>OZ010787.1:375440546-375658599 GCA_963932465.1 Maratus speciosus
TTAAATAATTAAAAGATAAAGTATACAGTAATGGGTATCAATATGACAAATGGAGTAATACAAGTGCCCCCAGCAGAAATGCAGATTGAAAATGTCGAGAGTAAGCCTTTCTCTGCAATCGTTATTGCTACGATCTGTCTTTCTTCTTTAAAAAAATACTTTTGAGTAGCATTTTGTTATGAACAATGAATAAAAGATCATTTCCGGGCAAAGTAGCCATCTGTCCATTTCGCCCGATTTCTTTGCGACCACTTTGCCCGGAATGACGACATTACAAAAACTGTAGCCTAGCATCTAATCTACATCCGTTAGCGTTTTCAAACACACATCATTTAAAATGTTATTTCACACTGATCAAACAGCATAAGAGCAAATAATTATAATTCTGCCTATTATTTAGCTATAATCAAGAAATTGTACCACTTGCCTAAAATCAAAAATGCGAAAAAACTATAAAAAAATTTTCAGAACTAGAAAAATGTAGCCTTCCGCTTCAAAATCACAGATAATACTACCAGCATCTGTGACGACTGTTTCGACCAGTTCTTGCGTGGGGGGGGGGGGGGCAATACACAGCGAAGAAAATTCCAATGGCCACTTTGCCCTCACTGGTCACTTTACCCGTCCTTCTCCTGCACTAGTAAGATTTATCTGTAATATATTGAAATTTTGAAACTCTTTCTGATCCTTTTTAATCCTGATTATGTCACTATATTAGTTCATAGATTATACATGAAACTAACTATTGCGTTTTGGCATAAATATTGCATATTTGTAAATTTATTGTTACATTTATACCATAAAAGAATTGTATTATGTACATATTTGCAATTTTATGATTATAATATATACACGGTGTTTCACTACTAGACCGACAAACTTGCAGGAGGTGTAAGGGATAAAGAGACGACTCGGAATCTCATAGCAATGCAGAGTCGGAAATGCGATGCTAACGAGATAGAGGTGTTTAGTGTTGCCAGTGGGCTACTTTTTTTAAATTCAGATTTCTTGACTGGAACTACTTTTCTGAAATGGTAAAATTCCCCTTGTTTTCGCTTTAATTAATATGTCATTAATAAAGGCAAATTTTACTATTTCAAAAAAAGTGGTGCCAATCAATAAATCTGAATTTTAAAAAAGTAGCCAACTGGCAACACTGGAGTACTGTAAAAAAAACGGACTAAAAAACGAAGATTCTACTGGCAATCGAGACGCCAGTACTATTTCCGTATTTTAACGGAAATTTCCCCCCCCCCCCCTATAAATTCCTGAAAAACGGAAAATTTTCTGTAATTTATGGGGAAACATTTCCATAAAAATACGGATTTATGGGATTTATGGGGGAAATTTCCGTTAAAATACGGAAATAGTATTGGCGTCTCTATTGCCAGTAGAATCTCTGTTTTTTAGTCCTTCTTTTTTTTACAGTGAGGGGTTGTTATTGTTTGAATCATAGTGATAGGAAATTGACATTTAAAGAACATAAGCTTAAAATAACTCATGACTTTCTTTATAATGAAGTTCCGCGAAGTTTTTTGCATACGTTCCTTGTTCTTACCATCTACAATTTCACGGTTGATGTAGTAGGGGTCTTTCGTCATGGCGCGTCTTGATTACTACCGCAAACGTCCGAAACTCGCCCGGCGTATTTCAAAACGTCCGATATTTCAGGTTACGAATGTTTCATTCACACATTATAAAACATCGGACAACTTCATTATCAGAAAGTCATGACTTATTTTAGCTTATGGTCTTTAAATGTCAATTTGCTATCACTATGATTCAGACCCTAACAACCCATCCAGTGCTGCCATTTGGATACTTTTTTAAAAATTCAGATTTATTCATTGGCACCACTTTTTTTAAAAACATAGTAAAATTCGCCTTTATTAATGACATATTAATTAAAGCGAAAACAAGAAGAATTTTGCCATTACAGAAAAGTGGTGCCAATCAAGAAATGTGAATTTTAAAAAAAGTAGCCCACTGGCAACACTGAACACCTCTATCTCGATAGGACTGCATTTCCGACCCTGCATTGCTATGTGATTCCAAGTTTTCTGTGTGCCCACTACACCTCCTGCAAGTTTGTCAATCTGGTAGTGAAACACCCTGTATATTTCACTCGGTGTTCAAAATAGTCTATATGAACTGTTATGCAATCTACATATTCAAATATGTGTAACCAAGAACATTTTGGTTTATATTTGTATGAACTCTGTGGCGCTGAACTATATAAAAATTGCAAGTTGCAAAAATTTTATAAGCAACAGCAACAGAAAAAAATGCAGCTTTACAAATAAGTGAAAATATGTCATCTTAAATTTTGCTTCCACAGCAGAAATATTTTGTGTACGCGGAAAATCCCTTATCATACGGCTACTTTTAGATTACAACCGAGATTTAGTTCACTATATCGCCGATATTTTTAGGAATTTTTAAGATATTGCGCTGGTATTTATAAATTAGTTGCTCAATAGAGTTGACTTCTAAATCCTAGAAAAAAATCTTTGTAATAATTCGCGCATGCACAGTTAAAAATTATTTCATACATCTGCTCATATTTCATTAAATATTTAATATATTTATATTCTAATTGTACTATGTTGTTTCAACTACATTTTTAAAAAGCTCTGAAACTAGCATTAAATTTGGTTGGAAACTCTACATGCTATAAACAAGAAACATGCAAATATTTCTTCAATTTTTTAACGCTATCTTTATATCTCCATAAATATACATTCTATTCTTACTCAAATGATCATAAATGTTGTACAATAACAATATCCACATAGTACTGCAGTGACAAAAAATTTCGTACATTTTATTTCACTGGGTAAACCCAAATATTATTTTTTTTTTCAATTTCTTGTTGGGTCCTGATATTCTCTCGTAATCAAATCTTCGTTTAAAAACGCGAGATCAAATATGTTCCTTATATTCCCTTATATATATTTATATATTATAGTTTTAAAATAATTTGTCAAGTATTTCTATAGATATTCGATAAAACATCAAAAACACAAAGTGTCCGATGATTTTTGGCTATCTAATATAAGTTCAAGATACTAAAATAATTTTAGACAAAAAAAATCTGAAGAAAAATTTTTGACGTTTTTTCTGGTGATAATATGCGATGTCTCACATGTTATTTATGGTTTTACTTAAAATTTTCGAAAGATAATATTTCACTATTTCCCCCGTCTAAATTTAATTACAACGAAACACATATTTATTTTATTAGCTTGTTTATTGCTTTATTTTAATAGATAAAACCACATAATATACAAGTAAAAATAATCATCTCTTTTCTAAATTTTTACTTTTTCATTCTACAGATTACTAAAATGTTCAAACAATTAGAATTTATCTTTAACCTTCTGACATCCGTCGTATTTATTTTGGTCGCCGCACTTCCTTAGATAAAGAATTAGAGTTTACCACTGGTAGTACTATTGCAATAAATTAGCAAATTTGTGTCATCTCTCATAGGCTTAAAATAATGCCAAGCGAATTTCACCAAAAACGATAATTGAATTATGATTGACCTCACTCAATATAATATTTCCCATTACTTATAATCTAACAATCTATTTTTCTCCAACACATTTCTCTTGGTGATATTGTCAAACCAAAATTATATTCATTATCGTAGTTGCTATGGTCGCGAGAGCCAACGCGCTCCCAGCTAACGAAACTTATTAATTGCTATGCGTATTTTTATTAATCATACACCGGCACCATCCTAAGTGTTATTTTATATCTACGTTCATTTCTAATAAAAGTATAGTCAAGAATTATTTATGAAATTTATCTTGTGCTAAAATAATAACATTTTTCCACTTAAAATATTATCTTTTTTAGATCAGGGATAACAATCTATACGAAGTTCTTTTAAAACAGACAAACATCATCATAGTCTCCAACTAATTTAATATATTTTAACCCTAGATCTACCGGGAATTTTATTCAAGTTTTAATAAAACGTTCTACACCAGAATTTTTATTTAAAACTATTTAACTTATTTATTTACCTTATTTTTGTCTGGTTTATATACTTAGTTTATTTTAAAGAAATTTCTGGTTTGAATGAATATTTTGTATGTACCTGTCGGGTCCAATGGACCCGTCTGGTAGACGGAGGGTTAAGAATCCATGTGAATGTTTTATTTGAGATGATTATTAATAGCGCAATCACCTATGCCAATTTACTGTGGTTACAGTACAGACTGAACTTTGGATGAGTTTATATTGATAAAAATATCAACATTTTTGTAAGAAAATATTAAAAAAATGAATTTATTGTAATTCCTTAGCCGAAAGTACAATAAAGACAATTCCAAAAACCATTTTTTACGTGCATTACTTAAACAAAAATGCGAAAATGTCTTAAACATCAAGCTGTATCGTCCCTCTTAAGAAGCCCCCTCTTAAGAAATTCCTTTGTTGCTAGTGTTTTGATGGCGATGACAAAGTCACCGCCCCCTGGATACTAGGCCTGAACGCTGACACAAAAATGGCGGCTGACAAAGGCGGATTATTTTCAGCGTGTGTACGGTCCCTTAAACATTCGTACCTATAATTTTTTAAAGTTTTTCCGCTTTATTTTTCTGACATTAAACGAGTCAGAGAAATCTTTTATAAAATACTGGTGCCTACATTTAAGGGACCGTACCTACGTTAAAAAAAAAATTCGGCTTCGGCAACCGCCATTTTTATGACAGCGCTCAGGCCTAGTATTCAGGGGGCGGTGACAAGGTGAAAGATGACGTAATAAAGGCTAGGGCACCGCCCCCTGAATACTAGGCGTGAGTGCTGACACAAAAATGCCGGCTGCCGAAGACAAATTTTTTTCAGCCTGTGTACGGTCCCTTGAATTTTGGCACCAATAATTTTTAAAAGTTTTTTCTCCTTTAATTTTCTGAGATTAAACGAGATAAAGAAATCTTTTATGAAATACTGGTGTCAAAATTTAGGGGATCTTACATATGTTAAATAAAATCTGCCTTTGGCAGCCACCATGTTTGTGTCAGCGCTCAGGCCTAGTATTAAGTGGACAGTGCTAGCGGATGGAATGAAGTATAAAGGTTAGATGACGTAATAGGTACAAAGGGGGGTGATGCACTTTCTTTGATTCTTGCATACAAATACTTGTAATTCGTTCCTATAACTACTATATTGCTTACGGTTAATGTGTTTGGTGACCATGTAGAAAAACCCTTATAATATTATAAATTTCAATGTGTGTCCGAAAGTTTGAATGAATTCAGCGTCTAAATGGATGAATTAATGCTTTTGTATTTTTGGATATAGATGGATTGCAACCCGGGAATGAACATTGGCTATGTTTAATTTATTTTAGTCAAATATTTTTTACTTAATAATCCAAAATTTCATTATTTTTCATACACAAGGTATTGACATTTTCCTGATAAAATTTAACCATCTTCTTTTTTTCGTTGCCAAAAAATAAAAATCCAGAATAATAGTTTAATTTCCAATTGAAAGATTAAAACGGAAAGTTTCAAGTATTTTTAATAATACAAGGTGCATGAATTTTGAGTAAGTGCGGAAAGAATCCAAATGTGACGTCATATATGGAAAATAAAACGTATATGCTTTGATGTTGAAATAAAATGAGATTATTTTATGGTATTAATTCTTATTATTTAACGAAAATTGTTATCAATTCTTACGGTTTATCGTCTGCGCACGGTTAACATAAAGATTTAAATTTTAATTTAAAATTTAAAAAAAACTTTTGAAGAGCAAATGGACAGCAAATGTCAATAATATGCACAGTAATATTATCAATGTCGAAAATGACGTAATGATTAGCAGGAAATATGTATTTTCATTCTTAAAAGGTAAAAAAATTAACTAGGTTACCTGAATAAAACAATTTTTTGTGAGTGTTAATTCTTAAAGCCGTTCATTTCAGGAATCCTTATCCTTATAATTTATATATAAATGTAATTTATTATAAATGTGAATGTGTGTCCGAATGTTTGAATGAAGTCAACGTCAAAACGGATGAATTAATGTGTTTGTACCTTTCCATATACATAGATAATAAAAACGAAATGAACATAGGCTGTGCATCAATTATATTCAAATATTTTTCGTAATAACTCAAAATGTCATTATTTTTCATACAGAATCAATTGACAATTTTTGTGTAAAATTTAACCGTCTTTCTTATTACGTTGCCAAAAAATAAAAACTCTGAATAATAATTTCTCCTCGGTAATTAATTTTAAAATGAAAGATTTTCACGCGAAAAAAAATGAAATAAATACATTTAGAATAGATACTTTCAGTATGACGTCAATCGTAACGTTTTGCTTGGAAACTGACCCCAAACAACCGGTTGCTACGGTGTATTTTCTATTTCACCTGTATATTTTAATTATAATTAGCTATATCTCACAGCTAAGTTTTTTAATACTTTATAAGCAGTGGTAACGTTTTCTACCAATTATATTAAATAAGAAGTGAAACATAGCAACCGTTTCTTTGGAGGTTCATCGTCTGTGGATTGATAATGTAAAGATTTAATTTTAAATAGATATAAAAAAATTTTAAATGTTTGGCAAAATAAATTGATAGTAAATGTCAATAATATGTACCGTAAAATTATCCATGTCGAAAATGATGACATTGGCATCAAAACTCGGAATAAAAATTTCTTCTCACTAATTAAAAATTTCACGTCAAATGAAAAGGAAATAAAAAATTTGGAACAAAAAAAAAGATCAGTATATAGTCATTATGGAAATAAAACATAAATGTTCAAGCATTACTTAATACTATAAGTGGCATAAATTCGAATAAGTACAGAAAGCAAAAATATACAAATACCAACTAAAATACACTTTTCTAATAGAATTTTCCAAGCATTGTTCTTTCGTTCTACGAAGAGGGATTCGTTGATTCTCACAATTTTACTTGAACCTCCGTTTTTGATTGGTTGCAGTTTCATTTTCGAAATTGTTTATCTTATTAGGCAAAAAATTTCACTTTTTGCATGGTTTCTTTTAACTTACAATTATGTTTGTGTGTGACAGTCAAATATTGTTACTGATTTTTTCACCCACTTCCTGTTGACACAGAGCTTTAAAATTTGGAATACGTATGTATTCCTGAGGATAATATATGAATTGGACATTGATTTTTTAAAATTCAATTCCTAAGGGGCGCAACGGGGAACAATTTACTTAATTGTTACGTTTGATTTCCTATGGATAAATCAGCATCATATTAAACAATGAGTATTTGTTGAAAAGTACTAAGGTTAGAGTTATCACAAGAGCGCCAAATTTTAGCCAACTTGGGAAATATAGCCAAAAATTTGGCCACCTTGGCTAAATACTGCCAAATTTGGCTACAAAAGAAGTTTCCATATATGATGCTTGGTGATAGCTGGCTAATTTTTCAAAATTTCCATTTAAATCCATTAATCTTCCATAATCGTGCTCACCGCAATCTAATTATACTCTGTGCCTTATACCTTATCCTCTGTAATCCTTATACTCTGTGCATTTAAGTTTTTTTCCAAGATTTTCAACTTTTTTAGTGCATTTAAAAACATTTATATTTTCTACATTTTTGTGAATTTTAATGAAAGCATGCTTTTCAAAAAAAAAAATTTAATTTATATTTATTTATGACTGAGTTGCATTGAGGTTCTATAAATAAGAAATACGACCATATCGTCTGTTATAAAATGGGATAAAGACTTTGTTAATTGTATACGTTTTTCATTACCAGGAGTGAAATGTTTTTCTTAAATAATGTATTTATCTTTTTTCTTTAATGCTACGTGAACGACGTCACGGGTAACTGCTAGTAGTATAATATGTTTCATTAGTTAATAAATATGTATACTTTCACGCACCAGATTCTTCTTGTTTCAACACAGTCACGGAACGTTCTTTCAGAATGAACCTCGTATGCCACATTAATAGTCGATCTCTTATATCAGTTCCGGTCACAAGTATGAAGTATGCCATATTGATTTTTTATAACAGTTTGATGACTGGTTGCAAGAAGTAGAGCCTAATACAGTTTCGTTGAGATGTAAAACTATAAAATAATTGTAGCATGCAAGTGGTGTACAGCTACTATAATTTTCAAATAGAAATTTTCGCCGTATTAAATGGCAGAAAAATAATACAAATTCTACGATTAATCGCCGAAAAAGTTTCAATGTAGAAAAAATACTAGGCGAAGATTTCTAATCTGAAATATTAGTGCCATTCTCCTTGGAAATTCTAAGGAATGTACGATATCTCGAGTATGGTCGTAAGATTACTACGTTTTGTTTTTAGTTTTTATTAAAACTAAACTCATCACTTCCATAACGTAAGTTATAAAATAATGCTAAATTCAGTTTGCTCAAGAGACAGTTTATAATTTCATTATTTTTATTTAAATAGATAATGCATATCTTATGAAATAATTTTTTAATACTCGTCATTCTACTGAACATAATTATTGCGTCTCATTAAATATGTGCAAACATATGACGTGCGGGGTACAAAAGAGAAATTGTTCTCTATAGTTCACCGTCACTATGAAAGTTATAGAAACGGCTTATTTTACTTAAAGGAGGATATTCCATCAACGTTATGATCACGTGGTCAAGGTAAAAATTTCTAGCGTAAAGAAGGGAAGGCTCCGTAGACGTAATGAAAAACCCTCGCCAGCCAGTGAGACAGTTCATGCGAGAAGCAGTAGTAGCCTCCCTTCTTATCAGTTCTTTGGGTAAATTACAGGTATCACGTGACTTTTTCAGCGTCGAACACAGATTTGGAATAAACTCCATTAGACCGGTATCAATGCACCCTACAACAATTGATGTGAATATTTTTCCCATTAAAATAATACTAGGTCTTTACGGTCAATTTTCCTCTGACACCATGGAAGAGAATGTGTTAATTTCAAACAGTTAAAAAATTTTGCTAAATTTTTATATACACTATGACGCAAAAGTTTAGACAATGACGTCATTCAGCTTTAAAATGTAGAATTATGACGTCAGAATTACAAAAACCTGTAAATATATTCAAAAACTGATTTAAAATGCTATGTACAAAAGACAGTCGTTTTATTTGCTATAATATTAATTTTTTTCATAAAAATTCAAATGTGCTTGTCGCAAAAGTTTAGACACTATTCTAAATTTCTTTGAATATTCGCTGGCATATGCAAATTTAGAATCGATGATGTCACAAATTTGGAGTACTTAAGTTCTGCAAACGATTGCGCTTCATAGTCGACATGCCGAGAGCTAAAGAAATTCAAGTGAATGAGGTTTCAAGGATTTGGCAGTTGAAAGGTGAAGGGAAGAGCGTTTCTGAAATTTCTGCTATTATTAATAGGTCAAAAAAATCTATTTATCGAGTTTTATCGAGTGGTTCCGAATATAAAGCAAAATGTCGGTCTGGGAGGCCATGTGTGACAAATGTACGAGAGGATTGCCTGATACAAAGACTAGCGAGTACTCAACAAATGAGCGTACGTGGAGTTCAAAGCTCATCGGGACTCTCTGTATCAAAGGATACGATTCGTAGACGAATTTTGGAAAAAGGAACAATCGTTTATAGCAAAATGCAGAAGAAACCAGCTCTGAAACCACATCATAAGTTACAAAGACTTATGTGGGCTCGAAAGCATATGTCATATGGAGAGAAATGGCAGTCAGTCATATTTAGCGATGAAAAAAAGTGGAATCTGGATGGTCCAGATGGTTGTTTATCGTATTGGCATGACTTGCGGAAGGAACCTCGACGTTTTTTTAGTCGCAGACAAGGAGGGGGCTCGGTGATGGTTTGGGCAGCCTTTTGCTATAATGGACAAGTATCTCTGACCTTCACCAGTGGTCGTCAAACTTCACAGCATTATACACAGACATTAGAAGAAAACCTACTGCCATTTGCTGAGCTTCTAGGGGGTCCTCAGTGGGAATTTCAGCAAGACAATGCTTCAATTCACACTGCAAAACATTCAAAATCTTGGTTTAATTCCCATAATATAAGAGTTCTCGACTGGCCAGCATGTAGCCCAGATCTTAACCCTATAGAAAACCTTTGGAGCATCATGTGTCGCAAAGTTTATAGCAACGCTAGACAATACTCTTCTCAAAAGGAACTTAAGACATCTATTGAGAATGCATGGTACGATATCGATCCACAAACTATGCAAGATTTAGTTTCTTCCATGCAATCTCGTGTATATGACGTAATACATAAGCATGGATGCGCAACCAGGTTTTAAAAATTGTTTATTTCGATTTTATTTAATTTGTGTCTAAACTTTTGAGACAGCAGTTTATTTTTTTTACCATTTAATTTATTGCAATATGCACAATTCCACTTTTCTTTGTTATAAATATTGTTTACATGTACAGCACATTAATTTCAAGCAGTGATTTGAAAATTGAATAAATATTTTTCAAAGTATGTAAGAATTTCTTCATTGTCTAAACTTTTGCGTCATAGTGTACGAGTGGTTTTAATAACGACAATTCATTACTTTTTCCGTTTGTTTAATTTAAAATGGTCTTCCGTCAAATTCAGAAGTCTTAAACACACAAAGGCGAAACGAAAAGTCGCTGAAATATTTGACGTCGAAATTTATGGGTGAAAATCGTCATTTTGATGCAATTAAAGATTTTTATTTTAGCTTTATAAATGAAAATGAACATTTAAGACGTCACTTTTCCCCGATGAAACCATTCCGTCGTTCTAAATTTAGGGCATCTAAATTCTATAATAGAATTTTGAAACATATCTTTTGAATATTTTGAAAGATACTTTAAATATTTAAATATTTTTAACTTTATATCCCGATAAAGATTTAAAAAAAAAGTTGTACTTAAAGCAAATATGGACATATTTATTAAGATTTTTTAAAATGATAATTTAGTTTTACATATTTTATCTTTTACCTTTAAATTAAAGAAGACTGGGAAGTGTATTTCAATATATGTAGTACTTAATTTTTTTCCTTCATTGGTCTATAAACATTAATATCATTCAACGCACATAAAAAGAAAAAAAGGAAGAATATAGAAAAACCTGCTAACATGACTGCGAACCTTTTTTTTTTTTGAGCATCACCTATTCCAAATACAATCATTCGCTTTATTTAATAGTCGACATTCTGAGATTGAATAAGACGAAGGGTACTGAGTAAACGGCAGAATTGGCAACTACGTTATAAATCTATAAATAATAGTACCAAAATAACATGTGAAGAAATGTACAATTTTTTTTTCTGAAAGTTTTTCATGATTTCGTGTACATATTTATTATTCTTACCAGCATGTATATTTCTATTCTTGCACAAAACAACTTTTTTGAACGGTTTAAGTTTAAATATTACCAAACACATAGCTATTTTTTTAAACTATTTTAGAAATGATGTTACGATGGTTTATTTCCTGCTCAATAACCAACAACGCAATATATTTTGTAAATGTATCGATGGTAAAAATTCAGCACAGAAAAGAGACTTCAAAGCGATCTATAAATTTCATGACATGAACGATAAAACGATTTTTCATCATGCAATTTGCTATATGTTTGCAAAAAAGTATAGATAGTATAAAAATCACTCATACTTCATCAAAAATTGATTTCTTCTACAAAAGACCGTATGTCAAAGCGTATATTTAGCGCATTTTTTTTTCATTTCTTTGGTGCCAATTATATTAAGTGCGTAAAATAATCTTATTTTTTATACATATTTATTAATATAAAATTTTCTTTGGGAAAAATTCAAGCTTAATTAAAGAAACCACTCTCTTTATGATAATTATGGAATTTTAATAAACAATTATTATTAAAGAATGAATTAGTTCAAAATATTTTGTTTTAAAATACAGTGTCTACAAAATACAGTGTTCAAAATACATTGTCGGAGATCATACTTCATAACTTTTCCTTTAAGAACATGACAAACAATATTATTAATATTCGTAAAATACAAATAAAAATATATAACACATACAAAATTACACATGCATAAAGCTGAAACCCTAAACCTTATTAATCAAATTAACGAAGCAATTATTTATTATTTACCAAAACGTTATTAATGAATTGGCAGCACGAAGTCAGATATATTGATATACATAATTCATTAGTGACATTTTTATAAATTTGATAAAATATAATAGGAATTATTATTTGATTACAATCGTTATTTGATTAATAGCGATTTCAGTTTCAACTTAACGCATATGTAAATTTGTTTATGTTATTGAAAAAAAATTCAGTTGGTTTTTACAAATATGTAATAATAGTTTTTGTTATCTTCTTAAATGAAAAGTTATGAGGTAAGGGAAACCGGCAATAATTTTAAGACATTCTGTAATTTCAAGATTTCCGGTGATACAGCGCAACAATCATTTCGATTTTTCTTAAGATATTTCACAAGTTTCTCAAGTCCTCTTCTGTTTCAGGGAATTTTCTATATTTTTAACCACGAAAAGCGCTCATGCTTTTGTTTCTTCTGCTACGTTTTTTTTTTTTTTTTTTGGACAGAATCAAACAAGGGATTCATTTACTCCAGAATGTCTTCCGGCGGCTGTTTTGCTAAATTTCCGCGTAAAGCAGACCACTCTAAATTTAACATATGTGATAAACTTTTTTTGTGGGGGGAAGGAGGGGTGCCATTAAGCTAATGTCAGACGAACGTCTATTTGCACGCTTTTTGTTTCAACCTGAAAAAGAAACCCCCAATATCGAAGGTGCTTCTTTTTCATATCGAAACAAAAAGCGTGCAAATTGATGTCCGTCTGACATTAGCCTTGTAATTTTACAACACGAACAGTCTGTTCAAATGCAAATACAGGAAACACAGAACAAAATATGATTCTTTAGATACACAGAACTAAAATCAAAGTTGATCTTAGATGTAATTATGAAATGAATATTTCTAGACTATATATGGTTACACTATAGCGTCTAGATGATATAGTGTGGCAACCGACTATTCCAGAAATGCTTTAAAAAGTTCTGAAAAATTTAATCCCATAGATGTTTAACGATGGTGTACGACAAATGTCGATCGCAGTGGCACCTGCTAGCTCTTCACGGGCCCAAACGCTTTCTCAATTGTATCCTTATATAATGTTTACGTTTGAACTACCAGATGTCGCCACGATCGCCATTTTGTCATTCAGCATCGTTCAACATGTATGGGATTCAATTTTTTAGCACTTTTTCATTTGGTAGATTGCTACACCATATCTTCAAGACAGTATAGATAGAATAATATGAAGTTCTATTTAATTATTTCAAAACTATCCCAAAACTGATTCATCTAAAAATTATACGAAATTTTTTAATTATATTTTTTGGGGAAATTTTATATCAAATGTGAAGGGTATGAAAATTATACCAATCTTTTTTTGTTGGTCAAAATTTTCTTTTAAAAGTAGGGGGGGGGGGCGTAAATTACGCGGGGTCGCAAATTAATAATAGCAAATACGGTAAATGCAGTATAAAATTTTATTCTCTTGATAAAAACTCATTTCACAGATCTTGAGAAGAAAAAATAAGTTCTTATGAATAGCAACAGCGATTCAATAGCATAACAGCCAAATATTATTTTCATCGTAATATCTTAGTTTAATACAGTACAATTAGTGCAGTTATATTTCAGTATAAAGATTTTGATTGTAAGATAAGCTTACAGCACCTTGAAGGTAGATTTTGATACGCATATGACTCTAATTGTAATAAAACAATTTTAAACAGAGGCTCATTCTAAAATTATTGTGGGCCTTTGGTTTCGCGGTTATTCTAACGTAATAAAACTGTTAACACATATTGCAAAGTAGGAGGGGGTAGAATAAATCTTAATCGAAATTAAAATAAAAAGTCATAGTAGAGCTATATTTCTATGACTTTGAAATAATTTTGAAATCATTACTATTTTTAATTTGTAATATAGCGATGTAAAATAGTAATATTAGTCTTCCGTTAGAAAGCTTTTGTTGCTTATGTTACATTGTTTACAATTATGTCCATTCTGACGATATGCTTTCAACTTTAAATATAACTTAAATGAAAATGAAATATTTTAATTTGAACAGTCTGCAAATAATGCTAAATTTCATTTATGTTGCATTTTTTCTACTTTCAATCTTTATAAGAAAAGGAATTAGAATATAGTTCGGAATAAAATATTTTAATATAAGAATTCATCACTTACATTCTAAAGCTTTATTTTACTGAATAATGAATCTAATTTGGCTTCGATTGTTGTTGCTGTAAATGATACACAAAACTGTCAATATATAAGCTATGAGCATTTGCATTAAATGATAATATTACGATTCATATTTCAAATATTATTCAATGTCCCAGAGTTGAATTATCAGCCAAATCAATATTTTCATTTTGCATTAATTAAATATAAATTGAATAATGGGTATTCATGCATTCTTTCATGTTTTACATGGCTTTAGAAATAAACAGTCGGAGTGAAAGTATAAATTAATATCCGCTTTCCCACAGAGAGTTTTATTTAAAGTACAATGTATACTTAAAAGTTTTTCGTGTACTTAAATCTTTTATGGTATTTAAAGTTGTCTTTGTAAACCTTTTGTATCAGGAAATGAAATAAATATACAAAACTTCAACAGACTATTCTTATGATTCATTATTGTTGGGAGAAACCTTATACTTGTTCAAAAACTTTTTTACGTAAATGTGATTTTAGTTTCTGAAACATATTTTTTTCTTTTACTTTTAGAAAGCATTCAAATGGAATCCATTAACGTTTTCCTTTTACGAAGAGTCGCGAAAATATTTTTAATATCTGATACATTTAGCGGAATATTTATTTGTTTAATTCTATGTAAGTCAATTATAGTTGAAGTTTAACAACGTCGAATTAAGTAATGCGATTTTCGATAATAAAATAAGATCTTAAGAACAATTTTTGTAAATGGTACACATATTTTAAATTCATGCGTACTTTTCTACGCTTTTTTTATGCATGAATGTAATCATGCGTCATTTTAAATAATGAAGTCAAATATATTTGTGAGTAATTTGTAAAAATATCAGTGAAAGTTCAAGTAACAATGGTAACAGTTCTTATGAAAATAATATCAGAAGTTATTTAATGTATTCTAATCATTTTTTGATTAGACTGCTCTACAGGTTCTATACAGAATATAAAATATAATGAAAATTAATTAATTAACTATTTTGAGTACATAAATAGATTTCAATTTAATATTCCAGTTCCACATTTCATATACATATGTGAGTATTCTTCTTAATTGTTAAATTTTGACTATATGATTTAAATAGAAAATTACTGTCCTTTATGGAAATGTAATACCTTGGAAAACGTAATATAACCACAAGTGAAAATATACAATAACCTCTTCCGAGTTACTCACAATTTCGAAATGCCCTCTTTACGTTTAGAAGCCACAGTAAATAATATATTTTCTAGATTTAAAGAAGCATAGGGGAGAGTAGCCTAATTTGGACCACTTCGCTTATTTTCAGGTGTAACTCACTTAATTTTTGGAATATCTGAAAAATATCACTACACGGGGTCAATCAATTCATCCGCTAACTAAATAACACTTTAGATCATTTTCTTTTTCAAAATCTTAAATTTTATTTTAATTTGAAAAATTTGTCAAAAGTGGTCCAAATTCAGCTACTGGTCGCGTAAGTTGGACCACCAGTCTCCTAAATTGGACCAAATAAAATCAGGTTGTTTTAATGACTAGGGAATATAACTAATTTTATTAAAAGCAAAGTTTGCGGTTACTGAAATAATCAAACAAAATAACAGCAATGAAATATAATGAAATCAAATATCTGAAAATAAGTGTAATTGTTTTAAATCAAAATGTATTCAAACTATAAATCAAAATTATCAGTAATTAAGAATAGAAATTATGAAACTAATTGCCAGTTACTTGAATATCATTTAAAGAGTGATGCAAAGCTTACACATGAATTTTGTTTATTGATTTTTTTTCCAGCGCACACAACTTGGAACCGTATTTCGCAATATGAGCACTGAATCATTTCTGCTGTTTTATTTTCTTGCAAATCAGGCAAAACCAATCATCACTATTTAGATTTTTCTTTTTAGGTTCTGAATTATTAGACTTTTTTTTTGCAACAGAAGTTTTCTTTACATTATGATTGTAGTTCTCCCTTTTCATCATTTCCTTGATAATTGCATTACGCCTATTTTTTAAAACTTGATGTTCCATTTGCTTTTATGCTGTGATAGCTTCCTTTTAGTCGTTTTTTTGTGTTTTTTCATTTCAAGGTTTACTTTATATGGCGAACATGTTAACACAACGTTTTTTTTTTTTTTTTTTTGGCTCCCTCTGTACTTTTTTAAAACTAAATTTAGCAAAGGAAAAAAAAATTTCTAAAGATTTTTTGGCTTTTGGGGAGTATTTGTAGCTACAGCCTTATTGAAGGTCAATTTCTTCACAACTTACTCTCTCCTTTTTATTTCCTATATCTTTAACTGCTTTTGCTGTCACCTGTTTTTTTTTCAGACAGTTTGTCAGTGACTTTTTCAACATTTTTAACATTATATTATAAAAGTGTTTAAAAAATATGCTCTATTAAAAAATACGCTACGATTAATTATACGCAAACATTATATATTCAAAAGTATTGAATTCACCCCCCTCCTCCCGGAAGGTTTGAGGTTTTATGAGTTTTAATGACAAAAAAGTGTAATTCTACCCTCCAGAACTGTAAAAATCTGCCCTTCCTCAGGGAATCGCAAATATCCTCCAGCAAGAAAATGTTTGAATTCAACTCTGTAAACCAAATACGCCGTAGGAATAAAGTATTCAAAGAAAATAAATACAAATACATACAAGATAAAAGAAATTTCAAACAAAATTTATTGCATAAACATGTAAAAATATTTTTTTGTTTATATAGGCCTGTATAAAAAAATAACTGTATAAAAAAATTAACCCAGATATACCCCCCTCCCCCCCCCAAAAAAAAAAGAAAAAACTTGCATGGAGATAGTAATCCATTATAAAATATTTAAAAAATTTAAAAAATAGTGTACATAGTGTACCGTCCTCGAAATTCATTACTTAATTTTCAAAATTTATGATCGCATATCTGGTCCAATTTAAGCAACTTAAAATGGTCCAATTATGGCAACTGCGCCATTTTTTAAAACAGATAATTTCAAGACTAAGAACAAAAACGAAATCAAACAAAGCAGCGTGAGAAATATGCGCAATTAACAGATGAATTTATATATGTATATGAAAACATGACAACTTACCTTAGTTTTAAAGTATTCACTTAAGTTTAGTAGGAAAAAAGTAGATCAAAACAGCTAACTTTAGGTTTTTTAAAATTGTCTGAAAACAACACGTGGTAGGCGGTTGCTTCTTCTAATCGTGAGTGACGTCATTCTGATGAGTAGGATTTCAGCGGTAGATGGCGTCTCTTCCTGTAATTAACGGCAGAATGGCAACGGTCCAATTAAAGCGGCGATCCAAATTAGGCTACTCTCCCCTATATAAAAACAAAATTTCTTTTGCTGCCGCTAATCTTTGGAAACATTTCCAAGTAGTTTTTATTGGGTATTAATCAGTTTTCTTAAACTGGAATACAGGTTTTCCGGGTACTATTAAGGCTGTTCTCAACTGTTCTGCTCAACAAGCGCAAAATGTTTTGATACATTCACAAATTCATTTTTTAACGGAAAGATATAAAATTGGAAAGCCTGACCGTGGAAGCGATTTGGAATCGAACTATGTTTCCCATTTTTTGATCAATAAATTATCTATTGAGTTATAAGCGATTTTGATCACGTGACAAATACGTTTTTCGCTCTTTCTTCAGGGGTATTTCTCCTTTCGCGCGAAAATTCGGTTCAAAACGTCTACTTTGACACTATTTTCTGAAAGATCTATAGCGTTTGCAAAAAAACGAAAAAAACAGCTCAATTACATAGTTTCTACACAACAACACCTGCTTGTTTCATGCATCTCCGAACAAAAACTAGTTGGATGCGCCAATCCCAAAACTTTCTTCTATCTCATGTCAATATTTCATTTTAATTAGTTTTATTAGCATTTTTATTAGAATTATGCATAACTTCATACACTTTTCGATGGAACAATACTGAAAATAACACAAAAATCGCTATGACAGCGCCCCATTCCGGGGAATTTTTCCAAATTCAGGGAGGACCTTCTTCCCATGGCTAAAAATATACACAAATAATTCGGTTCAATTCTATGCATAACTTCATACACTTTTCGATTGTACAATATTCAAAAGGCACAAAAATTGCCATTACAGCGCCCCCTACCAGCGGAAATTTTCCAAATTCAGCGAGTACCTGCCTGCCATAACCAAAAACTTAAACAAAAAATTGGGTCAATTCTATGCATAACTTCATACAATTTTTGATGGTACGATATTCAAAATGCACAAAAATCGCTATTACAGCGCCTCTACCGGCGAAATTTTTCCAAATTCAGAGAGGACCTTCTCGCAAATGGCCACAAACGTACACAAAAAATTTGGTTCAATTCTATGCATAACTTCATACACTTTTCGATGGTACAATATTCAAAATTCACAAAAATCACTATTACAGCCCCCCCTACCGGCAGATTTTTTTCAAATTCAGGGAGGACCAGTTTGTCATAGCCAAATCTTTTTTTTAAAAATTTGGTTCAATTCTATGCGTAACTTCATACAATTTTTTATGGTACAATGGCGACACACGGACAGACAAACATTTTGTATAAACATTTTTTTGTGATCTCTGACCCCTAAAACGTGTAAATCCGTCGAAAACTGGAAGTCGAAAAAAATTCCGATTACAATACTTTCTTCTATTGAAGATAGAAGAAAGTAATAAATTAAAATTTATGTCATAAAGTTGCTCTTTTGGATTTGAGAACAGCCTTAATTCTGAAGTAAACATTCTCACGTTCAAAAAATGTGTTTTACCGCCTAATAAATTAACAGCATTATTATTAACATTTAATGTATTGCATATAAATTTCAGTCACGCAGCGGAAAATGTTTAATTGCGAATTAAGAGCATCTCAAAAATCTATATTCCGGTTTGAGAAAACTGATATTAGTGGCATCAAAAGAAATTCTTTTTCTAAATGCTTCTTTAAAGATGGAAAACATATTGGATTTCAGATGTTTAAAAAAAAAACGTATGCTTTTTGGAATCATGGGAAAATCGGAAAAGGTTATTGTATATTTAAGTACGCAGATATATTATATATTTTTTGAGATTAAGAAACATTTGTTTCCTTCATAATATAAAGAAACGCTTGTGTTACTTAAAAACATAACTTTTTATGAAGATAACAGCATCTTTGCTTATTTTCTTCTCGAATTTCAGTGTAAATATTTAAAAGATATTCGATACAGTTCGATACATTTTCGGTGTTACATTAAGGTTTTTTTTAATAGTGAGATATTTAATATTTTCCATCAATCTCATAATTTTTTCTTCGACATCGTTTTACTTATATTTTTGTTGTAATAAAGAAAAGAATAATCTCTAAATTAAGTTTTCACTTATAGTATAAATTATTTATTATAATTATAGATAATCAACCCGCGTTTTAATTAAACTAAATGTAACTATTTATTTGACTCGACTTTGTATTTTTCTTGCATTAAAAAAGCTGCATACTTTCAATTAGGCAATCCGAATAAGTAAAACAAATATAATGTAATACACATTATATGTAACAAACTGTTCAGAGATTAACTATGCATATAAAACCCTCGATTTAAACAATGATCTAAGATTCAAGATTTTCTGTTATATGGTAAAGATAATACATTTCACCCTGAAGCATCTATCCTGAAGACTTCTCATAACACATATCCGACTCAATCTCATGAACGGAGACAAACAACACTTGACAATGAATTGTAACATCTACTATAAATCTGATTAAATTTAAAGCATTTCCTTTGAATGAATAGGTCGAGAACATCACTATTTTGAAATAACACCAAACTTAGATGTTTCATGCTTTGATTTTATTAAATAAATGAAAAATATAACAAAACATTATAAACATTCCTTTTACAAATAATTTTTAACTTTTAAGAAGGTAATTAAGTATGTGAGTTTTAAATCTCCTTTACTTACGAATAAATTTACATTAAGTATAAATTTTTTTCTACATTTATCTAATACATCGTATTTTCTTCAAGTATCTCATATTTTTCGTGTTAAATCTTACATTTTTCTTTATTTTGAAAATACATTTAACATACGAAAAGATTTTTTTTTATGTTTGTTTAAAAAAAATTATTTTGAATAAACATATAAACAGTGATTTTTTTATATTTCTTAGTAAATCCTAATTATAATAAAATAAAAATATAACAAAACATTATAAACATTCCTTATGCAAAATATTTTTTACTCTTCAGGAGCTAATAAAGTATGGGAGTTTTACCTCTCCTTTACTTAGTTAGGAATAATCCAGCAAAGAGGAAATTGCTGGCCAGCAGCAAGATAGGTGCTGGCAATGATGGAGAAGTGCTGGCTAATGGCCTACCACGGCATGACCACTGCTGAGCAGCTTCAGTCAACTTTGCTGTTGGAAATCATCAGATAAAATTCTGGTGGGCTTCCGTTTTATCTCATGCGCTGGCCCACCACTACATGGAAGTGCACGAACTTTTACAGTATTATTGCTGGGAACCCTTACGCTAGGTGGCGTTGCGAATATCGAAGCCACTGAGTATTTGAACATTAATCTTTTAAAGAAGTCGCCAAACCTCGACAGAGAGTAGTCGATCGTTTTCGACTACCTGAGCACATCAGGAGCTTGAAAAGAGTCAGAAATCGTTTAAGACGGGACTGGCAGACGTCTAGGGACCCCTGCTTAAACCCCAAATTAATCGATTAAATCACGATATTAGTGTTGCAATCAAGGAGTTCAGTATTTCACGCTGGAACACATATGTTGAGTCTCTATCGACTTCTGACAACACATTTTGGTCGGCGACGGCCCGCATTCGTAGGACACGAACCCACATTCCGGCCCTAAACGGCCCTAATAATACGATGGTCTATAAAAACTCTGACAAGGCTGAGCTCATTGCTGATAATCTTAGAAATCAGTTTACACTTAATCGAGATGTCGTCAATCCCAGGATGACGGACATAGTCAATGACAAAGTTGAAGAGTTTCTTAACACAAACCATAATAATACTCTTACTCCTGCAACCCCTTCTGAGGTTGTAGCATACATTGGGGATCTGAAAAAGAATAAATCGCCTGGCCTCGACTGCATTTCAACTAACATGTTAAAGTATCTCCCCATAAATTTTATATTTTTTCTTACTATATTAATTAATACTATGCTTAATCTACGCATGTTTCCCGATTGCTGGAAGGGAGCGCTGGTAGTACCAATCCCAAAATCTGGGCAGGACCACCACGCTCCTTCTAGCTTTCGACCTATTTCTTTACTTTCCTACATTTCTAAAGTCTATGAATACATACTTTCAAACCGCCTGAAAGAGTCCGTTACTGCCAATTCGATCATTATTCCGGAGCAGTTCGGGTTTCGGCCCAAACTGTCTACGCAGCACCAGCTTTGGAGGGTAACTGAACTCATTCACGAGGGTTTCCTCAGTAGACAAAAAACTGGTGTAGTATTCATAGACATTGCAAAAGCATTCGATAGAGTTTGGCATGAAGCTCTAATCTATAAATTAATTCTTCTTAAAGTTCCCCCTCAAATAATTCTCATTATTTATAAATATTTAAAAAATAGATCCTTTTCTGTCAGAGTTCATCATTCTATCTCCTCTTCTCGCAATATCGAGGCTGGCGTACCCCAAGGGGGACTGATCAGCACCTCGCTCTTCAACTTATATATCAACGACATTCTTAAGATTCCCAACATCCTCTTAGCATTATATGCAGATGACATGGCCATCCTCTACAGAAACATCTCACTAAACATTGTGATTGAACAACTCCAATCCTATCACCAGGCCCTTTCTATCTGGCTCAGGAAATGGCGTATTAAAGTAAATGCTGCTAAAAGTGCTGCCATGATTTTCTCTAAAAAATCTATCACCCCAGACATTAATATTTCTCTTAATAATGAAGATATACCCTGGGTTAACGATTATAAATATCTAGGAATTTACATGGATTCTAAATTACTCTGAACAAGGCAGATTCACGATGTACGTTCTAAAACTACAGCTGCCAAGTCCTCCCTCAAATCTTTATTAGCTAGACATAGCTGTCTGTCACTCTCCAACAAGTTATTGCTTTACAAATCCTTTATCAGATCCACCATGACTTACGGGTCAGTTGTTTGGGGATCTGTTTGTGAAACTAAGATGCAAAAACTTCAAATTCTGCAAAATACTATTTTAAGACAGGCTGTAAATGCAACCTCGTTTGTCCGGAACGATGTCATTCACAAGGATCTCAATATTTGACCTATTTCGCAAGTTATTAAAAAACTCGCACAAAATTTCCACAGAGATCGTATTCTTATACCCAACGAAGCGTTGCGGTCAATAAAAACTTACAGTATTAACAATTCTGTTGGTAAAAAAAGACCGCTTGTCATCCTTGGTCGAGATGACGGTTTTGCCCCACCTTCCAAAAGAAGGAGGCAAGAACCACCTTAAACGCATCGTTGTGGTTTTTCTAAATTCTAACATGTTTTTAAATTTTCCCTTTATTTTTTAAACACTATTCTCTTATTTTCCCATTTATTCCCTCGACATCGTTCCTGCCTAAGCATTTGGCACCGATATGCATCCACTTTCTATCCAAATTAACTTAATTTATCTTATTTTCATGTTTTCTCATCGCTCCTACTCCGATGAGGAGCAAAATGCCCACTCTTCCTCATTTTCGGAACGAAGGACTTTGATTCGTTGCAACTCGCTTCCTCATTGGCTGCTGAAGTTTGCTGTCAAATCCTGAGGATTTGTCCCATTCCAACCCGCTTGTCACCTGTTTCTGACGTAGTAAGGCACAGAACTTGCTGATTGGCGGAGCTCATTTATAGTTTTCTCAGACATCCAGTTCTCTGGTGTCTCCATAGACTTCTAATATAACTGGACGCAGAAATGGCAACCTTTTCTTGAGGCACATATCAAGCTTCCCACCAGGCGAAAGCGCCCTAAACCGGTTTTTCCCGCATCCCACCAAGACCTATTTCGTCTGCGTTCGTTTTGAAGCGTTTTTTTTTTTTTTTTTTTTTTTTTTTTTTTTTATCACGAGAATGAAAACAGAAAATTGCCAAGAAAGGAATCACCGCCAAAAAACGACACCCTTTTGACGATGAGATCTCCGACATGAGTGCATCAGAGTTCAATGGAGAGAACAAAGGGATTCGCTCTCTATTCAATTCCTCCTCTAAGGGTGTCTCAATCCTTTTTCCTTACTGATCTTTTTAGGCAGTTTTGATTCGATGCTACTCGCTTCCTCATTGGCTGACGAAGTTAGCCGTCAAATCCTTGCCTTTTTCTTTTCAAAATTCGTTATTTTTATGTGCCAACTTCTATTTTTATTAACTTTTTCGATTCCTATCATTTTTATTTTGATATAACTAATTTATATATATAAATGTATGGCTCTGGGGCCTTTTTTCATCTTTCCCCACAATTCCTGGCTACGTCTACCATCCCAATGCTCCAGAATTCGTAAGGAATTCACTCTGCTAAACATCGAAGCATTCTGTCATATTCGATCCACCAAATTCGAATGAGATAAACATAAGCATAACGACTTATGTAGGAACTCAGGAAAAACTGCATTGGTGTATTGGTGTGAACACAAATCTGAAATGAATATCTTAACACAATTTAAGCTGTGAAGCTGATTTTTTTTGAAAATGTAAATAATATAGCAACATTGCCACCAACAAAATAAATAAGTAAATGAATAAATAAATAAATTCTTTATTTCAACGCACTTTTTTTTTCTCCTTAAATCTGGTTGTACTAAGTTACAAAGAATTTCGGTTTTCATAATTTACACAGTTCAGAATCAATAATAAGAAAAAATATATAGAATTTAAGCGTATAAAATATATAGAATTTCTATACAATACAACAATTTCTATATAATACTACAATTTCTATACCAGTTTAATGATTGGGAACGTAAATCACAAAAGAAAAAACTTGAAATAGTGTAATGAGAGCTTGAAAACAACGAGCGGTCATAGCATACGCTGAAAGTACTTGTTCATGTCCGATCACAAACAGCATCGAGCGCGGTCAGTACTTGGGAGGGTGACCACATGGGAGCCGCTGCCAGTTCAAATATTTCTATGGACACTTCTACAGATATTTCTATAGCTCTTGGTGAAACTATCTTATAGAAAAAAGAGCCATAATACTTTATTTTTTTATAGAATTCTATAATAAATTTTTGTAAGGAAAAGTACTGGGCCAGCAAAGGAATAGCATTGGGATACGTGCTAGCACTGCAGAAAAAGTGCCGGATTGAAGTAATGTGATGGTATACCAATGCTAGCCTGCTGTTGGCCATCACTGATGGGCAGGCTACATTCCACGAGGACACTTTTGTACAGGTTTAAGTAGTGGCACCATTGCACTTTACCGCTGATCGCAGTGCTGGCTGCCATCTTTTTTTCAGCTGATGGCCCACTGTTCCTTTCTTTGCTGGGAAATATTGCATTAAATATTTTTTTTCTACATTTATCTAATATCTCGTATTTCCTTCAAGTATCTCATAACTTTCGCCATAAATCATTTGCTGCTCAAATATTTTGCTCTATTTTGAAAATGCATTTAAAATGCGCAACTGTTTTTTTTTTTACATTTGTTTTTAAAAATGAGTTTTTTAAAAATGAATATATAAACAGCGATTTTTTTTATTTCTCAGTAAATCCTAATTACAATAATAGTGAGAGTTCTTTTAACATAATTACCTTAATCATAATACCTGTTTAAAATTAAATTTAATTATTAAGGTACGTGATTCATTACTCGTTTTGTGTCTGCATCCTTTTTATTCCCGTGTCTCATTAGTTTAGCAATGATAAAAATTAGTAATTATAGAAAATTAGAAGAAATCCCTGATCTGAAATTCTTGACAATGTACTTTCTTTAGAAAAGAAATTGAAACAACATGGAAAATTATACTAATGAATAAATCGATATCGCTAAACATATAACATAGTCATTGTCTAAAGCTACGTTTATTTCAGTTTTATCATTTTAGTTTGATACGTTATGTGTTGTGCTGCCGAAATATTTAATAATATTTTATTCTCATTAAATTTGCATATTCGATTTATATGTTTTACTCATTTTGATGAATGACAATTCAAGGCTGTTTCATATCATAACAAATTAATACAAATTTGACTCTTTTTTTTCAAAAATTTTCATCAAAACGCGAACTTTTTCTCTGCTTTTCTAAGACTTCTTAGAAAAAGAATTAACTGTTATTGTGCTAAAAAATAATTGCGTTTTGAAACATAGCGCAGATGTGATACCAATATGTAAAATTTTATGAACCCTGTGCAAAATTCACGCAATTTTATGCAATTTTTTAAGTAAAAGAATAATGTGATAAAAAAGTATTTTTAAAGCGTAAAAAAGCAGTTTTAAAAGGCTCCTGTTTTAAAGTTAAAATTACAATTATTATGGCACATTCAATATTTCTACAGAAATTTCATATTCACAGTAGTATGTATATAAATTCGAAATTATCGATTTTGATGGGATTTTTCTTGTAAAATCCTTATATATTTACAGTAAAAAATTATTGTATATCTTTTAACATGGTGCATAATATAACATTAAAATTTTCACAGTGCCTAATAAGACTCTAAAAATTCAGGCTAAAAATTTTAATCGTAACCCCAGCAAAGAGGAAATTGCTGGCCAGCAGCAAGATAGGTGCTGACAAAGATGGAGAAGTGCTGGCTGATTGTCTACCACTGCATGACCACTGCTGGACAGCTGCAGTCAACTTTGCTGTTGGAAATCATCAGATAAAATTCTGGTGGGCATCCATTTTATCTCATGCGTTGGCCCACCACTACATGGAAGTGCACTAACTTTTGCAATATTATTGCTGGGAACCCTTACGCTAGGTGGTGCTGCGAATATAGAAGACACTGAGTATTTGAACACAAATCTGAAATGAATATCTTAACACAATTTAAGCTGTGAAGCTAATATTTTTTGAAACTGTAAAAAATATAGCACCACTGCCACTAACAAAATAAATATGAAAATGAATAAATAAATAAATTCTTTATTTCAACGCACTTTTTTTTTCTCCTTAAATCTGGTTTTATTAGGTTAGAAAGGATTTCGGTTTTCATAATTTACGCAGTTCAGAATCAATAATGAAAAAAGCGCATAAAATACATAGGAATTCTATACAATATAATAATTTCTATACCAGTTTAACGACTGGAAAAGTAAATCACAAAAGAAACAAACTTGAAATAGTGTAATGAGAGCTTGAAAACTACGAGCAATCGTATCGTACGCTGAAAGCACTTGCTCATGTCCGATTACGAAAACCAAGCAGCATCGATCGCGGTCAGTACTTGGGAGATTGACCACATGCAGCTCAAATATTTCTATAGACATTTCTATTATAGACACTTCTACAGATGTTTCTGTAGCTCTTGGTGAAACTAGCTTATAGAAAAAAGAGCCATAATACTTTGTTTTTTTTATAGAATTCTATAAGAAATTTTTGTAAGGGAAAGTGCTTGGCCAGCAAAGGAATAGCAGTGGGATAGGTGCTAGCACTGCAGAAAAAGTGCCGGATTGAAGTAATGTGATAGCATACCAATGCTGGCCTGCTGTTGGCCATCACTGATGGGCCAGCTGCATTCGGCTTGGACACTTTTCGACAGGTTTAAGTAATGGCACCCTTGCACTTTACCACTGATAGCACTGCTGGCTGCCATCTTTTTTCCAGCTGATGGCCCACTGTTTCTTTCTTTGCTGGGACAGTTTATTATCTTAACAGCATCAGTTAAAATAGTTAATTTGTTAAATATCCAATTTCTCAAATGTATGATCTGTATACAAACATTATGCATTTTGCCAATTCAATAAGAATGAGCTAAAATCTAAATTTCCTGTCCGATTCAATCATATTTCAAGCAACCAAGGTTTGAGCTGATTTTAACGCCAATTTATTCTCGCACAAAGTGTAAGAAAGGTTTCAATTGTTATTGCAAAATATGGATTAAAAATCGCTTATTATTATTAAACTTTCATAAATGTTAACACAATTGTTCTAATTGGTAAATTAATCATATGAGTTCTAATTTTTCAACTGAGTGAAAAGGAGTCAAGCAAGGATATGAACCATTGATCCTTGGCTAAAGCTGCCAATGCTCTGCCAACTGAGCTATCCTATACAAATCTGAAGGACACAATTAACTCAGATAACCTTATGATAAGAGTATCTGGTCTATTATTTGAAACAGTTCAACAGAATAAACAACAAACAGAGTTGACTTTGTTGGAAAATTAACTCATATTATTTATTTACGAATTAGAATAATTGTGTTAAAATGAATTAAAATGTAATTACTTATTCAGCGTTATTTGGAGTTCTATTACTTGCATTTTATTCAGTTGAGCTGTTTCAGATAATCTTATCCGCACCAGATAATCTTATCAAAATGTTATCTGAGTAAATTGTGCTATCGACATTTGTTCAGGATAGCTCAGTTGGCAGAGCATTGACAGCTTAAGCTAAGGCTTCCTGGTTCATATCCTGGCTTGGGCACTTTATCACTCCGTTGGAAAATTACAACTTATATTATTATTCTTACAGGTTGTTGCTAGTTATTGCTCTTTCGCCGACGACGTTCCAAAACGCATACCTTTGACTGGGTTATCGAGGAGAAATTGCCTTTATGAGCTTTGGATAAAAGTTGGAATATTCTTGATTGCTATCACGCTGGAATTTGAGAGAACGTTTCACAAAAAATAGGCTTATATCAACAATTAACTAAAAAAGTGCCGAAAAATTTATTGTATCTGATGGCAACTTAAGCACATTGATCTACAATTATGCAAAGTACTGCAGGAAAGAAATGGGGCTTTTTTCGATTTTTAATCAGGGATGTGTGAAATTTCGCCATTGTGTTCCTTTTATGATCTGATTAAGATCATTTAAGCAATGTATAGATGAAATAAAATAATTAGGATGCATACACAGTTATTATTACCAGAAATGGAATCCGGGCAGCCCGTGTATCAGCCGACATTCTATCACTGAACAGTCGATGCGCAAAGAGAGGAGAGGCAATTTTAATAATGTAGTATGTAGTCCTTACAGACAGTCAAGCGATAGCAAACTTCGTAAATTTATAATTGCAATTATCTGCAATTACAACTTAATTATATATAATTGATTAATTAATTTCACACATTCAAGCACAGAAATTTTATCAAATGGGATGGAGGGTGTGGTTACTGCTAGAGTGCGGCAAGAATTTTTTTTACGGCATGTTATAGTAACTATAATTAATTACATACAATTAAATTGTAATTACATTGAAGATAATTACAATTACGAATTTGTCCAATTCTGAGTGATAGCGAAAGCTGCTTTAGCTAGTGTCAGTTCTCATTTTAGCATTAATGAGAGAAGAATGAAAAGGATGTGATGTTATTTATGCATTAGGTAGTCTGTAAAAGTCTAAAAAATGTAAAAAATATATTTTCCACATTTTATTGCAAAGACATAAGTTGAACACCAGAGAAGTGAATAATGTTATATAAGTATAAGCTTTCTTTGCCTTTTTAAATGCATCAAATAGGATGTGGATTGCACCAATAATCCTGATATCCTGGTACAAAATGGGATATAACGCGTTTTATAAAATTAAACTTGAATTCACATAAATAAGGAAAATAATTGGGTTTTTTGCATTATTGACATTTCTTATTCCACTGGTCTCTCAGGGAAATCACAAAGTAAAATTCTCTTCACATATTTTCTGATTTAACCCACTTCTTGAATTTATTATATTAAGCTCCTAAATATGAAAATTAAGGTGACTTAAGAAATAAATATGGATTATATATAAAAAATAGTTACACTAAAAAAAGAAAGATATTTGTGTGTCTGTGTGTGCGTGAATGATAGCTAGTGATATCTATCCCACCAAAGGTCTACAAATGTGCTTCCGGATAGACGAAGACATGCACAAGTGCACCCCAGACTCAGAATTAAATTTTTTTATTAGATATCCTGTTATTTTTTATAGCACAGAAAAATTCGCGTATTTCTCCAATTTTCCAAGATCACCAAGAGTTTTTAACCACTCATAAAAGCAATACAAATTTAATGTTTTAGCCCAGTATAGTAAATTTTGTTTTCTTCTCAATAACATTTTTTTTTTAATTCGTACAGTAATTTTTTAATTTTTTGGTATCTTTTTAAGAAAATATCTCCATTTAGCAGAAATTGAGTACTTTTGTTTTTATCGGCTTATATCTTTTTGATACTTTGTTGTATGAAATAGATTACAAATAATCTGTGTATACCTTATTAGTATTATTATTTTATGTTCACGTTTGAAGAAAAACCCACGAAATGGTTTAAAAAATATATATATATCAACATCTTAAAATTATACAAATTTTTAAAGAAATTAACCGGGCAATTCAGCATCAAGTTTAACTGCTGCTTATGAGCTTAAATCTGGGTCGAACATAAAATATAATTCACCATTAACTCAACCTGCCGAAATGGGAATAAAGAATCGAAAATAAAGTTGAGTAACTGAACTACTTACCAACAGTTAGCTAACCACGCATATCTAATTAAAAGAAAGGTGGCGCTCACTTTGATTTGCGCTTTGATGCTTTTTTTTTTTTTTTTTTTTTTTGACAAATCTGTTAGTGATTCAGTTATTAAACGAAATATTGATTATAAAAATCGTTTCTATGAAAGAATGTTCTGCTTTTCATTTTTAGGCAGTTTTTGTCTATTTTAGATCTGTGAACTCAAAATTATATTAATATATGATGAAGCTTTCAACTTTCAAGCTACTATTTAACAGAGTATTTTTACTGAGCGCCGAATACGAATAGAAAAATTGATCTTACAGCAACAGCTTTGTAGCATATGGTCCAAATATATATATTTTAAAATGATAATAATAATCAAAAAAGAAAAACAAATTTTCTTCTATTTCAGTTTTTGCAGTTGCCCACCATATTTGTTTAAAGCATGTAAACATAGAAGCAGGCATTTTCGTATAATTACTGCCCAGCAAAGAGGAAATTGCTGGCCAGCAGCAAGATAGGTGCTGGCAATGATGGAGAAGTGCTGGCTGATGGTCTACCACTGCATGATCTCTGCTGGACAGCTTCAGTGAACTTTGCTGTCGGAAATCATCAGATAAAATTCTGGTGGGCATCCATTTTATCTCATGCGCTGGCCCACCACTACATGGAAGTGCATGAACTTTTGCAGTATTATTGGTGGGAACCCTTATGCTAGGTGGCACTGCGAATATCGAATACATTGAGTATTTGAACACAAATCTGAAATGAATATCGTAACACAATTTAAGCTGTGAAGCTAATTTTTTTTTGAAACTGTAAAAAATATAGCACCACTGCCACCAACAAAATAAATAAGTAAATGAATATGTAAATAAATTCTTTATTTCAACGCACTTTTTATTTTCTTCTTAAATCTGGTTTTACTAGGTTACAACGGATTTCGGTTTTCATAATTTACGCAGTTCAGAATCAATAATAAAAAAAGCGTATAAAATACATAGGATTTCTATACAATGGAATAATTTCTATGCCAGTTTAATGATTGTGAACGTAAATCACAAAAGTAACAAACTTGAAATAGTGTAATGAGAGCTTGAAAACTATGAGCAACCGTAGCGTACGCTGAAAGCACTTGTTCATGTCCGATCACGAAAACCAAGAAGCATCGAGCACGGTTAGTACTTGTGAGGGTGACCACATGCAGTTCAAATATTTCTATAGCTCTTGGTGAAACTAGCTTATAGAAAAAAGAGCCATAATTATATAATGCTTTGCTTTTTTATAGAATTCTATAAGAAATTTTTGTAAGGGAAAGTACTGGGCCAGCAAAGGAATAGCAGTGGTATAGGTGCTGGCACTGCAGGAAAAGTGCCGGATTGAAGTAATGTGCTGGCATACCAATGCTGGCCTGCTGTTGGCCATCACTGATGGGACAGCTGCATTCGGCTCGGAAACTTTTCGACAGGTTTAAGTAATGGCACCCTTGCACTTTACCGCTGATAGCACTGCTGGCTGCCATGTTTTTCCAGCTGATGGCCCACTGTTTCTTTCTTTGCTGGGTGTGTACATATATAGTCATTCATTCGAAATAGATAAATAATAATGTGTTGAACTATAATGTGTCATAATAAATCTTTTGAACAATATACCTGTTAAGATTCAAATAATTCATTTTGTGTGAAAGAGACATTTTTCAGGAGATTTCTAAGAAAATTTCTTACTACCACAGAATTTCTTTTGACCATTTTCCAAAATTGTTATAAACGGTCAAGTTCGAATGTTACTCGCGCTCGAAGGGTTCCGTACAATAAATATATGAATTATTAACTATATTATTAAAAACATCATTGCTAAAAAATAATAAGACTTTGTAGAACACTATACAACTTACGGTTGGTTATAGCTGTATATATTAGAAAAGTATAAATGGGTATACCATAAAAATTCAAAGACATATGAAGCCTAAATAATTATTGCTATTCTGTATAACTCATTTTTTTTAATCTTGATCTAATCTGTTTATATTGAACTTAATTCGCTACTGAAAATAAAAGTAGTGCATGTTTGAACTTTATTTGGCATTACTTAAAACTAAATTCAGCGTAGTAATAATCTTTTTCTTTTACAGTGTAGCTAAAACAAAACCCTTGTTCAAAGTTTAAACTTGGCATTTTGCTAAGCGCGCTTCGAAAGGAGGTCTCAAAATTTCAACGCCACCTTGGTCCGTGCCACGTTTTTCCAGATAGGTTTTTAATTAACTTTTACACGGGAGGCGTATTGAGAGTTCCACTCAATGCAAACTAGTCGCGAATCCCACAGTAATTATGTGATTAATTCTAATTAAATTAGTCTGTTTTTAATTATATGACGTTCATTGCTTTTATACTGCTACTGGGCATTGCATTACATAAATATATAATTAAAAGTTGTTATCTATGCTTTAAAAGCCTATGGTACATAGAGTAGGCCGCCTCTGTCATTATATATGTCCAAAACGTCCGTGTCTTTAAGGGTTAATATCTCGGCTAATTACTGGCATTTTTTTTTCGAAAATCATTATCAACAATGCTTTTAAACTTCTCAAAATATAGGTTCACCTATAACATTCACCTACCTCCAGTGCTCCTCAACACTTTTGCTGAATGCCCGCATATAGAAATTTGTGTGTAGCCGGAAAATGCGCTTTTCACAAAAACTATGTGACCTTGGGTAATCGCTATAATTTTCCTGCAAGTTTTAAATTATAGTCTACTATCTCTAATTTTTTCATAATTTTAGTTTCAGTAGATTCGGAAATAGATGGGAGGGATAACATATTTTTGCGTTACATTTTCAACGATATCTCTGAAAATGCAACACCTAAAATTTAAAGAAATGTATTTTTGAATCCAGCATTACGAAAGCGTTCACACGATACCCCGCACGATATACAAAGAAAAGTTTATTTTTTTTTCAAATAACATAATTAGCCCCTATACATTTTTCCTAAATATATTTGTGAATGTTTAATAATCTCTAAATATGTGGGTCAATAGTCTTTAGTATTTCCCCTAATTTGAACTTTCCATATTCCAAACTTTACGAGTAAAATGGCTGTAACAGACGGACAGACACAGGAACGATCTTCTAATGGTTCCGTTTTTACTTTTTAAATACGGAACCCTAAAAAAGAGAATTTAAAAAAATCTCTTATAATAATCTACACATGGAAAAAGAATTTCAGCATTTTTTGCTACCGGTCATGCGATTTTATTTAAGAAACTTTAATCGAATCTGTAATCATTAAGTTAGTTAATTAAATATATATATATATATATTAGAAATAAATATATGAAATTTATTTAAATATAATATTACTTGAAAAAAAAAACTAAACCTACCTTGTTATTTTCTTTTATTCTACTCACTACTGGTAGCCTAATCAGAAAATTGTTTATTAAATTTATAGATTTAAAAAAAGAAGTATTTTTTTTTTTTTTACCAAATAATTGTTTTTTAAGAATTTAGCTGTAACACAAGACTTTGTTGAAATGATCAGCATTTATAATCTTTGGGTCTAATTCTACGAACGAAAAAAATTATCAAATAAAAATGCTAAAACCAAATTTATTTCTAAGGTTTGTTTATTTAAAAATTAAACATTATAATTATGCACTTCCATTACTCGTTTCAACCTCGTTATTGAAAATAAACAGATAAAGATGATATCAATCGAGGATTGAACCCATACGAGGCGATTAATAGATAATGTGATCCCTTTGGCCAATCAGCTATGTACATTTCAATCTCAAGTTCACTAACATAAGGTCGAGTAAACACGGCTCTGAAGTTTAATATGAATTCGAAATTTTAACTCGCGGTTATATTTTCTAACCGAGAGTTAAAGATTGATGGTGAAACACCCGATAAGGGAACAAAAAATTTTTGACGATTCCAACGAAGATCCAAAGGGAAATTTCCCCGTGTAGGGTTTACTAGAATAATTTCTTTTATCTCTAAACACTGTTGTTATGACTTCGTATTTCCTTCAGAAGGGAGAACGCAATGGAAAAAAAGTTAAATTCATTCCGTCAACTGTGGTTTTACTTTCAAAATATTTATTTCATTTCATGTTTGTAACTATTGCACATTTCAATTAAATGACCGCTTTTTAAGGAAGTAATTTGATTTTGCGATTGTTGTTTTAACATATACTGGTACGATCTAAATTTTAGGTTAGTTATCCCGGAATGGCTCGTAGGTCTCTTTTTGCCTGATTTTCTCTCATTAGACTTTGGGGAGGCCCTGGCCCAGGGTTACTTTTTTTTCAGAAGACTCGGAGTGGACCGGTCTCTGATAGTTTTTCTTTGCAGATGTCGGCAACGCTGGTAGGGGCGGATAGTTTATAAATATAGTATAATTACTTTTAGCATTGCCATTCCCAGGAAACGGCAATTGAATATGCCATAGAAGAGTGGTTGCGAGAACTTCGAGAATATATCCATGCATCTGAAGGTAGTCCTAAAATTTGTGTCGCAGGCCAGACGATGGGACACTCACGTGCCTAGCTAACCCGGAGATTGCAAAAACCTCAAAAGATTTTGCATCCACAATGAATTTTAACGTGCGTCAGATGACTTTAGCGTACAAAGTGATATGTCAAGCCCTGAATTTGGAATCACAAAAACAACATTCTGTCAACAAGGTGATAGTGTAATTATATAATTGCTTCATTATATTTGAAAAAAATGAGTATTTTATAAATAAATATTACACGTTTAAAATTTTATGAATTAAATCATGAAAGCAAACTATGGAATTCTACTAAATTTATTCAGAAATGAAAGATAAATCATGTAATTGAATAAATTATTTCAAATGAAAATCAAATTTCAAATTATTTTGCTTAAAAGGCGCAACCGGGCCATCAGTATAGCACACTGACGTTCTACCGACTAAAATACATAGAATCTTTTTCACTAGGTTGACCTTTGCGCTTTTTAAGCAAAATAATTTGAAATTTGATTTTCATTTGAAATATTGTATGCAAGGCGAATGTCTCTCTCTGAAAATTTTCCAAATATTAATATTGAATAAATTGTATCACACTTTCCAACCAGGGTTGCAGGTTTGGCTCGTTTTTTATTCAGACATTCAAAATCCAAGCCGTTAATTCAAATGGAAGAATTTGTTTTTAAGTAATAACAAAATGTCTGCCTTCAAATAAACCATTATATACTATTACGAATTTCTGAATAAAAAAGGAGGTCAAAGTGTGAACCCATTTTCCAACTGTTATCATATTACATAATCTAATGTATAAAAATGAAAATTTGTCTGTGTGTCAGTAATTCTGTACAAAGCTACAGTTTGGAATAGAGAATTGTGAAATGATACGTATATGTGTATTAAAACACGGCCGAGGCAACTAAAGTAATCCAGAATCGAAATAATTTATAGTTAATTTTTAATTAATAAAAAACACCAATTTAACAGCAATTTCCTTTCAAAATTAACCATTTTTCGTTATAGCAGTGACCAACAATTAAAATCTACACTAAAATGCTTACCAGTACAATTACTTATCTATTGCAAGATTTACACCTGAAAAATGAAAATGAAGTAAATAGTTTGACGAATTTTTTTAAAAAGTGAATATTACGTCATAACTTTTCTATTGCAATATTTCCACGTGAAAAATAAAAATGAAATAAATAGTCTGAGGATTTTTTTAAAATGAATATTACGTCACAATTTTTCTGTTGCATGATTTGCAAGTGAATAGTGAAAATTAAATAAATAGTTTGACGAATTTTAAATAAAAGTTAATATTACGTCATATTTAAAATATATTGGACGTCAGCAGTTGAATATATAACGTCATATGCGTTTGAAAAAACGTATTGAAACATGATAAAAACCCGATTATGGAGATATTGGCATATTTTAATATTCTGAGGTTCTCTGAATTTGTTTTCGCCATTTTTAAATCTATTCCATATACATATATACCCAGCAAAGAAAGAAACAGTGGGCCATCAGCTGGAAAAAAGATGGCAGCCAGCATTGCCATAAGCGGTAAAGTGCAATGGTGCCATTACTTAAACCTGTACGAAAGTGTCCGTGCGGAATGCAGCTGGCCCATCAGTGATGGCCAACAGCAGGCCAGCATTGGTATGCCATCACATTACTTCAATCCGGCACTTTTCCTGCAGTGCTAGCACCTATCCCACTGCTATTCCTTTGCTGGCCCAGCACTTTCCCTTACAAAAATTTCTCATAGAATTCTATAAAAAAACAAACTAATATGGCTCTTTTTTCTATAAGCTAATTTCACCAATAGTTATAGAAATTTTTGAACTTGCAGCTGTTTCCATGTGGTCACCATCCCAAGTACTGACCGCGCTCGATGCTGTTTGGTTTTCGTGATCGGACATGAACAAGTACTTTCAGCGTATGTATTGACTGCTCGTAGTTTTCAAGCTCTCATTACACTGCTTCAAGTTTGTTCTTTTGTGATTTACGTTCCTAACCATTAAACTGGTATAGAAATTATTGTATTTTATAGAAATCCTATATATTTTATACGCTTTTTTTTATTATTGATTCTGAACTGTGTAAATTATGAAAACCGAAATAATTTGTAACTTCAATTTTTAAACCAGAATTAAGGAGAGAAAAAAAGTGCGTTGAAGTAAATAATTTATTTATTTATCCATTTACTTATTTATTTTGTTGGTGGCAATGGTGCTATATTATTTACATTTTAAAAATAAATTAGCTTCACAGCTTAAATTGTGTTACGATATTCATTTAAGATTTGTGTTCAAATACTCCGTGTCTTCGATATTCGCAACCTCACCTAGCGTAAGGGTTCCCAGCAATAATACTGCAAAAGTTCGTGCACTTCCATGTAGTGGTGGGCCAGCACATGAGATAAAACGAAAGCCCACCAGAATTTTATCTGATGATTTCCAACAGCAAAGTTAACTGTAGCTGTGCAGCAGTGGTCATGCAGTGGTAAACTATTAGCCAGCGCTTCTCCATCATTGCCAGCACCTATCTTGCTGCTGGCCAGCAATTTCCTCTTTGCTGGGTACATATATATATACTTGTATATATATATAATGAAACCACACACTTTATTTGTGAAATTTTAGGCATTTGGGACCTGAAGATTCCGTCAAAGCTCTACAAATATCCGTTTTTTCTTTTTCTGCTCATTTTACTTATTAATTTATTTTTTATATTTGATGGTAATTTGTATTGATTTTTAATGGTCATATATATATATATAATGTCATTTTATTAATAATATCAGTTTTTGTTGGTGGTCTGTAATGTTTATTTAATGTTTATATATATATACGTATGTGTATGCGTGTATATTAGAATTTCCACAATGGTTTAGGTCCCTAGAGCTTATTCTTAGTGAAAAACTGAAATAAAGATTTCATATTTTTGAAAAATAAAATTGATAGAATTTTTTGTACTTGCCACATTTCTTTAATAATGGAAAAATTGTTTAAAAAACAAAATAATCGGAAACAACTTTTCAGCAAAAGGTTTTAATCTCGGTCTAAATCCAGATCACGGATTATATTTACTAAGTAAGTAGGTAATCTGTCGTCCGGAGTAAATGAAAAGAGAGTGAAAATTGTGTAAAAAAACACATTCTTAAAATTTTGGTTACCACTGGGTACTTTAGCTAGTTATTTATATTTTTAATTAAAATAAATCCAGCATTACTATCATAATGTATTAAGAGCTAATTTTACTAAGACTAAAGTTCAAAAATCAAATATATTTAAATACTTACATATTTATATTTTGAATTCGATATAATTCCAATTCAAACATGTTCGTAATGTATTTCTATGGAAGTATTGGATTTATTAGATTAGAAAGGTTACATATTCTTCGTAAACATCATATTGAAATTTCACAGATTTTCAAAATATATCATTTCACGTAATCATATAATGTCTATAATATGTTTCCTACTTTAAAACAGAAATATCACGTTAGCACGATAACGACAACGACAACGGAATCTATATCTCATTGCGATTCGAAAAGTGTATTTTTATTGTGAAGTTATCTGGTTCAGGTATAAATTCCCATAGGGGCTTATGTAACGTATCCAATTCATTCATGTACTATTAGAAAATATATTTTAATCTAGAGTTAATTATTAAAACCTGCTACTATTTTTCGAAATATTTCTTAACTGTTAATTTTAATAGAATTACATATCCAGAAAAAGCGGTTATATAAGGACACTTTTATATAGCTATGAAATGTTAAAAGCAGGTTAAAAAGCATACATGACACAGGATTTTTAAAAGTCATCTACGCCCTATTGCGCACATAAATAAAAAGTTACTGGTTTCCAATTTTATTAGATATATAGCATAATGTTTAAAGTACAACTTAATCAGACATATAAATATGAATATTTTAGGTATTATTCCTTGTTTCACTAAATGCATTTCTGGCGAAATTAATTAATTAAAATTGATTTACTAAAAAGTCCTTCCGGCCAGTGCCGGGAGGAAGAGGTAGTTTTCATAATCCTTATTTTAAAAAAGCCAACTTATATCATGCAAACACACGAAGCTCAATTTAGTGGAAACCGAATATAGGAGATTCAATACTAATTTTTATCAATATAATGAATGAGAATTTCGCGAAATTAGTCAGCTTTATCCAAGCTGCTTTTCTTTAAAGTAACTTATATTTGGCTGCCAAATTCGGCAATTTCTTAAAGTGCCTGTCATTTTAAGACAACATGGTGGATGAGGCTAAGCAGTGAACTTGGTCGAGACCTTAGTAATTGCTGTGCACATGCTTACTCACATTGGAATCGGTTAATATATAGGAGTGCTGTCGCATGCAAAAAATCAGATTTTTCAAAATGTCACCCACAATAGAAATTGAAACTGCTATATCTGAGCCATTTTTTAAGGTAAAGACAAACAAAAAATGCTCCTGAATCCTTATATCAAGATCAAATACTTAAGAAAGAAACCTTTTTCAATTTGTAATTTTTTTGCACCTCACTTTAAATATATATATATATTTTAATTTAATGGCCGCCATTTTGAAACAAGATGGCTGATGAATCTGGCCAGCGAACTTGGTCGAGGTGTTGATGTATACTATCCACATGCCTTCTTACATCGAAATAGGCGAATACGTGTGTTATCGCGTGACAAATACAAGATCGTTTCAAAATGTTAGCCATACTAGAAATTCAATGTGCTATAAATCAACCATTTTTTAAGATATCAACAAAAGAACAAATTTTCAGAAACAAAAACTGCTCCGGAATCTTTGTATCAAGGCCAAAACACATAAAAAAAAATCTTTTTCATTTTCCAATTCTTTAATGCCTCATTTTGAATTTTAAATTTAATTTTTTTTTAATGGCAACCCTTTTGAAACAAGATGGCGAAAGAAGCTGGCCAACGAACTCGGTCGAGACATTGGTATGTACTATGTACAGACCAAGTTACATCCAAATAGGTTCATAAATACGCCTGTTATCGCGTGACAAAAATCAGGTCGTTTTAAAATGTCAGCCACAAGAGAAATTCAAAATGCTATTACTCAGCCATTTTTTTTTAGATATAGACGAAAGAAAAACTGTTCCGGAATCTTTGTATTAAGGTCAAACACATACAAAAAAAATCTTTTTCATTTTCCAATTTTTTGGTATCTCATTTAATTTTTTTTATTTTTTTATTTTTTTAAATGGCCGCCATTTTGAAACAAGATGGCGTATGAAGCTGGCCAACGAACTCGGTCGAGATATTTGTATGTACTATGTACACACCAAGGTACATCCAAGTCGGTTCATAAATACGCCTGTTATTACGTGAGAAAAATCAGGACGTTTCAAAATGTCTGCCACGCTAGAAATGCAAAATGCAATAACTCAGCCATTTCTTAAGATATAGACGAAACAAAAACTACTCCCGAATCTTTTAACAAGGTCAAACACATAAGAAGAAAATATTTTTTCAATTTTCAATTTTTGGTACCACATTTCAAATTTAAATTTTTCTTAAAAATTTAAATGGCCGCCATTTTTAAACAAGATGGCGGGTGAAGCTGGCCAAAGAACCCGCTCGAGACATTGGTATGTACTATGTATAAACGAAGTTACATCCAAATCGGTTCATAAATACGCCTCTTATCGCGTGACAAAATTCAGGACGTTTCAAAATGTCAGCCACGCTAGAAATTCAAAATGCTATAACTCAGCCATTTTTTAAGATATAGACGAAACAAAAACTGCTCCGAAATCTTTGTATAAAGGTCAAATACATAAGAAAAAAATATTTTTCCATTTTCAATTTTTTGGTACCACATTTCAAATTTTAAATTTAAAAAAAAATTAAATGGCCGCCATTTTGAAACAAAATGGCGGATGAAGCTAGCCAACGAACTCGGTCGAGAGATTGGTATGTACTATGTACACACCGAATTACATCCAAATCGGTTCATAAATACGCCTTTTATCGCGTGACAAAATTCAGGACGTTTCAAAATGTCAGCCACGCTAGAAATTCAAAATGCTATAACTCAGCCATTTTTAGCTCACAGGCTATCAAAGCCTGAGAGCTAATGTGCCCGCCCGTTCTGTATGTATGTATGTATGTATGTACGTATGTACGTAACGCGATAACTCTTGATAGAAACATCCGATTTGCTTAAAAATTTTTTCCTAGGTTCATTGTGATAAGGCGCTTCCCTGATTAGTTTTGGGAGTTCATTGGTTAAGGATAAAGGGGGGGAAAACGGGGTTAGTCCACCCCCCTTAATTCAGAAAAATGGGTTTTTCATGCAGAATAATTCGATTTGCTCCGAATTTGTTATACCGGTTTATTATGTTAAGGAACATCCCTGATTAGTTTTAGGGGTTCATTGGTTAAGGATAAAGGGGGAAAAGGGGGGTTACTCCACCCCCTTAATTCAGATAAATGGGTTTTTCATGCAGAATCATTCAATTTGCTCCGAATTTGGTATACCGGTTTATTATGTTAAGGAACTTCCCTGGTTAGTTTTGGGGGTTCATTGGTTAAGGATATAGGGTGAAAAGGGGGGTTAGTCCACCCCCTTAATTCAGATAAATGGTTTTTCATGCAGAACCATTCAATTTGCTCCGAATTTGGTATACCGGTTTATTATGTTAAGGAACTTCCCTGATTAGTTTTGGGAGTTCGTTGGTTAAGGATAAAGGGGGAAAACGGGGTTATCCACCCCCCCTTAATTCAGATAAATGGGTTTTTCATGCAGAATCATTCGATTTGCTCCGAATTTGGTATACCGGTTTATTATGTTAAGGAACTTCCCTGATTAGTTTTGGGAGTTCATTAGTTAAGGATAAAGGGGGAAAAACGGGGTTAGACCACCCCCCTTAATTCAGATAAATGTGTTTTTCATGCAGAATGATTCGATTTGCTCCGAATTTGGTATACCGGTTTATTATGTTAAGGAACTTCCCTGATTAGATTAGGGGGTTCATTGGTTAAGGGTAAAGGGGGAAAAGGGAGGTTAGCCCGACCCTCTTAATTTAGATAAATGGGTTTTTCATGCAGAATGATTCGATTTGCTCCGAATTTGGTATACCGGTTTATTATGTTAAGGAACTTCCCTGATTAGTTTTGGGAGTTCATAAAGGGGGGGGGGACGGGATTAGTCCACCCCCCCCCCTTAATTCAGATAAATGGGTTTTTCATGCAGAATGATTCTATTTGCTCCGAATTTGGTATACCGGTTTATTATGTTAAGGAACTTCCCTGATTAGTTTTGGGAGTTCATTGGTTAAGGATAAAGGGGGAAAACGGGGTTAGTCCACCCCCTTAATTCAGATAAATGTGTTTTTCATGCAGAATGATTCGATTTGCTCCGAATTTGGTATACCGGTTTATTATGTTAAGGAACTTCCCTGATTAGTTTTGGGGTTCATTGGTTAAAGGTAAAGGGGGAAAAGGGAGGTTAGCCCGACCCTCTTAATTTAGATAAATGGGTTTTTCATGCAGAATGATTCGATTTGCTCCGAAGTTGGTATACCGGTTTATTATGTTAAGGAGCTTCCCTGATTCGTTTTGGCGATTCATTGGTTAAGGATAAAGGGGGACTAGTCCACCCCCTTAATTTAGATAAATGTTTTTTTTTTTGCAAGATTATTCGATTTGCTCCAAATTTGGTATACCGGTTTATTATGATAAGGAGCTTCCCTGATTAGATTTGGAGGTTCACTGGTTATGTATAAAGGGGAAAATGGGGGCTAATTCCCCTTCACTTATTTTTTGGAGTGGCATTATTCTTTAAAATAAGAGTATAATATACAATTAGTGTGAATAGTCTGTGAGCTCAATGCCATCAGTTTAGCTGGGCACTTTTCTTTTTTATTTAAGATATAGACGAAACAAAAACTGCTCCGGAATCTTTGTATAAAGGTCAAATACATAAGAAAAAAATATTTTTCCATTTTTTATTTTTTGGTACCACATTTCACGTTTTAATTTTTTTAAAAATTTTAAATGGCCGCCATTTTGAAACAAAACGGCGGATGAAGCTGGCCAACGAACTCGGTCGAGGCATTGGTATGTACTATGTACACACCGAATTACATCGAAATCGGTTCATAATTACGGGAGTTACAGTGTGACATATGTCATATATATATATATATATATATACAGGGTGTTCCGTTAAAGGGGTCCAATATTAATAGGGCTAATAGAGGAGATCACACGGAGCATAAATCAGTATATAATGCCTGGCCGGATCTCAATAATTTTCAAGTTACAGCAAATAGAATGAAAAATCGGAAATTTGTAAAAAAACCCTCATTGCTAAACTATCGATAATGCTACATAAAAACGAAGCACATATTTAGAAAGATCAGAAAAAATCCTACGAAATGACATAAGTTGTTTTAGAATATTGAGAATTAATGGCGAGTTACAAGCTCTGAAACAGTGAAAAAATACAAAATCAAATATTTAGCAAAATAGTTAATCGTTAATTCCAAAAATGCAACTCTACCTACATCAAGGAAAATGTTATAAAATTTGGTCCATTCCGAAAGCTTTCGAAGAAGCTGACAATAAACCATATCAGTTTAATTGTATGGGAGAAATCAAGCAGTTCCCTAGTTACAACTCTGTACTGTTGCACGCTCGGAAAGGGCGAAACTCCGCCCATGACGATTGTAAACACCCCGTTTTAATATCTTTCAATTATACATTTCTGATCAACCTCTATCAATACCCTTTCATTATTCAGTCTGGTCAAGTGAATGACATATTGTGCAGCTCTCGCCTTGTCTTAAAGCAAACTCTGTGACTGCTGCGTTTCCTCCATGAACTTTCAGGATGATGAAGAAGAAGTACTTTTTATGCAAATTTTCTATGTGTATAGGAAGAAAAGTGTAATAAAACAGCAGTCATCAGTGGGCGTTATGTTAAAGGGAGGCTGTTGTAAGTGGGATTGTAGTAAGTTCATGTATAATAATTATGCCGGAATACTCTAACGAAGAATATGCGGACATGCATCTGCTGTACGGGCAAGCTCATGGAAATGCATGTCTAGCACAGCGCATGTACCGTGAGCAATTTCCAAGGAGACGTTGCCCAAGTTCGAAACTCTTCATAAAAATCGATAGACGATTACGGGAGACTGGATCGTTTAATACAGCAAGCATTGATGCAGGGAAACCTCGACATGTACGAACACCTGCAATGGAAGAAGATGTACTGAATATTTTTAAAGATAACCCCTCCACGAGTACACGAGCTGCTGCGTCTGAAGTCGGTGTTTCTCACCAAAGTGTGTGGCGTGTTCTGCGTGCAGAAAACATGCACCCCTTTTATGTGCAGGGGGTACAACTGTTATCAGTAACAGATTGTGCTCAGCGGACAGAATTCGTACGCTAGTTGCTTAATGTAACAGAAAATAATCCACAATTTCTGTAAAATATTTTATTTACTGATGAAGCAACATTTACGAGAGAGGGCGTGGTAAGCACGCACAATATGCACACATGGTCATATACAAATCCGCACACTGTTTTCCCGTCGAACGCACAACAAAAGTTCAGTGTGAACATATATGCAGGTGTCCTCGGCGATTATCTCATAGGACCATATTTACTCCCAGATGTACTCAATGGCAGTACGTACTTGGTTTTCCTACGGGATATCTTACCGCAGTTACTGCAAAATGTGCCAGCAACATTGCGCCACAATATGTGGTTTATGCACGATGGCGCACCGGCACATTTTTTCATAGGTGTTCGCAATCACATCAATGCAACATATCCTGGGAAATGGATTGGACGCAGTGGACTTGTTGCTTGGCCTGCACGCTCTCCAGACCTCAATCCGTTAGACTTTTTTGTTTGGGGACACCTTAAATCGCTGGTGTATGAAACGCCTGTGGATACACCGGAGGATTTACTAGCGCGAATCGTTGTCGCTGCAGGAGACATTCCCAACTCCGTCGGAGTTTTTCGGCGTGTTCGCCAATCTTTACGACGTCGCTGTCGGCTGTGCGATTCTGTTAATGGGCGCAACTTCGAACACCTATTATAATAATGTCCGTTCGTCTGCCTTCCGACATTGAACTGTGCAGCGCAGGCCAGAAGACTATGCTTCACATATGTCATAAAGTACGTGGAATGTAATTCTTTATTTGTCATTTTTCTTTTATTTTCAACACTTTTTGGCACAGTATTTTGTAAGTCACAGACTGTGGTGTACTCAAATTGTAAATTACAAAGTTTGTATGAATTAATTTAAAATTTAGTGTCTTTTTTAAATTTATAATTAATAAAATTATTATGCTATTTGTTATTATTATTTCCTATCATAAATTATGATGCACATATACATACAATAATTGTCCATCTAAAACATGTACTGAAACTTCTTGCATAGTTACAAATCGCAATATTTTTAATTATTTCCGAATTTTCACCACCAGTTTAATTTTAAAGAATTTAACTTAAGCTTTATATCAATAAAAGACCACTTTAAAATGTAGACTATTATTGTAAAGTTATTTTGGTTCATTCAACTCTTGAATAATTAAAAATGCGGCATCTCAGAAGAAGCATGATCGAAAATGTATAGTTGAGAGTAATTAAAAAGGCGGTGTTTCCAATCGTGATGGGCGGAGTTTAACCTTTCCTAGTGTCAAAGAAAGCGGAGTTGTAACTAAGAAACTGATTAATTTCTCTCACACAATTAAACCGATATGGTTCATTGTAAGATTTTTCGAAAGTTTTCGGAATGGACCAAATTTTACTACATTTTCCTTGTTGTAGCTAGAGTTGTCTTTTTGGAATTAACGATTAACTATTTTGATGTATATTGGATTTCGTACTTTTTTCACTGTTTCAGGGCTTGTAACTCGTCAATAAATATTGCTATTTTAATACAATTGATGTCATTTTGTAGGTTTTTTTCTGCTCTTTCTAAATATGTGCTTCGTTTTTATGTAGCATTATCGATAGTTTAGCAATGAGGGTTCTTTTACAATTTTCCGAATTTTCATTCCATTTGCTGTAACTTGAAAACTATTGAGATCCGACCAGGCTTTATATACTGATTTATGCTCCATGTGATCTCCTCTATTTCCCCTATTAATATTGGACCCCTTTAACGGAACACCCTGTATATATAAATTTTGAACGGAGGGTGGTTTCGGGGTCTGGGGGTCATGATCGATGAAAATATACCAAAATTTTTTGAAATCGCTTTCCTCCGAACGGCTGCAATAGGTAGCTTTTTTGTAAAGAAAGCTACCTAATACATACTGCAGAAAAAAGCGTCTAATAAAAAAGGGTTTCTTAACACGTTCACTGCCAAAAGTATAAAGTAAGAATTTTGAAATTTCTTGTTGAAAGCTGTTTGCCACCACAAATTCAGAAAGGTAAATTTCGTTTTACTAACACAGCGAAATTTCTGCCAATAAATAAAGCATTTTTTTTTTATTCTAAAATAGTGATGACAAAGTAATTAATAAATTAAAGTCTATACAAGCAGCTAATGTGTTAATAAATAAGGCAACAATAAATAAGGCACAATAACAATAAATAAGGCATTTTTTTAATTCTAAAATATTAGTGACAAAATAATTAATAAATTAAAGCCACGAGTATACTCATGATTGGCAGCGAATCGGTTAACCTTCTCAGGGGCAAGGTACTTCTATTCGCAAAATTCTTAAATGAGTGACTGACACCAGAATTTACAAACCAGTTTATTTTAAAATAAGCAAAAGCTTTTCTTCACGTACTTGATAAAAGGAAATTTTACATTCCAATATTCTGTTGTCAATGTTTCATTTAGGGATTAAAATTAGGTGGTCCAAAAATGAACCACCGCCCTTAAAGAAGTTAAAGAGATATCTGAAAAAATAAAAAACAGAATTATCATTATTCTACATAATATAAAGTCAGATATATAATTAGCGACAGGAATGATATATGGTATAGAATATCCGCAAAAAATGGAAACAAATTAAACTTTCAATTTTAATCGCCAAAGAGTAGCGCTTCCAGAGATTTGCAATCAATGTGTAAGTGCTGTGTTATTCGCAAACTGACCATGAATGTAATGCATTTAAAAAATGTTTGCTTAGCGAGAATTTATTTTCTTCATTCATTCTGAATTTAAATTTAAATAGTAATTAAAATTAAATTGTAAATTTAGATGGTATTTATTTTTTTAAATATATACTTTTGTTTTGTTTTAGTGATTTTGTGCAACAAGTAGAAATTTTGTGTAATAATATAGTGCGTTTTTATATACACTGCTCAAAACAATTAAAGGATATTTGAAGTTTTATATAAAATAAAGATATAAACGAAATTTTTTGCCGAAAATAGAAGAAGAGAATCACAAATGCAAATTTTTCTGGTTTTAAAACTGTGGAGTATGCAAATTTTGAGTTCGACGTCAAAAACGTCGCTTCAGCGGCAGCGAATGAAATATGACTTTCAACTGGATAAAAGAGAATGAAGACAAGGATGATCGGCATTCAGTGATTGCTTTGTTTCGATGAGTACGATGTCTCAGCGAAGACATTTGACAGATTCAGAAGCTTTGAGAATTGTTGGTAGGTTAGAAGGGGGCCAAACTCAAGCCGAAGTAGCGCAAGCCATTGGAGTGTCACAAAGTGTCATTTCCAGGATCTGGAACCGTTTTTTGGAGAGTGGATGTGCAGGCCGAAGACCAGGGCAAGGTCGTAGACGGGCAACAACGCCCAATGAAGATCGGTATTTAGCGTTAACAGCTCGGAGACACCGAACCATGAACGCTACTCTTCTACCACAACACCTTCGCTCGGCTACAGGCACCACGATTTCAACTCAGACTGTCGGAAACCGGCTCCATGCTGTAGGTCTGTATGCTCGCCGACCGACGGTATGTGTTAGATTAACATCAAGGCATCGTCGCGACCGCAGGGAGTGGGCAACTGAGCATGTCAACTGGAGGAGAAATGAATGGAGCAATATTCTGTTTTCTGACGAGTCCCGTTTTTCTGTGCATCCGGATAATAGGCATATTTTCATCTGGAGGGACCGTGGCAGTAGGAATAATCCTACGTTCGTGCACGAAAGTGTCAGATTTGCCGGTGGAGGACTGTTGGTGTATGGTGGCATCTCCATTGACGGGCGCACTGACCTCTACATCATTCGAGATGGAGCTCTGACTGGTCGCCGATATAGGGATGAGATCCCCTTGACCTATTGTAGTCCCTTACGCTGCAGCAATCGGAGATAACTTCATTTTAATGGACGATAACTGCAGGCCACATCGTGCAAACCTGGTGGAGGATTTCCTTTTCGAGGAAAGAATCGTTCGAATGGAATGGCCAGCGTGTTCTCCAGACATGAATCCAATCGAGCACGTTTGGGACGCTCTAGGAAGACGAGTTTCTGGCCGCCAACAACCCCCACAAACTCTCCAAGAACTGGAAAGAGCTCTTCTGGAAGAGTGGGGCAGAATACCCCAACTCGTCATTAATAGCCTCATTGAGTCCATGCCTCAAAGGTGTTCAACGTTGCTGGCCGCCCGTGGAAACCATACCCCCTACTGAAAAGGATTTTCTTTGAAGAAAACACCTTTTCTTATTCTTTTTTTCTCATATGCACAAATTGTGTTTTTTTCCTTTAGTACACAAATGCGCAATAAAATGCATTTTTTTCTGCCAAACATGTGTAATTTATTCTCATATAACCTACTATGTCTGTCGACCATGTATCAATCAGCTAAACAGTTTACCAGATACAAAATCTACCTAAAACTGCAATATCCTTTAATTGTTTTGAGCAGTGTATATACTAGAGCTGAATGATATACATATGCAATGTACGGAAAGTTTTAAAAAATGCATTTCAAAGTGAATATATTTTTTAATGCAGACATTACTTTTTAAACGCTTACCTGGGTAAAGTTACGTTTATAAGAGCACGCTACTATAATTATTTTTAAATAATTTATAAATGTTTTATATATAATTTAATTTTTTCTCAATACTTCATTATTCATTTATGCTTAATTAATAACAGTTCTTTCCTAATAAACTTTTAGTCAAATAAGTCTCAGTAAATGGTTTAATTTTTTCTGTTTTTCAAAAAGAATGTTTGTTGTACATCACTTTTAATCGAATACTTAAACATGATTAAAATCTCTGCACTAAACAGCTCATCCTTCCAGTTTCTGTGAAATTAAAGTACTCTTTAAAACATTACAACTTGTTTTAAAGTCAATTAAAGATTTCCACCCATTTAAAATTACTACTTTCCCGATAATGAAAATTACTTTATTTTAAAATATTATCAATGCGTTTTCTTTTGAAACTATTTTCCTCCTTAGTTAATTAAAACTGATAAATAACGTCATATGTCTAAAATACTTCCACTAAATTCAGCTAAGAAATTTTTTTGTCATGATTGCATATTCTTGATTTTTGTGAAATAACTTAAGTTTAGAAATTAAATTTAGGAAAGCTGAATGACGCAGATCTTGAAGCATGAAAAATTTTGTTTTCAGTTTTAAAAATTCGGGAAGCTAGTTTTTCATATACAAAACGTAGATATCCAAATTTTTGTAAAAACCCATTTTTGTACCCACAACGTAGATATCCACAATAAAAAATTAACAAATTTTTCATTTTTCATATTTTTCACTCTCTCATACATGAATTATTTTAAAATAGATTAAAGCATATTTTGAACTTAAAAGAGAGTTAAAGTGGATTCTTAAGAACAAATAATGTTGCAATTTCAATGATTGCATATTACTTTTTTTTCTTTTTTTTTTTTTTTAAGTAGCTTTGCAGCATCTTCGTGCCTTTCAGCTTGAAACGTAGACGTAATACAAGCTGCCGTAGGTATTGAGAGCCTCATCTCTAGGTTCGTTTGGATGGATTTTCGTTTAAAAATATAAAATCATACCAATTCAAGGGTATGCACTGCAGAAGGAAGAGGGACCGCTAACATTAGGTTCGTTTGAAAAGATTTTCGCTTAAAAATATAAAATCAAAACAGACCGGAGAGTGGTTGGCACGTCCAGTGTACGTTACTGAAGGCACTGGAGTGTTCTCTCAAGGTTCGTTTTGATATATTTTCGTTTCAAAGTATAAAATCATACAGATTCAATGGTTTAGGTTACCGAAGGCTGTGAGGACTCTAACATTAGTTTCATTTGGAATGATTTTCCTTTAAATACATAAAATCATTCAACACTCATTTTAGGTATATTTAAGGTTTTCATCAAAGGGAAACACTGGGCGGGTCAGCTAGCGAGTCCATAAATAAATATTTAAAAAAAATGATGTTTTATGACCTACATTAATATTTACATTTAAAAAATCCAGCGCCGTAAAAAACATGTGTATGTACTTGTAAAGATTTAAAGCATATATAAATCATTAGTTTTAAAGATATAAGGAAATTTTACTCTTCATAAGTCTAAAGGAAGCCGTTTCCCGTTATCGTCTGCATCCACAGAAAAGAAAACCTCAGAACATAATCGAAAAAATTCTATAGAATTCCATTTTATGCAAAGTTGTTTACTTTATGTTTAAGATGTTTCAGAAATTTTCCGGTTTTTAATTCAATGTTAGTTTCAATCGTTCTCCCTGTAAGATCTTAATTTCATTTGTCTAAATTTATGATTAAACTCCGAACATATTTTCTTTCACAAATCTATTAAGGTTAAATAAAAAGTGCATAATATGCTTTTCCTGCTATGATCCAAGGAACTCAAATAATGTGTCATAAGTGGACGTTTATTTGAAAAATGAACGTTGGTACAATTGTTGTTATGTAGACAACTCACTATGATAAAATAAACCACATACAATACGAAATGCTTCATGTGAAATAAAATAGTATTTATTATTTCCCCCCAACACACACACATATATATATTTCTCTATATATATATATCATCATCATCATCAACCGTTTTCAATCCACTGCTGGATGTAGACCTCCCCCAGATTTTCCGAATGTTCCCTGTCTAGTGCTTTAGTCATCCAATTAACACCGGCCACTTTTCTGATTTCATCACTCCATCTCACATGAATTCGTCTTCTTAGCCGCTTTACATCTTTGGGATACCACTGTAGGGTGTTTGTGCTCCATCTATTGTCCTGTCTTCTTTTAATATGCCCAGGCCATTTACATTTTAGCAGTTTAATTCTTTCAATGATGTCAAAAACTTTCGTCTGACTTCTTATCCAGGTTATTCTCCTTCTATTTCCTCTAGTTATACCTAGCGTACATCTTTTCATACTTCTGTGTGTTGTTTGTAACCTTTGTACCATTCGTTTTGTTAGCGTCCATGTTTCTGCTCCGTAAGTTAGTACAGGCAAAACACATTGGTTAAACATATTTCTTTTCAAACAGAGAGGCATGTTACCCTTCAGAATAATATTATTCTTCCCAAAATCACTCCATCCATTTCTTATTCTTCTACTGATTTCATTCATGATACTATTATCCGATGATATTTCCTGTCTAAGGTACACATAACTTTGCACTTCTTTAATCTCATTGTTGTTGTTGACGATTTGCTTTTTCGATGCAAATGAATTGACCATCACCTTAGTCTTTTTCAAATTTATTTTTAATACCACATTAATGCTAGCTTCTGCCAAATCTTTTATCATATTTTCCAATTCACCAATCGTATATTTTTTAAAGACGTATTGCACTATCACATCTCTCTAAGTTTGTTGCCATATTTACTGATCACTCGGTATATAAATAATTAAGTTAATATTTTTTACTTGCATATTTTCCGCAATGGTAAAGTAAAATGATTAAAGATAATGCGTTATGTAACGACAAGAAAAGGCAAAATGCATCACAACAGACCTTTAATGCTCGATGTTCTCTCTCCTTGATAATACTGATCGGCAGAATTATAAAAAAATGTCTTTCTGCAAAACAAACCTGTGAACTGCCAAGATCTAATATTCTTAAATGAAGATGACATCATAATTGTTCCAGCACGTACCATTTTTCCAAGAAATTTTTTTTCTAATAATGACAAATAGTAAAGTGTTATTATATGAATTTTCAACTCTGTATCAAATTAAAAACAAGAAAAAAGTGATTTAAGCGGCTTAACAAATCGATTAAATATATCATGAATATGTAGTTTTTAGTCATTTGACTCGTCACCGTGCTTTTGTGTCCCACGCCCTTTTATATATCCAGCGGTATCCACTAACATGTTTGCATTCTTTTTGCCACCGTGTCTCAGCTAATTATACATATTCATTTATATATAGGTTTTTTATATATTATTATATACATTTCTTTATTTATGCAATTTCCATTTTGTATTGACTAAGACATAGAATACTTAAATCCATTCCATCTAAAAAACGGAGCGTGATGCAGTAATTTCACTGTCATAATTTAATTTACTAACGCAAAATCTGTAAAAATCACCCATTATTTTTACAAGAAGTATTTTGGTGCCTACCAGTGTAATCTTATTATTAAGAAATGATATAACATGAGATAAAAATAAATATGCATGTGAAAATAGTCTTTCAGAAAAGTAGCTAAATTGATGTTTGGAAGCTTAAAACATGTAACTAAAATAAGTTCTATATTTTTTTTCTCGATACTGTTCGCTACAATACTTTTGAAAGTTATCTTTAAAAAACTAAATATAAAATGGAATGAAATAAATTTTTATTTTACTTTCAAAGGAAGTAATATCGTAGTTTAACGTATTTTGAGATTTTCTACTTACCAGCTTTACTATTTTCTCTTGAATGACGGAGAATTTTCTCAAAACATATGTTGAACTGTTTTAGTTTTATTAGTATCTTCAAGCTGTTTTGTATCTTGTTTATAAATTGTTTTCGGGTTAGGTTATTTTTCAAGTTAAATATTTCATTTGTAAGATAAAATAATGCCTCATAAATACTGTACATTTTATGCTAGAACAGTTGAACTGCTTACTATGTATGTACAAAAATCAATGGGATATTACAGTAAGTATTAAACAAGAAAGAAAAATCCTGCGTCAAGCATAGATTATGAAACAATTTCTAATTCATTCAGAATACTGTTACGAAGCTTTAACGCTTAATAATGTAAATGATGTAATAACAACTACGTAAACAATTAATAAAACGGATAGCACATTTGAAGGCTCAATTTCAGCAATTATCATCTATAGTAAAAAAAAAATCATAATTCTTTTGTGCAGTCCTGCATATGCTCTATAGATTTGTAGATACACGTCATAGCATGCTAAAATTTAGTTAAGTTAGGAGACATATGACACAGCCGAAAACTCCCGTTAAACAATTTCCGTCAATAAAAGGAATGTAAACGAATTCTTTTGTACAGACATGTATATCATTTATAGAATTTTTAAGCACCAAGTATGCACAAATTTAGTTAAAATTAATAACGCACACCTTAACCCTTTCAGGGGCAGTGTTGGTATTTGCCAACACCATGTTCTAATTGCCAAATGCCACACTGACAGCGGAATTTTGGAATGAAAAATTTAATTTCATTAAGTATATGAATAAAAGCTCTTACCTACTATGGAATAAATTTGTTTATAAATTCTGGTGTCAGTCATTCATTTTGGAATTTTAGGAATACAAGTACTTTGCCCCTGAAAGGGTTAATTGAAAACGCACTTCTAGCAATTTCCGCTCATAAACAATACTGTAACTGTATTATTTTGTGTGCCCCTGTAAATGAACGATAAATGCTATACATACCATACGCTAAAGTAAGTATATTGCAGTGCACTTCAGTGATGTATATCCATTTTATTATGTATGAAATACTGCAACGTTATTAAAATACACTTCAAACGATTTTTCCCCAAATGACTCTAATGTAAAGGAATCCTTCTGATTGTCTCTGTAAATGAAATATAAACTCTAAACACTTCATTTTCTATAGGGAATATGCCATAGTAAATTTCAATACTATACATCAATTGCATGACAATCTACGTATATTTATGTGAGTTAGAGCACGAACAGATGGCAAAAGAATTTGAAGTCATGATGAACAATTTTCAACTCTGCTGAAAAATATTAACATGAACGAAAAATCATGCGTACGGCTTCGAATTTGAAAAACTTTTCAACACATTCAGAATACGATAAACAAAACTTCACAGTTTATTAAGGTGAAAGATTATCTCTAAATGAACAATTTGGAAAATGCATAACCATAACGTATTTCAAAAACAAATTTCTGCAATTGCGATGACCAGTCGGAAAAATATACATTGTTTGTGCAGCCCTGTATATGATCTACTGATATGTATGTATGCTACATAGTATTCTAAAAGTTAGCTCATTTAAACGCATTGCACAGTTGAAAATTTCCATTCAGCCAATTCCGCCAATAAACGGATGTTGTTGAAAACTTTTGTGCAACCCTGTATATGATCTACCGAGCGTATACACACCAAGTAACATTTAAAAAGTAATTAAATTTACAAACGCATATCAGAATTGAAAACGCACTTCCAGCAATTATTGTTCGTAGGCTTCAATAGTTCAATTATTGTTCATTTTCTTCTGTAGCCAAACTCTTTTGGGTGTCTCTGTAAATGAACGATAAATTCCATGCTTACCATGCTTCATAGTAAGAACCTTGTAGTACACTTCAGTGATAAATATCAATTGCAATATCTTTAAAATAATACAATATGATTTAAATACACAGCAAACGATTTTTCCCCATAGACCGTAATACAACGGAATTCTTTTCAGTCTCCCCTGTAAATGAACCGTAAATAGTACACACTTCTTTTTCAATACCAAACATGCCATAGTAATTCCCAATAACATATAACCATTTCATGAAAATCGAAGAATGTTTACGCGAGTTAGAGCACGGACAGATGGACAGACAAACCGAATTCATAAACACTTTTCGACTAAGTTGGAAAGTGTTAAAAATGCGTAAAAGTCTTTTGATTTATTTCATGTATAGAAAATACTTTTATATTAATTTTTTTCAGATGTTTAGAGTGAATGTCTGAAAATATATTAGGTTGAGCAAAAAGTTCTGAGAAATTTTTTAACTAATAGTTACCAGAATTTCTATCGTATATAGGAGTACTAGTGGTATATCTATATAGAGTTCAGGAACCCGATTATGACCTCTTTCGATCAATGCAACCCTTTTTCAAGGGCCGTCGATTTCAATCCTTTAATGAAGTTGAAGAAGCATGTCAAGAGTTTTTCGATTCAAAGGAGTCGCCATGGTACTTCCAGCAAATCTGGAATGTGGCAGAACGATGGCAGAAAGTCGTAGACTATGATGGTCTCTACTTTGAAGAATAGTCCTTGTTGCTTTTGTTGTTAATTTACGCATAACAATGCAACTTTCACAAATTTTCCAGAACTTTTTGCTCAACCTAGTAAATTATTATCAGACGTACATACTGCATTTCTAAGTTAATTCCGCTATAGTGAACTGCATTTAAGAAAATTATATCGTGCAATATATCGTATTTAAACAGTAGAGTGTTTCTGCAGGGTGGCCCCTCTTATCATTTTCCAATAACTTTCTTAGTGATCTAACATGTAAAACAACGAGAAATTTATTTTCTGACACAAAAATATACCGGGTAATGATACTTTGATTTTATTTTCAGAGTTTTCGGGCAATAAAAACTGAAAGACACATTTTTATTGAGGGAGAAAGTTACAAATTCATAAAATTTAATGTGTCGTAAGTCAGTAAATTTTAGTTGTAAAAGGATGGGACTTTATAAGTTTTGCTTAATAGAGCATGGATTATGTTTTTCTATGTTTAATTCATAGGACCATAGACCGTATAAAAATTTTAATTTCGTAAATTTTACAAAGTAATTATTTTGACGTATATGACTTCTATGATGATGAAGAAAAACATTTGAAATATTTCTTAAATTAGAAGTACAACACTAAAACTCACAGCTTAGGAATTATCTATTTAACAACCAAAAAAAAAAAGGGAGAACACACTGTATATAGTGTTATGTGTGGTCAATTTAAGTGGTAATTCAATTTTAAAACATCCGGAAAATTACTTTCTTCCCTTTCCAATAAAACGATTGTTTTAGTTGTCAAAAGTTTAGTTACTGCACTTGTGGTTAAATACGAAATTAAGATTGTTTATGACACTTATACCTATTTGTATTGACTAAAAAATACTTCGTAAGTCTGTCATATCTGTTTTTTCTTCTTCCTCTTCATTTAAAGCTGAATATTCAGATTAATGTGCAGCGTTACTCTTAAAATTTTCAAACGATTTCTTGAAAGTTTCAGAAAATTTTCTTTATCTAGTTATCTGAAAAACAACGAAGATTTTTTCATTCAAAACGTACCCGCTTGGCCTTGTGAATATTTGTATATTTTTTCAAACAGAAAATAAGTAATTTATTTTAATTGCGGATTTTTTTTTCTAAATGCCTAGATATTTATTTAATTAATGCAGGTTGAGTACAGACCTTGGATAGCTAAATACTATAGTACCGGTTTTTTTTTTTTTTTCAATAAGAACTTTTCCTTTTTTAAACGTCGAAAGTTATTGAAAATTCTTCAGTTAAAGAGGGAAAATATTATTTTTTGAATACAAAATAGCACTTTTCTCCTCAAAAATCGAATATATGTGCGGACCCTGTTAATTGCACGTAGAAAATAAATTAATTTCTAATTTTGTTTCTAACACAGTTGTTTTTTTTTTTTTTCGAAAAACCCTGAAAATGATTTGGCTTCATGAAAACTGTGCCTAGAAAAATCGTGTTTAATGTTGTCATTTTTTTTTTTTTTTTTTTTTTTTTTTTTACATTTACTGTAATTTTTGTGCATTTGAGAGTTTTCAGGACATGACATTAATGTTTTTAGAGAAAGCCATTTTTACTTTCTTCTATCTTCAACAGAAAAAAGTATTGTAATCGAAATTTTTGTCGACTTCCGGTTTTCGACGGATTTACAGGTTTTAGGGATCAGAGAACCCAATAAACATCTTTATAGAAAATGTCTGTCTGTCGCCATTGTACCATCAAAAAGTGTATGAAGTTATGCATAAAATTAAACCAACTTTTTTGTGTATGTTTATAGCTATAGCCGGCAGGACCTCCCCTGGAACTTGGAAATATTCCGTCTGAAAGGAACGCTGTAATAGCGATTTTTGTGTGATTTTGAATATTGTACCATCGAAAAATGTACGACGTTATGCATAGAATTGAACTTTTTTTTTTTAAGTTTTTGGCTACAGCAAGCAGATCCTCCCTTAATTTGGAAAAAAATATCCGCCTGAAGGAGACGCTGTAATAGAGATTTTTGTGCGATTTTGAATATTGTACCATCGAAAAGTGTATGAAGTTATGCATAGAATTGAACCAATTTAAAAAAAAAAAAAAGTTTTTGGCTATGGCAAGCAGGTCCTTCCTTAATTTGGAAAAAATTCACCGGTAGGGGGCACTGTAATAGCGCTTTTTGTGCCATTTTGAATATTGTACCATCGAAAAGTGTATGAAGTTATGCATATAATTGAACCAAATTTTTTGTGTATGTTTTTGGTCATAGCAAGAAAGTCCTCCCTGAATGTGGTAAAATTTCGCCTTAAAGGGGCGCTGCTGTAGCGATTTTTATGTAACCCTCTAAATTTTTTGTAGTTCTATTGTACACCAGCAACTCGTGAATCGACGGGAACTTCCCATCCTGATAAGCCGACTAGTTGTGATTTTAATAAAAATCATGATCGAGATTAACTGGTTTTTACTCCGATTAATTGACTGAAGCAGAAATTTAAGATGAAAGTCAAAGTTGATATAGTATTGAACTAATAAAACTGAAATATTGACATCTGTAACAACATTTTGAAATAATAAATATATGAGATAGAAGAATGTTTTGGGATTTTCACATCCAATTAGTTTATTTGAAACTCGTGTCCACTCTTTATTCATTACATTTAAATGCAAAATAAATTAATATCAGCTGGTTATTCTAGTTTCTGTAAAATGCATAGAAATTAAACACTTTTGGTATCCATTTATATATCGTTAAAAAATGCTTCATTGAAACAAAAATAGTTATCTACGAAAAATGATTTAAAAGTTTCTTTTTTCGACATACTCAACAAGATTTTATAATCAGTTATCAGTTTTCAACTCGAGAATTTTTATTTATTCCCTATGAAATTCCCGCCCTACTTTTTTTCACTTCCAGTACTCTATAGTAAATATTTTCCACATTTGGGTAGTAGGGAGAAATATACGACTAGAATATTACATTTGGGACATAATTACTGTTCAAATAATCATAAATTTGAAAATTAGGATTTTGGATATAAGTACACTTCAAATATATGTCCATTATTTGTCATAAAAATTTCCGTATTTAAAAAAAAAGAATCCATGAAGTCGTTTGGTGGATATGTAATAAAGTAACCAATTTGGATTTTAGAACATCCTTGGCCCAGTTTTTTTTATCTAGTTAAATTGTCATTTTCATTAAGCCTGTAGAATTTCATTTTATTTTTTAACCGTAAAAATATTTTCTATTTTGCCAGTATTATTTATAAGTTTTTCAAAAAATTTTACCGTGTGAAAATAAAATTAAATTATACATTCCGTGTGAAAATGACATTAGTAGTAGATAAAGGACAGTTCTACGGCCACAGGCGGAATCCGGAATGAGCAATTGAGAGCAATGCTCATTCAGGTCCGCCTTCCTTCTAATCGCGACAATCATTGTGTCATATTGTTGTTCAGTTTAACACTTTGCTAGAAAGATGTACGCATATATCAAGAATTAAGGTATCAAAGCGGTTTCGTTTAGAAACACTTGTTTATTTTTATCTCATTTTATGGTTTTCTCCGATATTTTGTTAGAAAGATGCGTGTATACAAATTTGTTTTTGAATAAGTATATATATATATATATATATATCACTTTATTGAAAACAATTGTTAGCAGATATACACATGTTAGTAAGTATAGGTATCAGTAAGATATGTACACATGTTAGTAAGTATAGGTATCAGTAGACTATGTACACGTGTATCTATATACATGTAGATAAAATGTATATAAGTGTTTATAAATTTATAGATATAAATGTTTAAATATCGCTAAACATATATGTCTAAATCTATCCAAATGAATATATATACATATATATATAGTATATAAGTATATGTTTCTAAATATAAGTATCTAAGTATTAATATGTTTATATGCATGTATAAGTTTACATATGCGTGTTTATATAAAAAATTATTGGTTTAAAAAATTACAAAATCTAATTAAAAAAAGTTTTACAAAAAAAAAAAAAAAAAAAAAAATATATATATATATATACATATATAAATTAAAAAAATAATTTTTTTTTATAATTTTTTTTTCTTTTACTTATAAAATTTTGTTGAAACTTTTTTTTTAATTTTCTTAAAACATTTTCTTTTGTAAAACTTTTTTTTCTTCTACTTTTTTAAAATTTATATATTTTTTAAACTTTTTAAATTTGTTAAAACTTTTTTTTTACTTTTTAAATTTTGCTAAAATTATTTTTTTAATTTATATATGTATATATATATATATATATATATATTTTTTTTTTTTTTGTAAAACTTTTTTTAATTAGATTTTGTAATTTTTTAAACCAATAATTTTTTATATAAACACGCATATGTAAACTTATACATGCATATAAACATATTAATACTTAGATACTTATATTTAGAAACATATACTTATATACTATATATATATGTATATATATATATTCATTTGGATAGATTTAGACATATATGTTTAGCGATATTTAAACATTTATATCTATAAATTTATAAACACTTGTATACATTTTATCTACATGTATATAGATACACGTGTACATAGTCTACTGATACCTATACTTACTAACATGTGTACATATCTTACTGATACCTATACTTACTAACATGTGTATATCTGCTAACAATTGTTTTCAATAAAGTGATATATATATATATATATATATATATATATATACTTATTCAAAAACAAATTTGTATACACGCATCTTTCTAACAAAATATCGGAGAAAACAATAAAATGAGATAAAAATAAACAAGTGTTTCTAAACGAAACCGCTTTGATACCTTAATTCTTGATATATGCGTACATCTTTCTAGCAAAGTGTTAAACTGAACAACAACATGACACAATGATTGTCGCGATTAGAAGGAAGGCGGACCTGAATGAGCATTGCTCTCAATTGCTCATTCCGGATTCCGCCTGTGGCCGTAGAACTGTCCTTTATCTAGTAGATAAAGGACAGTTCTACGGCCACAGGCGGAATCCGGAATGAGCAATTGAGAGCAATGCTCATTCAGGTCCGCCTTCCTTCTAATCGCGACAATCATTGTGTCATATTGTTGTTCAGTTTAACACTTTGCTTAGAAAGATGTACGCATATATCAAGAATTAAGGTGTCAAAGCGGTTTCGTTTAGAAACACTTGTTTATTTTTATCTCATTTTATGGTTTTCTCCGATATTTTGTTAGAAAGATGCATGTATACAAGTTTGTTTTTGAATAAGTATATATATATATATATATATATATCACTTTATTGAATACAATTGTTAACAGATATACACGTGTTTGTAACTATAGGCATCAGTAGGCTATGTACACATGTTAGTAAGTATAGGTATCAGCAGACTAAGTACACGTGTATCTATATACATGTAGATAAAATGTATATAAGTGTTTATAAATTTATAGATATAAATGTTTAAATATCGCTAAACATATATGTCTAAATCTATCCAAATGAATATATATACATATATATAGTATATAAGTATATGTTTCTAAATATAAGTATCTAAGTATTAATATGTTTATATGCATGTATAAGTTTACATATGCGTGTTTATATAAAAAATTATTGGTTTAAAAAATTATAAAATCTAATTTAAAAAAAAAGTTAAAAAAAAAAATATATATGTACATATATAAATTAAAAAAAAAATAGTTTTAGCAAAATTAAAAAAGTAAAAAAAAGTTTTAACAAATTTAAAAAGTTTAAAAAATATATAAATTAAAAAATAGTAGAAGAAAAAAAAAAGTTTTACAAAAGAAAATGTTTTAAGAAAATTAAAAAAAAAAAGTTTCAACAAAATTTTATAAGTAAAAGAAAAAAAATTATAAAAAAAAAATTATAAAAATTATAAGTTATAAAAAAGTTTTAGCAAAAAAAAAAAAAAAAAAAAAAAATACAAGTTATAAATTAGTTTTACCAAAAAAAAAATGTTTTACAAAAATAAATACAAGTTATAGAAAATGTTTAACAAAATTAAAAAAAAGTAGAAAAAAGTTTTACAAAACAAAAGTTTAAAAAAGTATATTTAAAAAATTATTTGTAAATGAGCATAGATATTTATACATATATTATATGTAAGTGTGTGGGTAGGGAATAAAATAAATACACATATTTAACATTATATTAGAAAGGTTTATGTATATGTTTTAAATAAGTACTCATATAAAAAAGAAACAATTTTTTATTAAAAACAAAACAATTTACAGGAAAAGTATATTTACAAGAAAAGATTTATTTACATAACAATATTATCTTGATATATTCTTCTTTATATTAGTGTAAATTAGTATTATTGCAATCTTGAATAATTTTACAGTGGCCATACGCAAAGCTGGTGATCCCATCTTTGAACAAATAACGTTTATCATCAAACGGTGACAAACATATTTTGTTCTGACTTAATGTAAATAATTTATGAGCATCTTGCCCAATTCTCATTTGTACTTCAAAAGAAGTCGATTGGTTTTTGAGACAGTTCACATAGTCTTCATGCTTTAGACGGTTCTCGACGACGTGTTTAGATACACCCTTCGCTCGTTTCTTCTCTTCTATGGAAGATTTCAGAGAGTACATTTTTGATTTCAATCCGACAAACTCAAGGGCTAGATTGCCTTTTAGTTCATCTTTAAATTTGCCGATCACCTTCTTATTGATATCTGAGTAGAGTGAATGATGCTTTGGATAGTCTGAGAAATCGAACAAGCTTGCATGATGTTTCATATCATCAAAAATATTTTTTGTTTTAATATGATATCACAGTGAGTCCGTATCGGTGAATAATAGTTTTGCATCATCTTTATATGTTTTCCTTATAAAATTATAGTGAAAGTCATACATAAGTAATTTAGAGAGTTCTAATATTGCAAACCCGACATAAATCGGTCGATTCATGAGTATGCTAGTTTTCATCCTTTCAACAGCAGTTAGATCTTCATCAAATGTTTTAAATGACTTAAATGTAGGCGAGGCCACTAATTTTTTAGCTCTTTTTTCATTATTACAAAGCACAATATTTCTCCTTTTTCGCAAATTCTCCATGGTTTTTCCAAAAACAGAGTTATTCATTAATTTAAAAAAGTCTTTTTCAAAGGTGGATTTGGCCTCTTTTCTTTTTTCAGTATTAAAATTAATATATTTCTGAAGCCAAGGTGTCTGTTTAAATTTAAGGACTTTATGAACAGCTTTAAGTTTTAATCCAAGTTGTAAATAAAATTTAAGATTACGATAATGAGTGATATAATTCTGCTTATCATTTAAATTTGGGATAAGTTTAGGTGTTCCTTTAAATGGTTGATTATTGAGAAGGGACTTGGCGTAAGGAGAAAGCATGTCTTCGCTAACTGTGAATCTTTCAGGGGCAAGTGGGTAATCGTTATGAAATGGATGAAGTTCTTCAGGATATTCTAAATCAACCTCAAAAATGTATCCAATATCAGAATCATCAAGTAGAGATAAAATCCACTCTTCCGTAATATGATTTGTTGTACACCATTCAAAACCACCAAAAGGTAAGAATTGCGACATAGCCCATCCATACAAATTATTTGCATCCCAGTACATAATGTAGCTGGGTGCATCATTTTTATTAAAATCAGCTGTATTAGGTATGTTCGCTCTGGCATATCTATGACTAATCATACTAATACCACCACGTATCCCATTCTCGATCAAAAGCAACATATCGATTGCAGTAAGTAACTCTAGAGGTGTTTCGGACATTTTCAAACAAGCTTGCCAGGAGAGTGAAGGGGCGGTAAACAAATGTACACAATCAATATCATAGTATTGCTGACATAATTTCCTAAAATTTTGGAATACATCAGCAAGTAGCACAACATCTGTCTTGACGTATAGGTCGTGATATTCTCCTAGGGATTGGATATTAAAGGTTTTCCAAACCTTCTGGGCGTGTTTATAATCTTCCTCGTCTATAGGCTCATCAGTTAAGCTATTAAAAAATGCAGAAGGTGGAGGAAGTTCCTTCTCATTAAATTTTTCAAAGGAAGTGAAATGGTCATAAGGGTAGACCCCTTTTCTCATCAACAGATCTAAATTACTATTTTTTAAGAAATTTTCTTTTAGAATGGTAAATTGGTCAGATCGAAGGTTTTCAACGAGCTTTTCTAATGACGTTGGCAAAAATTGAAAGGAATCTATAAAGACCATCTGTATAGGACTTGTTGGCTTTCTTAACTTAAAGGTTATATAATTTTCCATAGTGGAGGCAATAACATCAATTTCATGATCTTTAAATTCCCCGATCTTACTCATTAAATGATGTCCATCATAGTTTTTCAGATTATGGAATATGACAGGGATTGTTTTACATTGCTTGAAATTGAGATTACATGCTAGATGTGCTGCTCCTCGATACACTCCAGAGATGTGATCATGATCACGTGTGCGTTCTGAATCTAATGGCTGTTTACAAATATGACAAAATTCTGCTTCTTGAAAAGCTTTTTCTTGCAAAGGTGAAAGTTTCATAGGCTCTATGTTCAATAACTCCCGTCCTAAAATATCTTTTTCTTTCATCATTTGTTTTAAAAAATGATCCACACAGTCTTTACCACGATACACTTTCGCTTTCTCCATACATCTTCCATCGGGTCCAACAACGACATAAGCGTACCCACAAGGAAAATGATATGTGGTTTTTTCAGTATAAGATGGTTTAGAAGAGGGTGCACCTGGTGCAATAGGTATAAGTAGACTCTCAAAATCTGCATAAATGGTATAGGGAATAGGATGTTGGAGATGAATACCAGAAAACTTGAGTATGTTATCGTTTTCACTGGGTAGCTTTATAGACTGTGCTATATGTTGGCGACAATATTCATCATGTTTATTCAAAAGATCTTGTCTTGAAAAGCGATGTAAACATCTATAGCACTAATAACATACTCCATCATGCTTGGTGAGATCACCCAAAAGTCTTGAAAAACTTCTAATTAAACAATAATTTTGCTTTTCACCATCACCGATTAATAACAAATTGATAACATCTACATTCTGCTTTTCAGAAATATACAGAGGACAAACTTCATCCTCATCATATCCAAACACATTAATCCGTAAATCATTAAGCTTTTCAATAATAGGTATCTTGTGGAGTGAAACAGGATATTTCACCTCTCCTAGCTTAATCTCATTTTCATAAGGGATATAATGAGAAACTCGCTCAGGCTTTTTTGTAAAATCTAAGTTCAGTTTAAATGCCAAAAGGCACCAAACCAAACACTTATTGTCTTCATTTTTTATATTGAGCACTGCTTTTTTGTCATATAATTTCTTAGATAAGGCTATATAAGAACTTGCAGCAAGGGGATGATATTTAGCAATCTTGAGTTCTAAATGATGAATTTTTCTAAGTTTCCATCCAGACCCTCTTTGTATAAATTCTTCAAAGGATTTAGTTATTTTTGAAAATCCTTCTTCAATATGTTGCGAAATATTATCTTCAGTAAGTTCAGTAAAACACTGGCTTCGAAAATAAGGTTGAATCTCCTCTATCTCTTGATTGTCAGTCATACGTTCAAGAGATATTTTAATCACCATATACCATTTAACAGCCCCTTTTTCATGAATTTCACTCATTAAACGCTCTTGTAGTTCAGCTCGTAAGTGGGTATGAAACACTGCTATATCACTTTCTTCACGCTCATCAGGATAAAGCATAAGAGTTTTAAACACATTAAGTATATCAGATTGGTTTTGCTTTAGTTTTTTAGACTTTACATTAGAGAAACTTGTTTTCCGTTTCACACTTACAAGAGGTGTACGGGAGTGTTCAGTACGTATATGTTGCTTAAGCTCAAAATTTCGTCCGAACATTTTATTACATTCAGGACAAGGGAATTTTGAACTTTCATGTGATCTAAGATGATGCTTCAAGTTATCCTTCCGTGTAAAAACATACTCACACTTATCACACTTAAACTTAGACTGATCATCAGTGTTATGAGTTTTTAAATGTCTTAACAAGTCTGATTTCCTTGTAAAAGATTTTTCACACATGTCACAGATATGAAACTTATCACCTAAATGAATCTTCAAATGCCGATTCAAATTAGAAGTAGATAAAAATCTCTTATTACACGTAGGGCATATAGACATCCTCTTTACAGAAACAGAATCTTCAGGTGTTATGTTGATATTAATAGTATTTGAAGATAAACTACTTTTCAACGAGGATTCTTCAGAAAATCCATTATCTTCTAATGATCTAACATTGCTATGGGTCTTCAAATGTCTTTGTAAGTTAGATCTCCGTCCAAAAGTTTTCCGGCAAACTTCACAAGTGTACAGCTTCTCACCAGAATGTATCTTCATATGCTGATTCAAGTTCGATGTGCACGTAAAATCTTTACCACAAGTCAAACAGGTTAAAAATTTCTTCATAGATGTAGAACTTTCCAAAGGCATAATCTCATAATAGGTATGATAACATCCATAGTAGAATAAAAAGAAATAAAAAACGCTTCAAAGAAATCAACAATTAAAAAACAAAAAAGCAATCTTTTCAAACAAACCGAATCAGAAAAAAGCAAGACCAATTAAAGACACGTCTTATCACTACCAAAATTAATCATCAAATGATGGAAGTCTGATTTTCCGAATCCTATTTATATCCTGAACCTTCCCCGTTCCATCCATCTTAAACTGGCGGCGAAATATTCTACTTAGCGAGAAAATAAAAGATCAAAATCACCAAATCACGACGAAATAATTCATTTGGCGAGCAAACGAAAGAATAAAATCACCAAATTACAAAAATATTTTTTCCCTATTAATAACACTCTAAGTGATCATTAAACCCGAAGACTTATAATTTATTCTTGATGTAATTAAATTTCCCTTTCAAATGCTTAAATACAATTAACATTATTATATACTTATATACAATTGATATTATTAAAAGGTCTTTACCAAAGTCTAATACTAGTGACTTTTATAGTTGATTTTAGAAATTAACGATTAAAAATGTTTTATTCAAACAGAAATAGTTATACTTTAAAACTGTTTCTCAATATATTTTTCAAAACTCTCATGCATAGAGTCATGATTTCCTTGCATATCAATAACAAATGTTTTATACATTGAATTATATATTTCCAATTCAAGTGAAAATTCCTAAAAACTGTATACATATAAGTATATTAAATAAAAAGATATGAAAATACAACTGATTAATAATATAAAATCCAACTAGCAATTCAAAAGTTTAAAAATACATATGGTTATTTTATTATGTTAGTAAATTTTGTGTATTTTTTTTTATCCAAATAAATCAATATACAGTTTCACAAAAATATTACTGTTCGACATATAATACCAATTTCGAATATATGTATAAATACTCTAAACTGAATAACTTTAAATTCAGAAAAATATAATTACAACAATTTTTTAAGTTTAACGATAAACAATAATTTTAAATTATATACTTAAACTACTAAGACATGAAAATTAATTAAATGGAACTACATAACTCAGATAATTTAAATTTTTTATGGAATTTTATAACAAAATAAATTTTACTTTAAAAATATTAACGAAACTTTCTAAAAATTTTATATGTATATACATGTAAGTATACTAAACAGAAAAAAAAATTAAATAATATAAAATTCAACTAAGAGATCATCTGCATTTTAAAAAATACATATAATAATTTCAATACATCAACTGCATTTAAAAAAATACATATAATAATTTCAATACATCAATAAATTCTGTGTGTTATATTACGATCCTACATTAAATTTAATAATAAATAATAATTTTTAATTATATACACGGTCTACTAAACTATGAAAATTAATTAAAATGAGCTAACTGATTAAATTTTTTGTTACGTTTTTAAATATAACTCGAATTCTACTTAAAAAATATTACAAACAGATCTCATATTATTGAATTTCGAATTGTTAAAACCAATCACATTAATTTTTTTTCAAGCATAATTCATATTTAATTGCTCGCGTAAGACAGAATACTATTTTCTCTTAAGACAGATATATATTCTTAATACCAGTGCAGACAACTGTCAAAGTGTTTAACCATATAGTCTAATTACATGACTGTTAAATTTATTTTATTTATTGTTGAAGTGTTAATTTTTGTATTAAACAGAAACAAATACCAAGTTGTTTACCCTGTTCTAAGTATACATAGAAGTTAATTTTACTAAATCGGACAACATATAATATACATTTTTTAAAATTCTATATCTACTAATCACACTAAAACGATCTACCTAATTATTATTAAATACTATTATTAAATTCCTTTCTCCACAGAATGAATAAAACAGCTTTCAAATTTATGAAACCTCAAAAAATATTGCATCACCCCTAAAAATCCTAATTTAGATTAAATTAATGAATCAATAATCTCGAATAACATCAAAACTCATTTTGAAAAACAAAACGACATATTATTTACTTGTTGCAATCTCTAAAAGTATTACATCACCCTGAAAAATAAACCACAAATTGTTCTATCGCAACCTTTTCAAGGTATTGCATCATCCTTTAAAAATCATATTTAAGATTAAATTAATGAATCCTAAACCTTAAATAAAATCAGAACTCAGTTTGAAAAGAAAACAATCTATTATTTTCGCTAAATTCTTACAAATATTTCATAATCAAATCATTCTAACACTCATTTTCAAGCTTTTACGTCTATTATTCAAATTAAAAATTATACCTATTCTTATTTTATATTCTAAATTAATTCCGATCAACATCCCTGAAATTCATTCAAAAATCAAAGTTATCCAAGTCCGATTACAATCGATACAAATTGTCTGCCTCAGAAGTATTAAAACCATTATTTTCAAAAATCCGCTCGCTAGGGGGCAGCACTGAGCAAAAAAAGTTTTAAAAATTAAATTTACAACTAGCGTAACAAAATTGGTGTATAAGAACAGCTAACCACTAGTAGGGAAAGAAGGACAGTTCAGCGCCATAAGGCGGTGGCGGTGGGTGGATGTGGGTGGAATCCACCTTGTGGGTGGAATCCACCTTGTGGATGGAGGAGGAGAGTGGAATCCACCTGTTGGGAGACTTATCCTATAGTAGGAGGGGTTAAATGTTGGAGGGGGCTTAATTTTTGAGGGGTGCTTAATATTAGAGATTAGATAATGTGTTGGCAGAACTGTCCTTCTTTCCCTACTAGTGGTTAGCTGTTCTTATACACCAATTTTGTTACGCTAGTTGTAAATTTAATTTTTAAAACTTTTTTTGCTCAGTGCTGCCCCCTAGCGAGCGGATTTTTGAAAATAATGGTTTTAATACTTCTGAGGCAGACAATTTGTATCGATTGTAATCGGACTTGGATAACTTTGATTTTTGAATGAATTTCAGGGATGTTGATCGGAATTAATTTAGAATATAAAATAAGAATAGGTATAATTTTTAATTTGAATAATAGACGTAAAAGCTTGAAAATGAGTGTTAGAATGATTTGATTATGAAATATTTGTAAGAATTTAGCGAAAATAATAGATTGTTTTCTTTTCAAACTGAGTTCTGATTTTATTTAAGGTTTAGGATTCATTAATTTAATCTTAAATATGATTTTTAAAGGATGATGCAATACCTTGAAAAGGTTGCGATAGAACAATTTGTGGTTTATTTTTCAGGGTGATGTAATACTTTTAGAGATTGCAACAAGTAAATAATATGTCGTTTTGTTTTTCAAAATGAGTTTTGATGTTATTCGAGATTATTGATTCATTAATTTAATCTAAATTAGGATTTTTAGGGGTGATGCAATATTTTTTGAGGTTTCATAAATTTGAAAGCTGTTTTATTCATTCTGTGGAGAAAGGAATTTAATAATAGTATTTAATAATAATTAGGTAGATCGTTTTAGTGTGATTAGTAGATATAGAATTTAAAAAAATGTATATTATATGTTGTCCGATTTAGTAAAATTAACTTCTATGTATACTTAGAACAGGGTAAACAACTTGGTATTTGTTTCTGTTTAATACAAAAATTAACACTTCAACAATAAATAAAATAAATTTAACAGTCATGTAATTAGACTATATGGTTAAACACTTTGACAGTTGTCTGCACTGGTATTAAGAATATATATCTGTCTTAAGAGAAAATAGTATTCTGTCTTACGCGAGCAATTAAATATGAATTATGCTTGAAAAAAAATTAATGTGATTGGTTTTAACAATTCGAAATTCAATAATATGAGATCTGTTTGTAATATTTTTTAAGTAGAATTCGAGTTATATTTAAAAACGTAACAAAAAATTTAATCAGTTAGCTCATTTTAATTAATTTTCATAGTTTAGTAGACCGTGTATATAATTAAAAATTATTATTTATTATTAAATTTAATGTAGGATCGTAATATAACACACAGAATTTATTGATGTATTGAAATTATTATATGTATTTTTTTAAATGCAGTTGATGTATTGAAATTATTATATGTATTTTTTAAAATGCAGATGATCTCTTAGTTGAATTTTATATTATTTAATTTTTTTTTCTGTTTAGTATACTTACATGTATATACATATAAAATTTTTAGAAAGTTTCGTTAATATTTTTAAAGTAAAATTTATTTTGTTATAAAATTCCATAAAAAATTTAAATTATCTGAGTTATGTAGTTCCATTTAATTAATTTTCATGTCTTAGTAGTTTAAGTATATAATTTAAAATTATTGTTTATCGTTAAACTTAAAAAATTGTTGTAATTATATTTTTCTGAATTTAAAGTTATTCAGTTTAGAGTATTTATACATATATTCGAAATTGGTATTATATGTCGAACAGTAATATTTTTGTGAAACTGTATATTGATTTATTTGGATAAAAAAAAATACACAAAATTTACTAACATAATAAAATAACCATATGTATTTTTAAACTTTTGAATTGCTAGTTGGATTTTATATTATTAATCAGTTGTATTTTCATATCTTTTTATTTAATATACTTATATGTATACAGTTTTTAGGAATTTTCACTTGAATTGGAAATATATAATTCAATGTATAAAACATTTGTTATTGATATGCAAGGAAATCATGACTCTATGCATGAGAGTTTTGAAAAATATATTGAGAAACAGTTTTAAAGTATAACTATTTCTGTTTGAATAAAACATTTTTAATCGTTAATTTCTAAAATCAACTATAAAAGTCACTAGTATTAGACTTTGGTAAAGACCTTTTAATAATATCAATTGTATATAAGTATATAATAATGTTAATTGTATTTAAGCATTTGAAAGGGAAATTTAATTACATCAAGAATAAATTATAAGTCTTCGGGTTTAATGATCACTTAGAGTGTTATTAATAGGGAAAAAATATTTTTGTAATTTGGTGATTTTATTCTTTCGTTTGCTCGCCAAATGAATTATTTCGTCGTGATTTGGTGATTTTGATCTTTTATTTTCTCGCTAAGTAGAATATTTCGCCGCCAGTTTAAGATGGATGGAACGGGGAAGGTTCAGGATATAAATAGGATTCGGAAAATCAGACTTCCATCATTTGATGATTAATTTTGGTAGTGATAAGACGTGTCTTTAATTGGTCTTGCTTTTTTCTGATTCGGTTTGTTTGAAAAGATTGCTTTTTTGTTTTTTAATTGTTGATTTCTTTGAAGCGTTTTTTATTTCTTTTTATTCTACTATGGATGTTATCATACCTATTATGAGATTATGCCTTTGGAAAGTTCTACATCTATGAAGAAATTTTTAACCTGTTTGACTTGTGGTAAAGATTTTACGTGCACATCGAACTTGAATCAGCATATGAAGATACATTCTGGTGAGAAGCTGTACACTTGTGAAGTTTGCCGGAAAACTTTTGGACGGAGATCTAACTTACAAAGACATTTGAAGACCCATAGCAATGTTAGATCATTAGAAGATAATGGATTTTCTGAAGAATCCTCGTTGAAAAGTAGTTTATCTTCAAATACTATTAATATCAACATAACACCTGAAGATTCTGTTTCTGTAAAGAGGATGTCTATATGCCCTACGTGTAATAAGAGATTTTTATCTACTTCTAATTTGAATCGGCATTTGAAGATTCATTTAGGTGATAAGTTTCATATCTGTGACATGTGTGAAAAATCTTTTACAAGGAAATCAGACTTGTTAAGACATTTAAAAACTCATAACACTGATGATCAGTCTAAGTTTAAGTGTGATAAGTGTGAGTATGTTTTTACACGGAAGGATAACTTGAAGCATCATCTTAGATCACATGAAAGTTCAAAATTCCCTTGTCCTGAATGTAATAAAATGTTCGGACGAAATTTTGAGCTTAAGCAACATATACGTACTGAACACTCCCGTACACCTCTTGTAAGTGTGAAACGGAAAACAAGTTTCTCTAATGTAAAGTCTAAAAAACTAAAGCAAAACCAATCTGATATACTTAATGTGTTTAAAACTCTTATGCTTTATCCTGATGAGCGTGAAGAAAGTGATATAGCAGTGTTTCATACCCACTTACGAGCTGAACTACAAGAGCGTTTAATGAGTGAAATTCATGAAAAAGGGGCTGTTAAATGGTATATGGTGATTAAAATATCTCTTGAACGTATGACTGACAATCAAGAGATAGAGGAGATTCAACCTTATTTTCGAAGCCAGTGTTTTACTGAACTTACTGAAGATAATATTTCGCAACATATTGAAGAAGGATTTTCAAAAATAACTAAATCCTTTGAAGAATTTATACAAAGAGGGTCTGGATGGAAACTTAGAAAAATTCATCATTTAGAACTCAAGATTGCTAAATATCATCCCCTTGCTGCAAGTTCTTATATAGCCTTATCTAAGAAATTATATGACAAAAAAGCAGTGCTCAATATAAAAAATGAAGACAATAAGTGTTTGGTTTGGTGCCTTTTGGCATTTAAACTGAACTTAGATTTTACAAAAAAGCCTGAGCGAGTTTCTCATTATATCCCTTATGAAAATGAGATTAAGCTAGGAGAGGTGAAATATCCTGTTTCACTCCACAAGATACCTATTATTGAAAAGCTTAATGATTTACGGATTAATGTGTTTGGATATGATGAGGATGAAGTTTGTCCTCTGTATATTTCTGAAAAGCAGAATGTAGATGTTATCAATTTGTTATTAATCGGTGATGGTGAAAAGCAAAATTATTGTTTAATTAGAAGTTTTTCAAGACTTTTGGGTGATCTCACCAAGCATGATGGAGTATGTTATTATTGCTATAGATGTTTACATCGCTTTTCAAGACAAGATCTTTTGAATAAACATGATGAATATTGTCGCCAACATATAGCACAGTCTATAAAGCTACCCAGTGAAAACGATAACATACTCAAGTTTTCTGGTATTCATCTCCAACATCCTATTCCCTATACCATTTATGCAGATTTTGAGAGTCTACTTATACCTATTGCACCAGGTGCACCCTCTTCTAAACCATCTTATACTGAAAAAACCACATATCATTTTCCTTGTGGGTACGCTTATGTCGTTGTTGGACCCGATGGAAGATGTATGGAGAAAGCGAAAGTGTATCGTGGTAAAGACTGTGTGGATCATTTTTTAAAACAAATGATGAAAGAAAAAGATATTTTAGGACGGGAGTTATTGAACATAGAGCCTATGAAACTTTCACCTTTGCAAGAAAAAGCTTTTCAAGAAGCAGAATTTTGTCATATTTGTAAACAGCCATTAGATTCAGAACGCACACGTGATCATGATCACATCTCTGGAGTGTATCGAGGAGCAGCACATCTAGCATGTAATCTCAATTTCAAGCAATGTAAAACAATCCCTGTCATATTCCATAATCTGAAAAACTATGATGGACATCATTTAATGAGTAAGATCGGGGAATTTAAAGATCATGAAATTGATGTTATTGCCTCCACTATGGAAAATTATATAACCTTTAAGTTAAGAAAGCCAACAAGTCCTATACAGATGGTCTTTATAGATTCCTTTCAATTTTTGCCAACGTCATTAGAAAAGCTCGTTGAAAACCTTCGATCTGACCAATTTACCATTCTAAAAGAAAATTTCTTAAAAAATAGTAATTTAGATCTGTTGATGAGAAAAGGGGTCTACCCTTATGACCATTTCACTTCCTTTGAAAAATTTAATGAGAAGGAACTTCCTCCACCTTCTGCATTTTTTAATAGCTTAACTGATGAGCCTATAGACGAGGAAGATTATAAACACGCCCAGAAGGTTTGGAAAACCTTTAATATCCAATCCCTAGGAGAATATCACGACCTATACGTCAAGACAGATGTTGTGCTACTTGCTGATGTATTCCAAAATTTTAGGAAATTATGTCAGCAATACTATGATATTGATTGTGTACATTTGTTTACCGCCCCTTCACTCTCCTGGCAAGCTTGTTTGAAAATGTCCGAAACACCTCTAGAGTTACTTACTGCAATCGATATGTTGCTTTTGATCGAGAATGGGATACGTGGTGGTATTAGTATGATTAGTCATAGATATGCCAGAGCGAACATACCTAATACAGCTGATTTTAATAAAAATGATGCACCCAGCTACATTATGTACTGGGATGCAAATAATTTGTATGGATGGGCTATGTCGCAATTCTTACCTTTTGGTGGTTTTGAATGGTGTACAACAAATCATATTACGGAAGAGTGGATTTTATCTCTACTTGATGATTCTGATATTGGATACATTTTTGAGGTTGATTTAGAATATCCTGAAGAACTTCATCCATTTCATAACGATTACCCACTTGCCCCTGAAAGATTCACAGTTAGCGAAGACATGCTTTCTCCTTACGCCAAGTCCCTTCTCAATAATCAACCATTTAAAGGAACACCTAAACTTATCCCAAATTTAAATGATAAGCAGAATTATATCACTCATTATCGTAATCTTAAATTTTATTTACAACTTGGATTAAAACTTAAAGCTGTTCATAAAGTCCTTAAATTTAAACAGACACCTTGGCTTCAGAAATATATTAATTTTAATACTGAAAAAAGAAAAGAGGCCAAATCCACCTTTGAAAAAGACTTTTTTAAATTAATGAATAACTCTGTTTTTGGAAAAACCATGGAGAATTTGCGAAAAAGGAGAAATATTGTGCTTTGTAATAATGAAAAAAGAGCTAAAAAATTAGTGGCCTCGCCTACATTTAAGTCATTTAAAACATTTGATGAAGATCTAACTGCTGTTGAAAGGATGAAAACTAGCATACTCATGAATCGACCGATTTATGTCGGGTTTGCAATATTAGAACTCTCTAAATTACTTATGTATGACTTTCACTATAATTTTATAAGGAAAACATATAAAGATGATGCAAAACTATTATTCACCGATACGGACTCACTGTGCTATCATATTAAAACAAAAAATATTTTTGATGATATGAAACATCATGCAAGCTTGTTCGATTTCTCAGACTATCCAAAGCATCATTCACTCTACTCAGATATCAATAAGAAGGTGATCGGCAAATTTAAAGATGAACTAAAAGGCAATCTAGCCCTTGAGTTTGTCGGATTGAAATCAAAAATGTACTCTCTGAAATCTTCCATAGAAGAGAAGAAACGAGCGAAGGGTGTATCTAAACACGTCGTCGAGAACCGTCTAAAGCATGAAGACTATGTGAACTGTCTCAAAAACCAATCGACTTCTTTTGAAGTACAAATGAGAATTGGGCAAGATGCTCATAAATTATTTACATTAAGTCAGAACAAAATATGTTTGTCACCGTTTGATGATAAACGTTATTTGTTCAAAGATGGGATCACCAGCTTTGCGTATGGCCACTGTAAAATTATTCAAGATTACAATAATACTAATTTACACTAATATAAAGAAGAATATATCAAGATAATATTGTTATGTAAATAAATCTTTTCTTGTAAATATACTTTTCCTGTAAATTGTTTTGTTTTTAATAAAAAATTGTTTCTTTTTTATATGAGTACTTATTTAAAACATATACATAAACCTTTCTAATATAATGTTAAATATGTGTATTTATTTTATTCCCTACCCACACACTTACATATAATATATGTATAAATATCTATGCTCATTTACAAATAATTTTTTAAATATACTTTTTTAAACTTTTGTTTTGTAAAACTTTTTTCTACTTTTTTTTAATTTTGTTAAACATTTTCTATAACTTGTATTTATTTTTGTAAAACATTTTTTTTTTGGTAAAACTAATTTATAACTTGTATTTTTTTTTTTTTTTTTTTTTTTTGCTAAAACTTTTTTATAACTTATAATTTTTATAATTTTTTTTTTATAATTTTTTTTCTTTTACTTATAAAATTTTGTTGAAACTTTTTTTTTTTAATTTTCTTAAAACATTTTCTTTTGTAAAACTTTTTTTTTTCTTCTACTATTTTTTAATTTATATATTTTTTTGAACTTTTTAAATTTGTTAAAACTTTTTTTTACTTTTTTAATTTTGCTAAAACTATTTTTTTTTTAATTTATATATGTACATATATATTTTTTTTTTAACTTTTTTTTTAAATTAGATTTTATAATTTTTTAAACCAATAATTTTTTATATAAACACGCATATGTAAACTTATACATGCATATAAACATATTAATACTTAGATACTTATATTTAGAAACATATACTTATATACTATATATATGTATATATATTCATTTGGATAGATTTAGACATATATGTTTAGCGATATTTAAACATTTATATCTATAAATTTATAAACACTTATATACATTTTATCTACATGTATATAGATACACGTGTACTTAGTCTGCTGATACCTATACTTACTAACATGTGTACATAGCCTACTGATGCCTATAGTTACTAACACGTGTATATCTGTTAACAATTGTATTCAATAAAGTGATATATATATATATATATATATACTTATTCAAAAACAAACTTGTATACATGCATCTTTCTAACAAAATATCGGAGAAAACCATAAAATGAGATAAAAATAAACAAGTGTTTCTAAACGAAACCGCTTTGACACCTTAATTCTTGATATATGCGTACATCTTTCTAAGCAAAGTGTTAAACTGAACAACAATATGACACAATGATTGTCGCGATTAGAAGGAAGGCGGACCTGAATGAGCATTGCTCTCAATTGCTCATTCCGGATTCCGCCTGTGGCCGTAGAACTGTCCTTTATCTACTACTGACATTTCAACTAAACTTTTAACTCTGTTACCTGTCAACGATATTTTCAAATCCATATGAACTACCTTCTGACACATTCATGAAATAGCTTTCATTGAAAAAAAAATCCGAATTTCTACTGGCAAATAACATTTTTTTTTTAATAATTTTATGAAAAAATTAAAGTCTGGTGCTTTGTTGCCAGTGGGCTACATTTTTAAAATTCGGATTTCTTGATTGCCACCACTTTTTTAAAATGGTAAAATTCCCCTCGTTTTCGCCTTGGGTAACATGTCATTAAATAAGAAGAATTTTACCATTTCAAAAAAGTAGCCTGCTGAGAACACTGGTCTGGTGCTTTGTTAAAATTACTAGGAGGTTCAGACGAAAAGATGGTTTTGGAAAAAACAGTGTTCGATTTGAAAAGTTCAATTTAAGAGCAATTTTCTTAGCTGTTATTCATTTTTTGGAGAGAAAAAAACAAAGCATTTTTAATGTTTTTTCGGAGTCATCGGCTTCAACATTGGTATGGCTATAATCGAAAAATCTAAACTATTTTACAAGTGAATTTCTTGAAATTTCTGTCTTGTCATATACTTAATGTAACTATCATTACATTTCTCAAAGATTATAACTGTTCATGGAAGATTCATAATAACTGCCCAAAACTCCAATTGAAATACTTCATTCAACTAAAGCCGCTCTTTACAACTTACGAGCATACATTCACCATCATACGACATCCACTAGCTAAAATTAAACTAATGGAAGCGTTCTTTAGTAACTTTTCATTTAGATATTTTTAAATTATTCTTTTGCAACGAATATAAAGGTTCTTGTTGTACTTCATAAACAATTTCCTAATTTTGCTGTTATGGATTTTGCAAGAAGAAGGAAACAATAACTCGATGTTTACTGGTTTCTCACGTTAATTTTCACGTTAGCTTTTGACCGCAGATATTCTATGTAAAAAAAAAAAAAAAAAAAAAAAAAAAAAAAAAAAAAATCGTTTAAAAATATTGAAATACAAACAAGAAATTTGTAGAAAGCGAATTCGTTTGTTATCCATTAGATATTTAATTTCGTATACTAGTGAATGTAGGCTTTTGAGGTAGAATAATTTCTGCAACCACGTCCAGATAATCTAATGTACATTAGAAGTAAAAAAAAAAAAATACTAATGTTCTTATTAAATTTCCTCTAAATACGCCTTATAAGCATAAATTCTTCACCAGTTGCACTGTTGAAAAATCTGTGATACGTTGAACCAACATTTGGTGTTGCAGTAGCTGCAACTATAGTATGGTGAAATCTCATTTCAACGTTTCACCAGATTATGGTCGCTCTTCTACAGCACAAAAGTTGGTTCAACCCAACACGAAAATTTCAACAGTATGCAACTAACTTCTCCAGTCACCTACTTGATTAAATCAATGTTTAAAAATACATCACAGTTTGAGTATCAATATCACATTTCGAAAAGACGCAAAAAGTATCTGCAATATTATAATTATGTATCCTTAGCTTATATATTCCTAGATAACTACTATCTTCTTACACAGTTAATTTCCAATCAGAATAAATATTGAGTCTTACTGAAAATGTTCATACTTTTTTCATAGTCTGTATATTTCTCGAAAAAATTGATGCATAAAAAGAAAACAAATTGAGTTAAAAAATGTTGAAATCGTTAAAAATGTAAACTCACAATTTTCTACAATATTTTCATTTTGATTAATGTTTTAAAAAACTCAAATATCTTTAATGCTTTTAAGAAAAGGCCTTTCAATAGGTTTTGATTGCTTCTCTTATATTGACAGGTCTTTGGAAATTTTTCGTTCACTTATTCTTTCCTACCAGTGAATGTCATTTGAGGTAATCATCATTAATCAACACAAATCTTTTTTTAAATATTTTTGGATTTCAGTGTAAATATTGATTGCTAAATTATTAATACTATTCTGTTTTTATCTTTATTTATGAATTTCAAATAAAGTTGAGGACGAATTCATAAAAATGAGAAATGTCCGTATCAGACTGCCAGAAATAAAACCAAATAGTTTGATATTTTCTAAAGAGACTTCTAAAGCGAAATGTAATGATGATAATAACAATAAATTTATTTAATTTAATTAAATAATTAAGTTAAATAAAATAAAATATATTTAAATAAAAACTTTAAAAGTATAATCTCATATACAAAAATCTGGCTATATATTTCACATCTACTTGTCCAAGAATATGAGAAATTGAAGCTGAAATGAACGTCAATTATTCGTAAGGATCCGAGAATTTTATAAAAATTTTCAAAATTTCGAAGTTTAAATTCATTTTTGTGATTCTTTTTAAATTCAATTTCTGTATCGGTTATTCAATTGTTGTAAAAAAGGGTGAAATAATTAGGATTATTACATATTTAGTCATGATATTTTCTCATTAAAATTGAAAATATATTTTTTTTCAGCTTTAGAAAATAGTTTTTAAGACTTGTTATATGAGGACTAAGTGTGAAATGCTTTAGCGGGTGAAAGCGATATCATTTTTAAAAAAGTGTGTATTTTAATTCGTAAAACTTAAATTCTTTTCTATATTCACTTCGAAAAAATGTCGATTTCATTTCACAAGCTCCAGAATTTGCGGCCAAATATTCAAAAAATAAAATAATTTTGAAAAATGACGTTATTGATATCATTCTTTTCATTGCTAGAACCGCAACATTTTATTACACTTGCGCATTAAAATCTTATAATTTTCCGAATTTATTACAGTAATTAAAAAATACTATTTTAGTTAAACTTCTATTTAACGAATCTCGTTTTTTTTCTACAAAAAATTCGTTGTTATAATAATAATTTTGTGAAATAGAAATTCAAATTGATATATTTTTGAAAGGGAAAAAATTACACATCATTCTTAGTTTTATTTTAACAGCTACATTTGAAGGTAATAGTATTTGCTAGTTTCTATATATTTTACATGTACTAATTCAGTTTTTACATTATATGAAAAAGGAAGCTTACTTTTTGAAATTTTATTTTGAAATTTACAGCATCAACATAAAAGGAATCCTTAATTTGGATTTCAACACAATTTTGATAAAATGAATTTAATTAGATTTAGAATTCACCACGAAGTTATTCACACTTTGAAGTACATAACACATTTTGTTAACATGTACGAGTTCATCCAACATTGAATTGCTTCGGAGCGGTATTCATTTCTTTTATATATGGATTTCCAGGAACTATATCATCTATCATTTCAAATTTCTTTGATGACAGCTAAAAGACGAAGTAAATTCGTGAATATTCGTAAGTAGAGGTTGTTCATGGTGATGATTGACAAAGTGAAAAAAAAAACTTTCGAAAGTGGCTTTGATGCTAGGTTGAAAACGATTATAACTTTGAAATTTTGATTTAAAAAACTTCGTTAACCCTCTCGCTGCACATCCCACGATTTCCATGGGCAACATAAAAGTAGCAAATTTACACAACCCACGATTTTCACGACATTTTTTGTGATCTAATTCTGTATTTTGAAAAAACTCTTTTAACCTTTCATATTTTAACTCTAAAATAAGTATAGATTCAAAATATGTAATAAAATAAATGCGCAATTGTTTAACCTATTTTTATATTTAAACAAAAAACGCAGCGAGAGGGTTAAATACAAATTATTATTCTGTTTTTTAAGTTAATTTCGTACAAATACATAAACCTTCTTAATAACACTATAATATAAAAAATGCGCAGGTTTTTTATAAAGAACGTTGTCTTTCTTCATCAGGCGCAAAGGACACTTGATACAACTTTGAAAATAGGATCAATAGATAAAGGAAATAGAAGATAAAGGGACAGTTTAAAGAAAGCAGCAATAGAAAAACAGAAGACATCAGCCAAACACACAGAGAGTATTAGAAAATCAGATTAAGATAGAGCAGAAGGAAAAATATGATCAAAAGGAATAAAAGTACAAGGTAAATGTTAAAGGAAATTATAAGAAAATATGTAATCAATATGTATAAGAAACAAAAAATAAATAATAATTAAAATAAATTAAAATTTAATTAAATAACATTAATAACATACTATAAATTATATTAATGAACAAGAACAAACTAACATTTTTTTCTTACGTTATTTTTATTTAAAATCCAGGTTCTGAACAAAATTTCGTCAAAATTCAGTTCGTAGAAGTTTATCTACATTATGAATCTTTTATAAATGTAGAATAAAATTATATTTATTATTATTATATAGTCCGCTGTCTTTTAAAATAAATGTTATCAATGTACTTAATATATATGTATATTGTCAGCAGCAACAAATAGAAAAACATTAAAAAAATTTTTATATTAATGCAATTTAAGTTTTCAATGTATTATAATAATCAAGAAGTTACTTCCTTAAGTTGCTTTTCATATAATATATCATCTATAAATTTCATAATAAACAATTAAATTTAAAAAATCAAAAAAAAAAACGACTGCGTAAAATGCGAACTAGTTAATTATTTCTCATCAATGTGAAACTATTTTTTTTTCAATTCCTACTATTAGCTCACACTCTCGCTACATATATCTTGTTCAAATTTTCAATCGTTTTATTATTCATCCAATCAAGCTCAAATAATTTTTTTTAACTTGTAAGGGATGACACTTGATGTTAATCCACTTTTTTTCAACTATAAATTAATTAATTAAATTTAATTAATTAATTTTCAATAATCGAGAGAGACCTCTTCTTGATCAAGGTATTTTAAAACCGAGAGAGCCCTCTTCTTGATCAAGGTATTTTAAAACCGAGAGAGCCCTCTTCTTGATCACGGCATATTAAGCGCCACTCAAAAGGAAAGAAGAATGGGAGAAAAAATATTCTTTTATTGACCTAAGTTGGAATTGACTTAAAATATTTTTTATATTACTTTCCTATTTCTTTTATTTACTTATTGATGACTTTTAAGTTTAGTTTAATTGTTAGTTCCTATCTATAAACACAGTTTTGATTAGGCCTATAGATGTCTATCATGGTTATAGAGTTGCAATGAAGCTAGAGATTCTACATACACAACTTCCAGGTTGAATAATATTTTAACGGAGCTTCTGACTGTAAAATAGTCAATGAAATATCGTCTTCATTTTGAAAGACCTATCCAATGATATGCCACTCAATAGGGTGCGTAAAAAAATGTTTTCGTCTCTACCGCCATTTTGTATTTTACGGCCGCCCTTTTGAATTTATAAAAACAAAACCTAGCCTATAACCATTGGGCCGTTAAGACGAATCGATAGAGACCTCATTCATTAAAATCCGTGCAGACGTTGGGATGTTTCGAGGGTATAAAGAAATCCACATACACAGATACGCGTGAAGCACATAACCCTTCTTTTCAGTCGGGTAAAAAGTCTTTATTAACCCTTTGATTTGGGGACAGGACTGACGACTATTTTTATTTTCAATCGTACCACAACTTACAAAAAAAATTCTTTCTCGTACATTTCTCTTGAAAATACCCTCCTATGGCAGAAGTTATTTTTCCAAAAGTAGTGCGAATAGAATAAAATATAGCCCACTGGGACGGATATGTCTGAATCCGTAATCAAGGGGTTAAGAGAGCAGGTGAGATACACGAAACAAGCAAATATCACTTTTAAGAGATATTCCTAGTCGCAAACGGACCAACCCAACGTTTGTAATTTTTAAGCGATTAAAAAAATCTTCGGTTTTTGATCGTTACTAAAAATATAATTAGTTTTTTTTTTTTAAATCGTTTTTACTCTTTTTTATTTCTCTAACTTAAACAACCAGTTATTTTAACAACATATTGAATCTACTACATTAAATATTTATTTGTTTATTTATTTTTTTTTTACCTCCGTAAGTATATCATTTCAATAAACAGACGCCAGAACTTCGGTTTTATTATACATAAAAAAAATTTAATTATGGAGACTATTTTTTCTTCATCTGATGTTAATGGCTTCTTTTCTCTATTACTTTAATAGTGGATTGTTAAAATAAGAATAAATATATTATTTTATAATTATTTAATTATTAAATTATTAATCTTTATATTTAACTTATCACAATTTTCTTATTAGTTTATCTTTAGGTATAAATTTAATTTGCATAATTTTGTTGTTATTTCTTATAATTTCTTTATTTCTGTTTGTTAAAATAGATAATAATTCGACTAATTTAAAAACTATTCAATTATTTAATGTATATTAATGTGTTATCTTCTGTTAAATGATTTATCTTTATGGTTATCCCCTAGTTTCGGTGAAATAACTGTAGCCTATTAGCTGTTGACACGTATTTTTCCAGGTATCTATAACACTAATGTTTCCAGTTCGTTTTTCAGAGTATGTGGGGGTATGGGAATATTTTCTTTTGTTTCTTTTCTCACTTTAAAATTAGTTTAAATAATTTTTCATTCATAATATGAATATATTTTTTATTATGTATGTTTTCATCTTAATATTGCATTAACGTTTTTCTTATATAGCATTAAGGATTTATTCATTCCCAATTGCTATCGTTCTGATGTGTGTTGCCGCAATTGATCTGGCAATTTGGAATAGAAATTTCTAAAACTTATTCTATTTCAAACAGAAAGCATTGCTACTTCCTTATATGGTGAAATATTGCTCTTGATAACATGGTTTAAATATATACATTTAAATTTTCCTATTACATTGTTCTTTCTTTCTGTTAACTCGGTTAGAATGAAGTTATTTTCTAACGTATTCCGATACTTGGTCAATTTTTTTCTATTGTCATTATATTTACAAAAAGTTTATATGTATTAAGGCAGTTTTGTTTCGATAAATTTGGAAACAATATACTTGAGACATGATTAAAATATAAAGATCTAAAAATGACAATGTCGACAAATGTTTCCAGCAAGAAAAACTTTTTTTTTACCTGGATTTTGGATTTACCAGCAAGTGCTGATGGAAAAATTTATGGCGTTCTAGGATGCATTGCTAAACACAGCTTCTGAGGTTCGACATTCACAAATTGTTTTAGAGGAATTGTACAGAGGACGTTTTGCACTAAAGAAGCAAGTTACTATCACATGATTAGAAGAATGGCAGTTTTTTTTCCTGAAGTAACGTTAAAAGTAGCGTCACTGTTCGCTACTATCTACTGATTTTTTCCTATCGCACTACTGGCTAAATTACATTTTTCAAAATGTAGTGCGCTACACTACAAACTACAAAAAAATGTATAGACTACTGTAGTTCCGCTACATGTAGTGCTCTACTTCCGATATCTGAACATAGCAATATGCTGAAACGTCTCAGAAATTGGCTCTTCAATAACAAATTAGAAACGTAAATATACAATCCCACAAATTGTAAATACCACATACGTTTTATTTTTCTTAAGTTTGCTGTGCACTGTTCATGCTAGATGTAGAATAGTTTAATTTTATTAAAAACCTATATCCAGTTTTATGAGAAAGTATATATTGAATGAAAAGACCGAAAATCGCAAGAAAATCTACTGACAATATCGTTCCAATAATTTTTAATGTGACAATTTGCACGAATTCAGCAATTTTTACAGTAAACTCAAAGTGTATTTTGTTCTTAATTTACATTTAAACGTGCTAACAACTAAACTGGCAAAAGGTTTGCGGTGATTTTTTGGATTTTGTCTAATGCACGTGTTTAGGGAAGTTCTAACTCATTACTTTAAATTCCATTTGGTTAACCGTTCTGGCATTAGCAAATTTAAATATCACGAAATAATAATACAGACAGTGTTATTATTTATAGTATGTTTGTACATTTTTCCTAATTTTAATATGGTAAAAACTGCTTTTTATAAAACTCTGATTTAAGCTACTGACTCCATAAAATACTGGTATAATATAAATTTTTATGCTACACAATTAAATAGGAATTACCAAATAGCCATTTTCTCCAAGTTTTCCAATGGTCAAAGGTTATCACTTTATTTAAGCTCGGTGAATATTCATTCTTTTTTTTTTTTTACGAGTAAAAAATATTTAACGTAATAATCGAAAAGTAGGAGACTTTTTCTTACCAGAATTTCTGAAATATTTACGCAACCGCTGCTCTATATCTAATGCCTTATTGCAGAAATTTTTGCTACTTATAAATACATAAAAAGCAAGCACAAATTTGCAGACTTAGCCCTTTCAAAATTGATAGATTATCTTTATTCATTATCCATTGATTGGATTTTGCAAAACTCCGTAACATGCTTAATGTGGCGATTTCACATATCAGTGGCATATCGTCAGAGAATGTTGCATCATTTTACTACCAATATTATAATATTCTGCCTTATATTATTGCCTTATATTTGGATTATTTAATCGTATAAGGTACAAAGATTAAATAAGCCCAAATTTATTAAATAATAACACTGGAAGTAAAATGATGCAGCATTCCTTAACTCTAGGCCACTGATAAATATTTAAATTTAGATAACTGGATAAAATATTCTTTTAAAAATTGGAAGAAATTTATTTGTTAATAAAATTAAAAATAAATAAAATAATAAGTTTAATAAAGTTTTAATTCTACTGACTTTAAAGATGTAATTGTTATACTCATAAATGTTTATATATCAATTCATATATATTTTACATTGAAAATTTTTAATGCTTTATAGACGAGAAAATTTGAGAGATTTTGCTTCTGGATATGCAACAAAAAATATTCAACATGTGATGATAATTTTCGCGAACTTGCTATAACTAAAGTAATGTATCATTAACAAAAAAAGTACGGTTAAAAAAATTGTTGGTCAATTTTACGCTTTTATATTATTTTATAAACAAGTCAAAGACAGCATTTTAGCGGGGGATTTTCTCAAATAAATTACAAGTAGCATTAATAATTCAAACATTTTTCAAATCTTTCTAAGACTGCGTTTTTCACGGAGTAAGCAAAAAATATAATCATATCACATTTGTGCTCTTTTATTTGCTTTATTATGAAATCTGGTAATTTTTTTAAGTTTTCAATTTAAATATTTATTTTATATATTCGTAAAGTTGAAAAATACGAAAAAGAGAATTCAAACGTAGAAAAAAATAAAATTATTTTTATGTCTCGCAAATAATGCTGAAGTGTCATGGACAGGTCCCCGCGTCACTTCAATAGTGGTATTCGCTTTCTGGTGAGCATTTCTTTTGTGTGTCTAGAATTACAAACTTTAAGAAGATAATAAATCTAGTGCACGTGACTTAAATTATATAATAAGTGATGTGATTTTTCATGGAGTGCGAGTACAAAGCACCAATCTCTTATAGCAAATTATTTTTGCTTTTATTGGTTATACTGAGGCCCAATAAAGTGCAAGTATCGCATTTATTACAAATATTTTCTATGAAATAACAGTATTGATTAATTATGAGCTTTCCATTTGAAATATCTGCAGTGAAACACCATGACTGCATAAACATTGGTTATACATTGAAAGTATTTGCAATGAAATTCTATTATTGCAGAAATATTGGCTTTACCTTGAAAATATTGGGAATACAGTGGTTCAGCATTTCCTACCTATATTGCACCAATATTAACCAACTGCAAAGATCCCAATTATTGGGAAATTTTTCACATCAATATTGCTAATATTGGCCAAGAATTAGACAATACAAAAAATATCGTCCAAAAATGTGTTCTTATTGTAGGTTAATAATAACAGACGTAATATTTCTTTAGTTGTTTTTCAACAAAATTATGAGTGACGCATTGTATAACAGTGCCTCACATTTATTTAAAAAAGAATAAGTTTCACAAAAACTACATAATACTTCATTTTCCCGCAACAGTCATACATTATTCGACTTACATTTTAGAAACTATGCTTTTCTCTTACTAATTCCCATTATGCATAATGGAAACTTTTTCCTTTTTTTGAGTTTCTTCAAAATATTTCAAAAGTTTCTTTCAAAAGCATCCGTGTTGCATAATAACTAAACTAATTTGATGAATGTAAAAAGAAGTTAAATGAAATATTAAAAGATGTCGCTGTTTAAAAATAATAATATTTAAATTAAATTAGAATAAAATGAATCAAAAGTTAATTTTAAAAACTTTTGGTTGTCTGAGTTTTCATTATTTTACTGTGTTAGTACAATAATATAAACAAGAGTTTTAATTACACATTATTTTTGCTGCATAAATAGATTACGTGTTTTCTCTGAATATTGAAGTATTATATTCATTTCTAAATTATGTTTTTCGACTCAGTTATTCTTTGTAAAAATATTAATATTTAAGTACTATTTTCTGCAATCAGTTTTTGGGGGTTGTATTTTCTTTATAATTCCTAAATATTTTATTTTCGTTTGGAAATGAAAAAAAAAAAAACGATGTCATTTTTATATGATTATTAATCAACCATAAATTTACAAAAATGGTTATCATCTAATCAAGTTCTCATATTCCAAATGAAGCTTAACTGGACTTCCGTTTGAAAAGAATCATTTGATTTATTATATTACACTACATAGTATTTTAAAAGTTATTTATACAGCTTTATTTTTATGAGCAAGCCCCATTTTTATAAACCAGAAACAGATATATCCTATTTCCCAAAGCACCCAGGGTATTCCAGTCGTTTATTCCACGTGTCTAAAGTTAAATTTCTCTTCGCTGTAGTGCTCAAATTACTGCTGTTTCTAGGCATTTTGATGAATAACTATCCGACAGTAAAAAATGAAAATAGCCTACGCTAGTTTTATCGCAGTAATAGCACTTTTTAATGTATTTTTTAAAAGTACCCACTGCAAAAAAATTCTACTCCGTATTTATATGAAATTTACGCATAAAGTTTTAAATATATATTTGTTTGCCCATGTGTAAAAAGTAAATTATGTGCAGAAATATATTTCAGTTATACTTCATTTAAATAGCTACTTATAAATATCTCTTTTTTTCAGAATGCGTGTATTTTATTCATGTAATTTTTTCCTTTTTTTAAGAGCTCTTTTCAAATTGTGTGGGCTTCCGTTATAAGGAAATTTAAATCTTTGTTTGAAAAACAATATTGATATTAATGGCTAATAAGTTTCAAATTAGGGGTATTTTCATTTACGTAATCTCATCTTAAAATATTTTTTCGTTACTGTACAGTATTACACGGAATCCATAATATGAAATAGTATTTAAAATACAAAGAAAAAAATTGCATGTCTTATTATCATATATGTATTTGATATTTATCACAATAAACTCAAAATACTAATATACATCACTGTAAAAAAAAAGGACTAAAATACGGAAATACGACTGGCAATCGAGACGCCAGTACCATTTCCGTATTTAAAGGAACTTTTTCCCGGTAAATTATGGAAATAGTACTGGCATCTCGATTGCCAGTAGTATTTCCGTATTTTAGTCCTTTTTTTACAGTGTATGAATATTTTATATATTATCTTGTATATTTTGTTATAGATGTAACTGTAACAATAATTTCCGTATTCCATTCCATTTTATTTTATATGATACTTTTAGAAACTTCAAGTCTTAAGCGCTCTTAACTCTTAAAAATCACTAGCATATTGTTCAGTTATTCTATCGTTTGCATAAAAAATGGTAACATAACCGTAATTTAACTCTATTCTGATAATATAATTGCACATATTATAGTCAATATAGAGTTAAATTGTGGTTCTGTAACTGCTTTCTATAAAAACGTTCGAATGACTGGGCAGTTTGCTGCAAATTTTTGACAGTGTATTGACCCTTTTATGGTCAAAATAAGAGTTAAAATACTGTTATGTAACCAATTTCTATAAAATCGGTCGCATGACTGGACAGTTTGCTGCAAATTTTTAACAGTGCATTCACACATTGGGTGAATGCGTTTAAGAAACAATAATTATAAAAATTATAATTATTAAATTTTTATAAATAAAAACATATACATTTTTGGTTTCCGTTAGAATATGCATGGTTGAAAATTGTCCAAAAAGGAAATTTTATTCAGTTCTGATTATTAGTTGTCTTCTTTAAGGGACCGTGTTTAAGATAAAACTTTAAAATAGCTTTCTAACATTTCATGTATTGTATATGTTACCCACAAGTCAATGATGTATTTATGGATTTCCTGATGAGTAAAGTTACTCTCATTAACAAATGAAGAGATCGGATGATAAAGGTGGTGAATGACACAATCATCATTTTGAGAAAATGATCTCTAAATTACCAAATATCTATTTGCATTTATTGTCAAATGTCTCCTTTATCAATTAAAATTTCTGTGAGTATTAGGTTTTTTTTCAAATAGTAATCCAACAGATGGTAAAGGACCATTGATTATCTTCAATCATATGATTAACTCAAATTTTTTGTCACATACCACCTTTATCATCTGAGCTAATCGAATAACTGTTATATGCATAGTTAGGTGTATTATTTTAATAGTTTAGCTGCAATAGCTCTCAATTTTTAAAATGCGTTTTTATATATTTTTATATATTGACACTGCCCCCCGAACATGTTTATCTCATATTTAGTCTTTTTTCCAAGCTACAGCAGTGAAATTTTGTATTTTATATAAATGCAACATGACAAATTGAATGAAAGAAAGATAGGGATTCGTATTTATATTTTCAATTTTCGCATAAAAATAAATATGTATACGACCTGTAAAGAAAATTTAACCATAACCTTATTATAGATGATCATATGAAATAAACTTTGAGAGCAATCAACTTTTTAGTATCGCCTTAAGAATTGACGTTATGACAGTAGGTAGGATTTTTTTTTCAGAAGATCTTCCCTACTTTTTCGATGTATTGAGAATTTAGATGAAATTTTAACTAACTGATTAAATATAATGATGTGAAACTATAAGATCCAAAAGATTCCAGTTGATTTTCTAAATCATAGATACATTAAAACTTTACATATTTACTGCATAAATTTCGCTTTTAAGCTCACAAAATTCAATATATTTTAAATATAAAATTATCTAGTCTTTCGGAGTAAATTATTTTTTCACTTTTTCATAATCCTGTTTATGAATTCGATAATTTTATTTAAATACAGAAACCGTATTTATAATGTACCAAGCGATCCATAAATCTTAAAATAAATAAAAATTCAATAATTTGAAAAATATAGGCAGTAGCATGATATGATTTCACAGAAATGTACAGAAGAAATCGGAATTTTTTAACAAATGACCATTTTCTTATAAAATCATTGCATCTGTCACCAATTAGTAAGCATTTCAGTTAAGTCATCAGTTTGTACAGAGGCACATCACAATTCGCAATGCAACTAAGATTACAAATGTTCAGTTTGTCGAATGTCCTTAGTGAAAATAGTTGTCACGCGTGTCTAAATATTCTTTAGATCATAACAAAGGATTTCTGCTGCATTTCTTGTCACTAAAAGTTTAAGCTACAGATAACAGCTTTGTGACCGTTACAGTGTCAAATGTTTTAGAAAAATGTAGATAATCTGGCTATATAAGTATATATTGCAGTGGAAAAATCCCACTGATTTCTGTGTATTTACGTGAAAACTGCATCGTGTTTCTGTCCATGTTGATAAATTTGTTTATTTTAGTTGTGTTTGTATAAAATTTATTATTTTTATTTATTTATTTATTTATTTATTTTTTGATGAAACCGTCAAAAATTTAAAAATTAAATCATTTTCTGCACGACAGCGATACTGGCAAAAACATTGTTTCAGGTAAAGGTGGATAACATTAAAGGGTTGTCATAGAATACAGTTTTTCCGTTAATTATGGCTTACGACGTCATTAATTATGGCTTACAGTAGATCACTGACTGACCATAAATAATCGAGGAATCGTTCGTTCGCTGAAAAACCACACCTATGAAAAATTCCCAAAAATCCCCGATTACTGAAGAGCAACAGGATATTTTTAGTGAAATATTCATTATGTAAAAAATACCAAAGCTGGGGAGCGGGATTTTGAAGAGTGACCGCAGTAATTAATTATTGTGAGACTCCTTGTCCACAGTGCCTGATTTACGGCAGGGCATTCGGATGCCGGGCCCCTGATTTTCAGGAGCCCACAAGTGCTGCTGAAGGTTTGTCAATTATTTTTCAAAATTTGATGTACTTTTAACATCTAATGGAATTTTCAATTTCATTCTACATTCTATTGTATTCGTATTGTATTTTTATAACATCGTGTATTTTGAATGAAACATCTATATTTAATTACTTTATCGCAGAGAATATTTTCTTTTATCTTCATCTCTTTAAAGGTATATTGTATTTTTAATTCTAATTTAATCCTGTTCCTGTTCTCGTGAAGATTATGTGGGGGGTTGGTGAGCGTAGCTCGTAGATAGCAGAGACCTCTATTATTTTAAATTTAAATAAGTGTAGCTTGGTATTGCGGAAAATTTATTATTAGGTGTTGCATAATTTATCTTTCCAGACATATAGATTTGCATAGAAAAGATGATCAGCACCACACAATTTATTATAAAACGTCTATTCATTTAAATTGAATAATTGTGAAATAATTATTTAAAAGTAAATTAATCATTTACAATTTTAATTTTTTAATGGATATTTAAAAGTAATTATTAAAGTCAATGGTGGTTATCTTTGTAATTACCTTTCCAATTTTTTTTTACTCAAACTCTCTGTAAACCTCGGTTCAAGGGGGCTCCCGTAAGCATCTGTGCCCAGGGCCAACAAATTTTTAAATGGGTCCCTGCTTGTCCATGTTCGAGAGGAGCCCTCACTACAGAGGACTTACCAGAAAACATTACTAAATTTAATTTATCATAATTATAATCCATAATAATTTAACACACTTCCATTATTTTTCTTCTTTTTTCTCAACCAGTCATTTCAATGTTATTACATAGCTTTAGACATTCGGATACTTTTTTTTTTCAAAAATGTTTATGAAAAATATTAGAATTCATTTTACAATGAATAATTCTTTGGGGATTTTATTTAGCTTTTAACGCATCTAAATTTCACTCAGAATACTTATAGTGCAATTATATTCGTATTTTAAGGTAGGTAATTAGATGCTTACCTTTTTCAAATACAAATTATAAGTTATTTCTCTCATAAAAATAGTATACTGATTCTTTTGAAAAAAAAATTATTAAGCTGTTTTAGTGAGAATTTACGCGCCGATAACGAAAATTAAGATTAAATTATTTTCTGCATATTTCCAGTCCGTTTTATTCTATCAATTACTTTAAAATAGTACTCATTTTAGAGGTTTTTTTTTTATAAATGACTGCTAATGGGTAATTTAATCCTGTTCCTGTTCTCGTGAATATTATGTCGGGGTTGGTGAGCGTAGCTCGTAGATAGCAGAGACCTCTATTATTTTAAATTTAAATAAGTGTAGCTTGGTATTGCGGAAAATTTATTATTAGGTGTTGCATAATTTATCATTCCAGACATATAGATTTGCATAGAAAAGAATAGAATAATAATTGGTTTAGAACAATAATAAACTAAATAATTATTACAAGCAAAGTCATGAATAATTACGAAATTTGATCTGGCATTTAAAAAATATTATAACTTTAAGTAAAAGAAAATTGCTCTTAAAAAATACACACTATTTTCTCCAAGTCAAACGGACATGATTTAATTATTATTTATTTCTACTCTGTTTTCTTGTGTAGGTTATTTTAAAATATTATTTAATGCATATATCCTTACCTATAACTGCTCTGTGTAACATACTAAGTCATAAACAATGAATTTGATCTCGCATAAAGAAATTTTCAGTACTTTATATTAAAAAGATTTCGTAATGAAAAAAATAAAAGAATATTTACATTCTGCCAAATTCATCAAATCACAATATAAAATTTAAATATTTTATTACGCATATGTGTAATTTCTGTTCATATTATTTCTGCATCAGAAAATTGATTTAGTTTTCAATAAATTATTTGACAATCATGTAAGGCTTAATTATTTGTGAGTGACATGAAAAATATAAACGTACCTTTAATAGTTATGAAATGATTACAATATCATTACACTTATTTTACTGGCTTGACAATAAATGTGTAGTATAATACTAAAATATTCATTTAATTCAGTATTCCATTAACATTTTTTGTATCATTTCAGGTTTCGTACGCTTCAAGAATTTTCAAGTACCTTTTACCAGAATTTTTGTAAAGTAATATTTGCCTTATTTATTAATAAATTCTATCTTCAGATATAGCAACCAGTACTTTACACAATTTCTGGTACTAAAACACCTAAAATACCCTGAATCCCTCGATGCGTACGAATCCTGCATTTTCATTTTTTTCTTGAACTATTCAGTTAACTTAAAAAAAATAAATGGTTATTTTTCATCTTTTAAATATGTTTTTTTGTATTATTTTATAACATACACCAACAGAAACTATCATAAAAAATGATGTCTATTTCAAAACAAAATATTGAAACATTAGCACTTTGTGTATTTTGAATATATTAGTATATTCAATCAGAGAAAAATGAATTTAAAGATTTTAATTCTAATTTATTTAAGAGATTATGAATTCAGTAAAACTTCTTTTTTATCTTTATGTAACTTTCGTAAGATAATACTAAATGCTTAATCACAATGTGTAAATACATTTTTAAAGTACATTTTGAAAAACGTTATTTTCGTAATTTTTCGTCAGATAAAAGGTATAGAGTATCTATTATATCACCTTAAATATCATTTAATTAAATAATTTTATGAAGAAAAGTATTTTTATCAAGATAAGGCCGAATTCGCTTCCTACAATTATAAAAATTATCATTTTTAATATAATTAAAGGCAATTTGTAAAACTTTTCTTCACGTATAGATATTATTATTTTGTAAAAATGTTTTTATATTGTCCTTAGAAGAAGTTTTCGATAACTTTATTAAAGATCAGATTCTTAAAATGATAGTTGGCAAGGAAAAATAAAATGTCATGATATATGTAAAAGTGCATTCGAAAACTATTCAATTTACATTTTTTTAAGGGCGTCCGGGACACAAAAATCATCAAATTTTGCAAAAAACATTTTATTTCATAAAAAATTTTTCCGTTTTTTTCCTGCTTAAAATTACATTTAAATCATGTTTCTATCTGAATTAGAACAAAAAATGTTAATTTTTTCGTTTTGGTTTGTTTTCAAAATCAAGCTTTCAAGGAATGGCTGTCGTGGAAAAGACTTCTTGTAAAAGAAGCGTTTTTCTTCATGGTGGGTTTTTTAACCATTTCCCGTATTTAAATTCTTATAATTCGAGAACCGTTAAAGATACATGATTCAAACTCGGAACATATCTTTTTCAATTATTTTACTATAATTTTGATTCACCATATTTGAAAAAAAAATTACTTTTGAAAATATGATTAAAAAAAAAAAAAGTTGCACCACATTTTTTAAATTTTTTTCGTTAAATATTTTTACTTTTTTTTTTTATAAATTAATATTTTTAAAAATGCTGTATCAAAATTAAAACTTATATATTTCTGCTTATTTAAACGAAAAAAAAATGAAATTCTACAGATAATATTTCGAGTTATAATGGTTTTAAATTACCCCACTTTTTTAATAAATTTTAAAATTAAAAAAAAATCATGAGAAATTTTATCATGTTATTTTATTTACAAATGATAAGGTTAACCATCACAAAAAAATTCAGAATTTTAACTTAATAACTAAAAACTATTTTCAAATGTGTCTCGGACCCCCTTAAATAAGTGTTTTTTCTTCTTGTAAATATGTTTTTCTTTTTTTCTTTTTTTTTTTTTTTTAATGCACCATAAGAATTTTTAAAAATATTCTATTGGGAAACAAATATTGAAATACTAACACTTTGAACATATAGATACATTCAAAAGACACAATATGTGATAAATTAATTTAAAGATTTTAATCTGAATTATTTAAATGAATATGGATACAGTAAAAAGCTTTTTCGTATATTTTTATTTTTTGGATGTTTACAAAATTGCGTCAGATTGCACTAAATGTCTAATCACAATGTCTAAACACAGTTTTATTGTAAATTTTGAAAACTTTATTTTCATAATTTTTTCGTCAAATTAAGATATAGGAATACCTTAATTATCAAATTTGTACATTTTTTCCTAATTTATACAGCATACATATAAGAATACTTTAGTATAAAATAAATATTACATGTCATTTATTTTGAAGAAAACAATTATTACATGCAAACACAATCAATGGGATTATTTTATGTTAAGCACTTAAGAATCTCACGGCTAAATGCTTACATTTTACTGTCAAAGCAAAGATAAATACAAAAAGCTTCTTATTAAACTAATCATTATAACATTTACGTAAACACTTACAGTTCACATGAAACTAAATTAACTCCGACTAACAAAATTAACTTTTTCCCAAACTGACATCCCCATATTCAATTAATATGTTTACATTCGACATAATTATATAATAAAAGAAATTAACTTACCCCGGAGAACACGTGGTGACAGCAATCAAACCAAAGTACAGCCAAATTGACATAAGAAGTGCGATTCCCAAATTACCCATTTCGAAGTTAATTATAAACTACCCGTTTCTTCTCCTCTTAAATTTATTTGGGAGAAACTTAATCTTAGAGAAAGTTTCCGACGGGAGTTTGCGGAGACTCCATCAGTTTCGGAAGGTGATGTGTGTGTGAGCGCGTGAGTCTTTTATAGCAATTGGTGTCTCCACTGAATCCTCAGAAAGGCGCTTTTTTCCACGCTTCTAAATGTCCATCAACAGAGCCGTGATGCAGAAACTCTGCTTAGAAAAATTTTCTGCGCATGTACAGATGCGCATGCTCGTGAAGTGGAGACGGGATTTGATTGTTGACTCGGTAGGAAGGTTTTCCGGACACTTCCTCCTGTCTTCGGTATTTTGCGTTTTATGATATCAGTTGAAGATCACCTGTGATAACTCATGAAATGCTTAATGAAGCGAAAACTAACACTAAGAAATTCAATTGAATGTAATTTCAGAAATGATCAAGAGTTTCAAAATTTTTACCACATTATTCTTAACATGAATAGTATTAGACTAATTTTTGAGTTTTATAATGAGACGCAAGATTATTTCACGATAAATATTATATTTTGGCACTGAGAATAATCAATGTACTAAGTTTTGGAAATAACATACGGATAATTTTTTTTTTATTATTCAACTTTACAAAAGGTACTCTTTTATTATATTTATTAGAATTAAATAAATTTTTTACTGTTTTTTATTCTTCCACTTCAAATTCCATGGTGAACATTTATAAAAGGAAAAGTTTTTATCATATTGCTTTCAACCCTTAGGTAATTATAATCAATATAACAAAATAAATTTGAAAAAAAAATAAACTTCATCTTTTAATAATTGTTATATATTATTTTTAAAAGAAAATAACAACTTTTTATTAAGGGATCTGTTTTGTAAATGCAGTAAATTAAGAAAAGCACTGGGATTTTTTTAAGTAAAAAAAAATATATATAATATTAAGATTAAAGTATTTTAAAGCTTTTCATATCTAACTCTGTAGGAAGGGGTTTTTTTTTCTTTTTCGGTGCGGTTTCTCTTATATTCGGTATTTTACTTTTCTCAAGATCAGTTCAACATCACCTATGATAACTAACTTAATGGAGCGGAAAAAAAGTCATGAAGAAATTCAGATGAAAATGGTTTGAGACTTAATCGTAAGATTAATAAATTTTAGTACATTATATTCAACATTCATTTATATGTTTTTTATTTTATCATGTTATTTATAACAAGATTATATAAACTATCAAAAATATATATTTGACAAAATGAAATCGGAAATTTTATGAACACATATACTGAAAAAGAAGACAACTTTAAAAATATATAATACCTTCCTCCGAGTTACCCACGATTTGAAAAGCCTTCTTTATCTGTAAAAACCACAGAAACCGATATAGTTTCAAGATTTAACACTTTGAGGTATAATCCCGAGTGTCATTCGGGGTGCCGTTTTCGGAGAAGCGAACTAAGTCCAAAAGTCTCTCGGGGTCAGCTTTTAACTCACTGAGCTATAAAAAAAATACTTAAAATACTTACAATATACGTTCGTTGTCTTTTCATATATTATCTACGAATCTTTTATTTAAAAAAAAAATACGTGGCAGCACTAAACAGAAGTAAGTATATAAAAATACCTAGAATCAGAGATTAATTCGAACTTACTGTAAACCTTGTGGTGTTGCTCTTTGTCCTTTGAAATGTACCACACAAAAGCAATTTTTATTAAATAATGTTTATATGCAAATAAAACCTATTTTCAGATATTTTTACAACACTTGAGTAACCTTTTTTTCAAGCGTATGTAAAATTCTATGTTAAAAAATTATGTTTTCTTATGCTGATTTTTTTTTAATACAAAGCATACTGTTTTCAATAATTTCTCATAAAACATTAATTTTTAGTACATTTGAATAATTCCTTGATTATGAATAAGAACAGTTTGAAGATTAAAATAAAGAACAATTATTAAAATACATATATTCCAAGTATTTTTTAAAAAGTCATGAAAAGTACCAAATACCCTCACTCCAGAGGAAGATATGACGTAATAGCTCAGACCTCAAAGTGTTAAAGAAGCATTCAAACAAACAAGGTTCCTTTTGCTCCCACTGATTTTCAGAAACCCTTCCTTGTGCATTAATTAGTTTTCTTAAACCGGAATATCGATTTTTAGGATGCTATCAATTATCAAGTAAACATTTTCAGTTGAATAATGAAATTTATACATAAAGGAGTATCAAAATGATATGAATTTTAAGGTTGACGTTAATGCTGTTAATTTTTTATGTTTGTCTGCAAAACATGTTTGTTGAACATGAAAACGGTTACTTGAGAATTCATAGCATCATAAACATCTATATTTAAGTTTGAGAAAAAGGATCAACTTCTTGCGTAGCAACCTCATAACGTACGCAGCGTAAATCATGATATACGGCTGATTTTTTAAATAGACATTCCAAATTCGCACCAGAAAGTTTTAACTTTTATTTTTGCTTTACAAGATGATTGATTTTCCATAAATAAAGTAAAAGAAAATTGCCAATTTAATTTGTGTGGTGTGAATTCAAAATTTCTAAAATATATATATATATATATATATATATATATATATCTGCCAGATGCGGCAATATTGGTGGCTAGTGACATACATCCGCTAACAGCGCCAGAGCGCAAGGGGTTAATACACGATAAAAACTTCTCAGAAACGATCAGCAAAGTAAACTTTGTTTTTATCAATGTTACTGTGTGTCTTGAAAATATATTAGTTTGAGTTTTCTAAAGGTAAAGAACGTTTTTCGGAATCGTGGGTAAATCCGAAGAAGTTATTTTATATTTTCGTTCGTGGTTATGTTTTATTTTCCTAGATTAAGAATTATTTGTATTTTTTTTTTTTTTTTTTTTTACAATGTAGTACATATTTTTATTAACATTTCCTATTACTCGTACTTTAACAGATAAATAATAATCGGTTATTATTCACTCGTCTTTCAACTACAGTAAATTATAAAAAAGTGCAGTGTTTTTAAGTAAAAGAATGAATCAAGTTTATAAAAATATTTTTTAAATGTTTATTCATAACTCTGTGTAATGTTTTTTAGGCGTGCTCACTTCTTTTTTCGGTATTCTGCGTTTTATAAGATCACCTGTGATAATTACTAACAAAAAAAATAATAGAAATGATATACGAATTAATCATTGAGAGTTATATATTTAATCAATTTTTTTTTGCATTTTTTTTTTATTATTATCTGTGTATTTTTTTAATTATATTTTTTATTACATCGTATTTTGAAGATCAACTGTGATACTTGACTAAATGCTTAATGAAACGGAAAACTAAAATAAAGAAATTCAATAGAAAATATGTTAAGAAGGAATCGCGAGTTGTTTTAGTTTTATCAATCTAATATTTTTTTATTTCATTTTATAGTACTCGTTATAGTCCTTCAAAAAATGTCCTTACAAAAATATACTTTAAGATTATATAAGCGTTGTACATATTTTAATAATCATTATATCGCATTTGAATAAGTAAGTAATAATCGCTTATTAAGAGAAATGTCTTGTAATCTTGTAAAATTAAAAAATTAAAATTATTGAGATATTTTTAAAGTAAAAAAAAAAATGAGTTAAGATTAAAAAGTTATTCTTTTATTATTATTATTATTATTATTATATACACTTCTTATTAACGAGAATTTAATAAAACATAATTTGTGAATTAATTAAAATTTTATAAAATTCAAACATTAGCTATGTCTAAAATATTGGAAGAGAATTTTTAAGTCCTAAATAAAACATTTCTCTGATTTAAAGCAAATTATTGAAAAGTAAATTAATAAATGTATTTTTCCATAAATGAACTAATTTAAAATCTTCCTGAAATATTTAAAAAATAAATTAGGGCTCCTAAAAATTAAATATAAAGATTAAGAAATTAGGTAACACAACCAGGTAACACAGACAATATTCTTAATGCGCTTTGTCTCAGCACCCGCATACTCCATTCTAGTGCGTGCGATTTGGGACTTCATAACTTCAACTGCGTATAACTTCATTAGCAATATAGTGATAAAAAATGTAACATATGATTCCTATAAAACTTTTATATGAGAAATCGATCTGTAATATTTATTTTTATTAAAATTTTATTTTGATAATGTAAAATGCAAATTAATGAAAGCATGTTTGTTTTCAAACAACACAATGAAACACATTGGAATAATTTTGGTAGTTGTCATTTCGCACAAGTGGGTTTATAGCTGGTTCCAGTTAAATTAAATATTTTTTTCTTACGTTGAGCTTGATAATATCACACCTGTTTTTGAATTTCAAAATTATCAACAATGCTTTTTCATGTTTAATATTATATTTTGCTTGAGATCATTGAACTTGTACAAAATTTTGAAAATAAGATCACGAAAAAGTGTTCTTAATTCAAGTTTATAAAAGATGCTTTTTTTATTTATTTTTTACAACAAAGTCTGTAATTTTTTCATAGTTTTTCTTTCAATTTGCATAGTAAATATTTTATAACAATACTTTTACCACATAGATTATCATAATCTATCAAGAAAATTTATGTAACAAAATAAATTTCGTTATTTTTTCTCTAAAAGAATGAATCAGGTTTAAAAAAATATTTTTTTCGAAGTTTTGCTTTGACAGTAAACTTAAATTTTTTTCGATAGTAAATGAAGCGAAAATGTTGTATTCCTTCTGGATTGCTTCAGTAGTGGCAAGCAGGCCCGTAACCAGATGGAGGCGAGGTGGGCTGAGCCCCCCCCCCTCCCCCCCCTAGAATCCTCTCGAGCCCCTCAAACCATTTCACTATATTATTATTTTTTTCAACAATATATGTATATTTGAACTAATCTGAAAAAAAATATCTGGAAGAAAAACATTTTAATCGTTAAACTGCCTTTTTATTAATTCAGAAGATCAGAAGCATATTGGTTTTGTTATATTATCTTACGGTAAAAATCTCGAAATGCAAACTAAATAGGAACATTTTCCTTCTCCTGAAAAAATCGTGTCCAGATCACTGCCAATTAAACCAGTTTACCACATGTTTGGTATATAGTAACTAATCTGTCGACTCTTGTTAGTGACATTTCAAAAGCAATGCCTCCTCAGAGTGAATGGAAATAGACGCGTTATTCGAGCTTCTGGATAATTAATGAAGCGCTGCAAAAATGCTCCTTTAACCCTTAAATGCCTGATCTTTCAAAAATCATAGTAATAATGTTTTTCGGCTTTCATTTTTTAAATAAATCATGGGAAAAATACTTTTAAAAAATCATATTTTGTTTTAAGTATAGTTAACGGCTAAAAAACAGTGTGTTACTAATCGGCAATACTGGTGTTTAATTGAAAAATAATTTGCCTTGATAAAATTCTATAATATTAAACACACAAGAATTTTAATAACTATAATAAGAAATAAATTTCATATGCTCACTGCAGGTCAAAATAGGGTATTTCGCAAGCACCCAAACAAAACAAAAAGAACAAGTAGCAACAATTTAAAAAATAAATCTATCTTTATTCTCAAACAGCACCAGTGTTGCCATCTACATGTTTAAAATCGATTTAATAATATTTTCAGAATGTATTTTATTGGCAACATTAGGCATTATATCTTCAATATTATTCTAATAGAATTTTAGAACCTAAATTGGGTATGTTGCCGAAAAGCAACACCAGGCATTTAAGGTTTAATCGTTTGCATCTTGACCACGTGTGTTTAGTTGACAGTAGATTTACTTAACTGTGAAATATTTCTTATTAATGGGTATGCTTCTACACTGTTAAAAATTTGCAGCATTCTGGCAGGTCATTTGACTGTTTTTTCCGAAAACGGTTACACAACTGTAATTTAACACTATTCTGACCATATTATTAGCCATTTTATGGTCAGAATATAGTTAAATTACGGTTATGAAACCGTTTTTTCAAAAAACGGTCGAATGACCTGCCAGAATGCTGCAAAATTTTTAACAGTGTAGAGAGAAATTACGAAGCTATAAGACTGCCAATTTATACAAATGGAATAAGAAAAAACATTGAATGGACGCCATTAATTGTTTCATGTCATGGATGTCGGTAGACGGCTGGGGTTACATTAGGAAACCGAAGTAGTCTTATTCCTGTTTGGTTTTTGAACTTATCTATTTTTTTTCTTTTATTCAAAAAAAACATTTTTTTTTCAATTTACCTTATGACAATTAAACATTAAGCGAAACAGTATGAATAAAGTAAAATTTATTATAAGGCTTTTGACAAAAATCTTTTCATTTAAACAGTGGATATTATATTTAAATCTCTTTTCAAGTTTAAACCCACTAATTCTGACACATTTAAGTTATTAATAAAAGTATAAAATTTACAGACATGGTTTTTCATGCACAAAGAACTGAACTGCGTTTTACTTTTATAAAGCTGTTTTCAAATCTAAACTAGCTGTAAGCTACTTTCTGACATATTCTCGAAAAGCATTTATTGCTGCTTCCCTATAACAGTAACCAATCTATCTGAAAATGATGGCATATTTGACGCTTTAGGCAGGTATGACATGACAACGACATAATGGCAGTCATCCAGTAGCAATTGGCTGTAACTCAAGATGTACGAAATGTATAGGAAAATGGAGAACGCTATTCGATTTTTAGGCGCATTAATGTGAGAACTTGAAAATTTTTAGGCAAGCAGGAAAGAAAGTTAGTTTTTGAATGTGTCAAATACGCGCTATCGAGAGAGAGAAAATATTTTTTGATACCAGGAAACGCGTATAATATTAGTCTACATTTAATGAAAACTGTTCACTACTTTCGAAAAAGGACAACGTTCACCGAAAATTATAGGTGTAAAAATGGGTAAATTATGGGTATTTATCTTTTTCCAAAATGATGTTGGACCACCGAATTTCAGGAAATACATCTAAACATTCTCAATTTTTTTTTCTTTTATTCTCTCTCTCTGTGTCTCTTTTTTTGCATTTGTTATCCTCTAACTAAAAAAATTAAGTCGTTTTCGCTGATAAAAGTTTTTAAGAATATGGACATTAGACTTATAATAGTTCTTTTAACTATCGTTAAATTCAGGTATATTTTGAAGATAGGTAATTAATATATAATTATAACTAGATGACCCGTCTGGCTTTGCCTGAGCCCATCAAAAAATAGCACAAAACGCGAAAATTTTAAAAATCGCTGCACGAATTCCGATTAAACTTAACTGAAAATAAAACAAAATTTAAATATTGGAACCGGATTCTTTTCATTAATGTGGAAAAATCGCAGCACATCGGGAAAAAACTCTAAAATTCGCATTAAAATATCGCTAAAATTTCAATAATCACAGAGGACAAAATTTACTTTATCGGGCTAAAGTTGAAAACAAGATTTCTTTTACGAATCTCAAGAAATCGTCGCAAAATATGAAAAATCTCCAAAAATCGCGAAAAATTCTAAAATTGTTGTACGGATTCCGAATAATCTTTATTGAAAATACCACATAATTTACTATATCGAGCTAAAAGATTAAAACCAGATTCATTTTACTAATGGGGAAAATCATCGCAAATTGAAAAAACGAAAAAGCCACTAAAAATTGCACAAAAAATCGCCACAAATTCAAAAATAGCAGGACGACAAAGTTTAGTCCAATGAGCTAAAACATTGTAACCGGAAATATTTTCCGAACGTCAAAAAATCAGCACGAAACGCGAAAAAACGCTAAAAATCTGATTTAAAAAATCGCAGAAGACAAAATGTACTATATTAGGCTAAATGTTTGAAATCGAATTCCTTTTATTATAGGGATGTCAAGAAACTCCTCAGAAGGGAAAATAATTACTAAAGATTTTCTTGAGAATTGAAAAGCTTCATAAATCGTGGAACAGAAAATTTAGCATATTGGGACTAAAAATTTGAAACTGAAATTTTTATTTCCAAACTACAGTCGAACCCCTTTAATACGCGAATTAAGGGACCGATCAAAATTCGCGTATTAAACGGGTTCGCGTATTAAGCGAAGGTCGCGAATTTTCATCCAGTGGTCCATCTAATAACAACCTATAGGGATAAAACACATCTTTTTTGACAATTTTTTACGTTTTTAAGACATAAAATAACATTTTTATTTGTTTTAATCATTATGTGCTTATTAAGCAGGAACGTTTGAATGTTGGTAATTCAAATAATTGTTATTGTCTTAGGTAAAAATCCGAGAAGCCTTTTCAAGTTTACATTTTTTATGTATGACACATAAAATGGAACAAAACTAACACAAAAATTTCTGCTAACCATGTTAACTAAAACTAATGTTAACCAAATTAAAATCCTTGTTAGCTATACAGAACAAATAGGGAACAGTGTTGATAACAATAAAAAATCAATATAAAAAACAAAAGTTAAAATTTAATAAAGTCAATAATGACATAAAAATTACATTTTGTCAAAACAGATGCAGGATCTGTCCAGGAAGTAATGAGATTGACTCCATAAAATTCGTTTGTTTGAAGATAATTTTACAGACACTTAATATTCTTCAAAATAGCCTCCTCCTGAATTAATACACCTTTGCCAATCACTCTGCCACCCGTTTATGTCCGCCTGGAAGTCTTCAACTGGGATACTGTTCAGAATATGCGTTAGGTTTTACTGAAACTTCTCCAGATTGTCAAACTGATGACTTTTTAAGCTGGATTTTTACCGAGGGAACAGAAAAAAGACCGGCGGTAACAGATCGGGGCGGTACGATGGTTGGGCCAGCGTTGCCAGGACCAGCTTTGCTGTGTTTTGCCAGGAACTGAGTCCCTTTGAAGGAGCCAGCTTAGAACAAATTTTCTGCATTTGAAGTTCTTCCGTGAGGATTTGATGCACAATCGATTTTGTACGTCCCAACGTCTCCGCACTCATTTGGACACCCATACGACGATCAGAGCTTAAAAGCGCTTTTATTTTAGTCACATTGTCTGAAGTTCGACAACTTGATGGACGCCCAGCGTGTTGTTCGTCATCGACGTCATCTCTTCCGTCTTTCAAGGCTGTGTGCCACTTAAACACTTGACAAAGAATCTTTGGACAAAGAATCCTTCCCGTAGGCTTCTTGCTACATGGCAAGCCTCTCAGTAAAAGATTTGTTAAGTGCTATACAAAACTTTATGGCGCATAGCTGCTTGACACTTCGTTGAATTCTGAAAACATAACGCCACTTCCAAACACGTGTCTCAGTGTGCTGAAAAGTCTCAAGGTCAACAGACTTCCGCTAGACTTTGTAGATTACAATAAATGAGAAAATAAATATTAAATTCACAATATATATCTTTAATTTTTACTTAATAGGTGTTAAAATATAAAATGTTAAAACATTTTAAAAACAATCAAGATCTTAAAACATTGGAGTCATTTTGATGTTAAAATCCGAGCGCTTTCGACTACACCATTAGTCGTCATCAGGGAAAAATCACTGCTGGATGAAAGACAACAGCTGGTTAAATACCAAAGGGCGAAATCAACGAACCACAAACAGGAGGGTGGGAAAGAAAGAAATAGAGGAGTAGCTAACCTGAAAAAAATCTTTTCCATCCATCTTTTTGAGCGGATTAAGTATGTTTTGAAGAAATATAATGTAATTCTTATTGCTAAACCACCGACAAAGTTAGAGTATCTGGTACACAGAATGACTGATCCTATAGATAATTATGATAAATCTGGAGTTTATATTATCCCTTTTAAAATTAATAGCACTTCAAAAACGTATACTTATGAAGGAATGACCACTCGCAAATTATTTGAAAGAATTAAGGAACATATGACAGATATAAAAAAGGGTAAACTATCCACAGCTCTATCCCGGTTAAGTCAAGATAAAAATATTGATATCCTATTTAAAGAAGTCAAAATCATTGCATATGCATCACATTATAATATTTGTATAATCAGAGAGTCTTTGGAAATTTTGGCAGGAGGAAAGCGCACCTGTAATGATGTTCTATCCTATAATATATCAAGAATTTGGTTTAACATACTAGGTGTAATTGGTGAATTTGGTTTTGATTAACCATTTCACTCCCCCCCCCTCCCTCTTTTTTTCAGGTGAGCTACTCCTCTATTTCTTTCCTTCCCACCCTCCTGTTTGTGGTTCGTTGGTTTCGCCCTTTGGTATTTAACCAGCTGTTGTCTTTCATCCAGCAGTGATTTTTCCCTGATGACGACTAATGAGTTAGTCGAAAGCGCTCGGATTTTAACATCAAAATGACTCCAATGTTTTAACATCTTGATTGTTTTTAAAATGTTTTAACATTTTGTATTTTAGCACATTTTAAGTAAAAATTAAAGATATATATTGTTAATTTAATATTCATTTTCTCATTTATTTTATTAAGGTGAATCTGTCGTTCAAATTGAAGTATAGTTTTTCTATATTTATTTATTTTGTAGATTACATTCCTCACCACACGTACCACCCGCAAACTACGCCCCTTTGGCCCTGTGCTTGAATCAAAAAATCCAGTCTTATTACTTCCTGGACAGACTCTGTATCCATTTTGGCTTGTTTGACATGCGGTCGCGTTGTTTTCAGCCCTATTCAGGTGATGGTAAAGCTTGCTCGTCGAGGTCCCTTCGTCCAGTGACGATGCATACAGTCTGACAAAACTGAACGCATCCGTAACTTTGGAGAATGGGGATGAGAGACCGGACGCGCAGGTTCATCAGCTTCTTCCTCCTCACCCGGTTTATCAGTTGCAGTTACATTGGCGATGATGACATCCAGACTTTTGAGCTCGGAGGTGACTAGATTTTTGTCGATATTAATGAATGTGTCTAATTCGACAAAATCTTCCCGTGCAGTTTCTTGTGTGCCTAGTCAGTCTTCTTAGTGTAAGGTTGGCTCTTTATAAATTATGTCCTTGCTACTTGCGAAACCCGTTTTGCAAAAAAAATTTGCAATCGTCGTTGGTATGATACTCTCCCATGCTGCGGTAAGTATGTGCATAGCGTCGAGGACTGTAATAGGACGACACTCCTAGCAAGAAAGGTTGCTGCTGTGTTCCCTTTTGTGAAGGTATTGTCGTACTAGGCGAGTCTTGAAATCTACTTTAGTGCTGTAACTTATTCCTTGGCCCATTGGCTGAGTGACACTGGTCGAATTTGGAGGTAGGAATTCTACTTGAATTTTCTTCAGGCCTTCGTTATCTTTTGGATGTGCAGCACAGTTGTCCACAAGCAATAAGACATGCTGCGATCCTTTTCCCATACGCCGGACAAATTTACGAAACCTTGTTGAAAAAGATTGCCCATCATCCACGATCTGTGCTGATTTCCGTACGGAAAGGGAAGATTCTTGACATTTTAAAGAATCGCGAGTTGCATGATTTCCCTATAGCCAGTAGCTTTAACCTGTCTGAACAATCAGAGTTGGCACCGAGCAAATGAGTAAGACAGTCATTAGTTTACCCCTATGACATGTTTCTCCTTTCATAGCCATTACTTTCTTGAGTGCAATTTTGTAAAAAAGACCCAATTCGTCCACGTTGTAAATATTGCGACTTTAGTTTTTAACAAGCTACGGAAGCACATTTGTTTTCCAACAATTGACGTCTTCATTGTTGACAGCAGCTGACTCACCGCACACTTGCTTGAATTTTATTCCGTGGCGAGCTTTAAATCGATCCATCCATCCATCCATTTGAGGCATTGAAATCCAGCAATTCTACTTTTGCAGCGACTTCAGAAGCTTTATCTTGGATTAGCAGCCTTGGGATATTCGTAGCGTGCGCTTTAACAATTCATTCATGGATGGTCTTCTTCATGTCCTCAAAGTTGGCGGTTTTTATTTATTTTTTTGTTGTTGTTCCCCCAACAACAGGTTGGTTAACGATGGCATCCCTATTCTTTAATAAATTTCTTAAAGTTGACTCCGATAAGACTTTTTCTTTGGCGAACGCAGACTTATTTGAGGAATCCTGGGCATCGTGCTGATTTATAATTTGTAACTTCTCAGTGATGGAGAGAGCCTTTCTTTTAATATGTTTTGCTTCTTCCGCCATGGTATAGACTAAATTATAATTTTAAAAGCACAGGTGGATATCGTAGACTAGATTTTATCGACAGTGACAAGGGATTCTCTTCCTTTTTAAGATATTACAGTACTGACCAAGCATCGAATGGGAAGACTTGTTGTTTATGTTTAAACAACAAGAATGTTTAAACTTCGATTGCAGCTCAATCCATCGGCTCTAAGTTAGGAGGGGACATCACATAGTTTCTCATTCGTGGTGGGGAAAAAGTTATCGGAGGGGACCTCTTCATTCTCTTTCTGGTCAAGGGGAAAACAGCATTTTTGTTTATTTTACAATGCGCTCCTTAGCAGTAAAATTTTCTCTTCTCTCTTCTTGGCCTGTTTGAGTTTACGAAGTAATCCAGGCCGGGAAAGAATTCTACTTTAACCGGAAGAGGTTGAAATTGATATTTTTAGTAAAGCCATTCATGGTTGCATCAACTTTCGACAAAAAAAAAAGCAACCATGGTTTAAAGCATTGTCGTATAAAATGCTTGTGAAAGTATTCCCTCTAAAACCTCGTCTATTTCGAACCAAGCTCATTCGCGTATTAAACGTAGGTTTTCCTTCCCAGGGACTGATAAAATTCCGCGTATTAAACGGGTTCGCGTATTAAGCGGGTTTTTTTTATATGCATAAGATAGGCGTATTTCAAGGGACCGAAGAAAAATCGCGTATTAAGCGGTTTCGCGTATTAAGCAGGGCGCGTATTAACGGGGTTCGACTGTAATTATTTTGCCCCCTTGAATATCAATATTTCTAAATTAAAAATTTACTCGAACAGCTAAAAAGTTGGTTTACGACATTAAAATTTTAATGTATTAGCCTATTAGCGCATAAATAATTTTACCTAATAAGAGTATGTGCAATGTTAATCCTATCTTAAATTTCATAGTTGCTGATCCAAATTTATAATCGATCATTAGCTTAAATGCTAATAGATATTGTATTAAAATTTCAGAGCAATTACCGGATATGTCATTTTAAAACTAAATGTACGCTTAAAAATTTATATGTTTTTTTATTATTCTGTTTTTCGAAGCCGATGCAGAGTTTAAAGAATGAAAAAAAGAAAGAAAGAAAAAGTCGCCGTAGTGACTTTCGGAAAAGAACCTTTTTGGAAAGGTTAATATGTATTATTAATTTTTCAAACTGAATGAACCGTTCGTAAGAAAAATGAATGCTAAATAAGTGGGGTTTTTTTTTCATATTTTGATCCAAAGTGCGGATGCAGATTTTTAAACATTGCAAAAAATGCAAAAATACCGAAACGTCGTCCGAAAAGGAATTTTTTTTAAAGCGGCATATTATTATATTCATATTATATTCATATTTTTAAAAACAGATTGCACTGTCGAAGTGAAGAAGCCGTCAGCTTTCAACGAGTATTTCTTATTTCCTGGTATTTCGAACGATCAGATATGTGCAAGATGAAGAATGGGGGGGGGGGGAGGCGGGGAAAAATGACGTTTCAAAAGAATTTTTTAAAGGGGTTAATATTAATATTTTTTAAATAGATTGAACAGCTAGAAAGATAAAAAATGCCATAATACCGTGTATAGATTTTTCTTTTCCGTACCTCCATTCGTCTAGCCGAGATAAAAATATGATTAATTCGTTCTTCCCAGTTTTTAAAACTGCGGAACATTATTTTAGCCACCACTCTGTGACGTTTCGCGCCATTTTGTGATGTGTATTATGGTTTTTAACTATTATATCGGATAATTAACAAACAAAATGAAAAATCTGAGCCTCGGGTGCAACAGGACTTTCTTTGGACTATCCTCACCTACATTTTCAGACCTCTACATTCGGTAGATATTACTAGCCATCCCGCGCACACAACATCTTTCTTTTATTAATATAGATTACTTCTGAATGGATTAAATTAAGTGAGGTCTATAAAGCACAACCCAAATCAGTGTTCTATGCCTGATTTTTCTTCATTCTACTTTTGTTAAGTAATCAATTGTTTACATCTTATTTTAACACTAGTTAATAATTTCTACTTATTATATCAATTGTGAATGCAATCAGAAATATTTTTGCATAGTACATTTTGCAAAACATGCTCAATAAAGTCAAAAATGTAATAGGTTTTGAGAATTCGAAAATTCACGTAACCATGTTTCTTTTTTATTAAAGTTTTAACGAAATATTTTTTTTTTCTTTAAGGTGTCGTATACAATCTATGTTTTGCATTATATACAGTAAAAACCTCTCAAGGGATGAGAAAAAATTCTATTTTAGATAGGTTTTTGTCACGACAGGTGCACCTCTCCTAATTCGTTTTGTATTCTTTTCACCGGATCACAAATTATTTTTCGATTAAGTATTTTTATTTAAAATTTTTCCGTTATAGACAGGTTATGTTGTAAACGATCCCTTTATAGACAGTTGCATTTTCGCAGGTTTTACTGTATTTTTTTTGCACAATAGATATGGATTGTTAAAAGATGTTAGTCCCATAAAAATATTTCAGAGCCCCCCCCCCCCCCTTCCTCTGACATTACTCGCTGGTTACGGCCCTGGTGGCAAGTGGTACTAAAATAGTAAATTTTGTGTTGCTGCTGGATTTTTTTTTTTTAATTATTAAAAAGTTATTTCATATTTGAAAATTCATGACATACGTAAGAGTCTAACTACGCACTGTAAAAACACCTGTAGTACTATTAGAAAATCTCTAGATAACTGGGATTCCATGAACTTTTCTAGTAATCAATACTGCTTCTTCTTAAGTAACATTACTGCATTTAACTTAGTAAACAGCACATAGACTTCCTTAATGAACATACTAAGAATTCGTTAGTAGTCATTACAGGTGCTTTTTTTAGTTTGTATACTAAGAAATGGTTAGTAGTATTACAGATACTTCTCTTGAATCTTCACTAAAAATTGTATGAACTGAATTGTGTGTAAAATTTGCAATAAAAGACGCTACTGGCGCCTTCTTTGGAGAAATTCGGAAACACCTATATTTATTAGTGGAGGAGATTTATGACGGGATTTTTTCTTATACGGAGTACAGAATTCACTACCTGTGGTTTTGGAACCGAGCGTTCTATATGCCTTACTACTGGGGTTTGTAAACGATTTTAAATGCGAATAATGGGTGATGAAGCTGATTCAGCTCTGTTCAGTCCTATATTTTTATAGGACTGAGCGTAAATTTATTGATACTATTATAATTCCTCCAAGTTAATAACCTTAATTTTTTATTAGGGTCTTTTATGGTTAATGGATGATTAGAATATGACTTGATTAATATAATTCTTTAACGGAATATTCTTTGCTTAATGAATGGTTTGAGTATGTTCTGAATTATTTGTTGCAGAAAAATAAATAACTTCGAAGTGTATTTTGGATTGAATAAATTTGAGGTAAATTTAATTTCAGGTGGGGGTTAAGATTTTATGACAGATTTTAAGGACAGAGAAGAACGCATGCGCAATAAGCATTCAGTTACAGCTTTTTTTCTTTGTAATGTTACTAGCAGTGATTGGTTACAGGTGATTTTATAATAACTGCTAGAATATATGTAATGATACTAAGTATTTTTTAGCAAAATCACATACATTTTTTTTTTTTTTTTTTTTACAGCGCATAACTAACTGTTTAATAACGTATGAGATATTTTACTTTTAATACTTCATTATCAAATTAAGTGTCAATTTCCATGTGTTCCATAAATTTCATCAAAAAAGGTTTAATTTTTTATATCGCAGAAATATATATCAGTTTTATATCATTAAAATACATGTAAGTAGACTCTTTGCAACCAATTATTTTAAACAATAAAAAATATTTAGCAAAATAAAAGGGGGGGGGATTTATGAATGTAAAATTATTACACGATAGCGTATAATAAATTTTAAACTATCCGCTTTAGATTATCGTTTTAATATTTTAAACTGAAAGAAAATTAATAGCATACATCATAATTTAATGTAATATTTTTCTTTGGTTAAAAATTTCATTTTACTGAGTACTTTGACTTTTCAAGGGATGTAAAATATCACAGAGCCACAATTACTTTAGGAATTAACATCTAGCGAACGACAATGGGAAAATAACCACGAGTATAAAATTATTACGTAATAGAATATAGTACACTTAAAAGCTGTTTTTTATATTATTGTTTTAAACTTTTTGTACTGCATGATTCACCTTTTTTTTGCCCTTAAGAAAACTTATTAACATTTATTGTAATTTTATGTAACAATTTCCTTTGTTTGGCAACTTCAGTTCACTCAGTCTCTTACTTTAACGTTTTTATGTAAGTAAAAAATCACAGAGCACAACTCCGAACATTAGTCGCAAAATAATAAAACGGGCATTTTTCAAATAATCGTCAAAGAATTAATTTTATGGATACCATTAATGAAATAAAATCCTACTTCAGTAATAAGTATAGCAATAAAAATTCAGAAATTTCTAATGAAAGACAGTAACATTATAAATAAATTGACATAACATACAAATATAAAAAGATATTTAAATTCATATTTTTTATATCATCTGAAAAAAAAAACTCTTTAAAATCATTTTAAGTATAGTATTTATTGCTCGCGTTACTAATTAAGTACAATGCATCTTAATAAATTATGATATGAATGGTGAAAGATTTATCTAGTTTAAATATTATCTAAAACTCGTTATGGATAACGATTTCATTTAGTTACGTTTGATGTTCATTCGACCGAATTATATTTTATCTGTTATCTGTCTGCAAGAGTGTTAATGATTCCTTAATTTTTTAAAAAAAAGATAAAAATATATTTATTTATCATTATTGAAAATCAAGATAATAATATCTTCCTTTAATATATCCTATGTGTAAAATATTTCGATTATTTTTCAAATTATGAATGAGTGATTTTTTGTATTAAAGAGACGACAACAGTAGTGAAACCAAGCATAAAACCGCTGGGATTGATGTATCTTTATCTCGAGAACAAATGAAGGATTTTAATAAATTTGTAGTGCAAGTATCTAAACTATAAATTGATCTTTCCGCAAAAAATAAAAATTGACTACTTTAAAAAATTGACAATACATATATCAGACATTCTAAATTATGTATACATTTTTTGAAAGAATTTTGTGAACCTATACGAAAAATATAAAATATTTTAACTTCAGTTTTATGTTTTCCCATTATAAGTAAATATTCCTTCTTTTTTACTTTAACATTTCCCTAGCAACTCTATTTTATAACATGTTAGAAAAGATTTTTTTTTAAATAATTCATTCATTGTGGCTTTCACGATTACGAAATTTAAAATAAAAATTTAAATAAAGTATAAAATAGCTAATCTCCCATAATCGAATAAAAGGAGAAATTCGCGTCAAACATCAACATCGATAGCAACATTATAGTTTAAAATGAGTGTAACTACTGTTAAAGAACTATCACAAAACTCACTCTATACTGCGCAACCCGATTTCTTGGAGATACAGTAAGTAAATCGATTAGTGAAAATATCATGTTGCAGTGTATAGTGTACATTACATAATAACCGAGTTTGTTACCAAAGAAAGATATTTAAACTAAAATTACAACATATTATTTCCAAAAAAGCATTTTTTTTTTTTTTTGGGGGGGGGGGGGGTCAGTCTAGGGAGTGTTATATGTTTCTGGTATCGAAATAGATTTGATAAAATTTAGGTAAAAAACTTTTTAAAAATATTCTATAATAAGCACCAATACTAGTTTTCTAAACAAAAATTATAAAAACGTTGAATTTCTAAATTAGCTAAAACTTTTGTAAGGGGAGCTTACTTTCACATCAGTATTTTAATACATGAGATTTTATTCAACTTTGGCAACAAATTCCGATGTTTTGTGGTTGACAAGTACATCTGGATTTTATTAAGACATCATAAAATTTCGTAATAATATAATAAGACGCTTATCGCTATGTAATAGCACTAATAAATAAATAATATATTTAAAATGCACTGGTCTCACTAGAATCTTAAAATGGCAAGATTATTTGCAATTGTAACCCAAAATTTAATGATACAACAGGGGTCTCATGCCCTTTTAAAAATGTACATTTTTATTCTAAAAAATTCCAACTAAAATTATCTGAAAAGTATAATTGTATGGAATCGTGTTTAATATAAGGGTCAATCCATTCTAAATCACCAACGTGGTGTCGCTCGACATTATTAATTTTCCTAATCTTTTAACCAAGTGTTCTTCCTAAATTCCTGAGTTTAAAAACATGGTTAGTGTTTTTTTTTTTTTTTTTTTTTTTTTTTTTTTTTTTTTTTTTTTTTTTTTTGATAATATAGTTTTTTGGAGGTGGCCAATTTTAACAAGCTACACAGCCATTTTTGGGCGAAAAACGTGTTTTACGGAAAATGCTGTGAATGATTTATTTTTCTACCTATCAAGATGAATCAAAAACCCAAAATGTTCAGCATAAAATTCTCGACATTTTATTTAATTATAAAATTTTTATTAGACTTAAGGATCTAGGCCAAAAACATGCTAAAAAAACCGAGTGATTTGTTTGTCGCTAAAGGGCCTATCCTCTCGTGTGATTGCGGTAAAGTCATCGATCGGAAAATTTACTGTGAACGATATTAAAAAATATATATAAAGATGGCCATGGCCTTCGGGTCTTGCCACGGTCCGGGAGACCCTGGAACACGACTATTCTTGTGGACAGAATTATCAGGAGAAAAGCAGTTGATGACTCTCATAAAAATGCCGCTGCAATTCCCCGAGATTTACGGTCTTAAAATATTGCTGAAATAAGTCGGTCTACCGTGTCAAGAAGCTTACGTGTCGTCGGACTATATGGAAGAGTCGGTGTTAAAAAACCTTTCATAAGTAAAAAAAATCAGAAGACCCGACTGGCGTTTGCCAAGGAATACAAAGACTGGTCAAGTGAAACTGGAAAAAAGTACTATTTTCCGATGAATAGACGTTCAATCTTTTTGGGAGTGATGGCACACACTACATCCGACGACCTAAAAAACAAAATATGAGATTAGAGACATGTTATTCCTACAATGAAGCATGGCGGAGGACACGTTATGCTGTGGAGATCCTTTTCCGGAAAATCATTTTCCGTTAGTTGAAATCCGCGGCAAGATCAACAGTGTCCGGCATCGTCACAATCGTCATTGTGACGTCACTGTAAGTCACTGTGGTCACGTCACAACATTGACCAAAATGCCACCACTCAGCGAAGTCACATTGTGACTGATATGTGAACTTTTTAGAAAAATTTTAAAAATTACAAAAATTCTTCAAAACATGTTATTTACTGTAAAAAATATTTTTCTGGCAATTAAAAAAACTTGTGACGTCACTGTTATGTCTCTACATGTAACATACGTCTCATTAAGTGACAAGAAACCCTGCCATATTGTAAACTCACAGTGTGACAAAACATTTTTTAAGATTAAAACTCTGCACTTCAAACAATAAAAATAATTAAGTGTTTGTTTCCGGCTAATATTTCACAACAAAATTAAAAACTTCATCAAAAAATGTACACAAATTTAATAGACATGTAATCGAACTGCTCTCTTAGCCTACTACTAAAACTACTTGAATTAAAAAAAAAAAAAAACTGTTGTAGGTAGTAAAATATTTGGCGAATTTCTAGACTATTAACTCTTGGAATGTTGCTAATATGAAAATATCGCTATTGAATTTTAAAACTTTATTTGAATACATAATTGATATTTTTCACAAAAAATGTTTTTTGGTGTTATTAGTGGTCAATCTAGAAAAATGTATATACTGTAGAGATTTCAATAATAAGAAAATGTTTTCCTCCTGTATTCTATAATCCGGGAAATTGGTTATTTATAAATTATGCTTATCAGCGGAAATGGCAGAATAATTAATATACAGGTGGAGAAAGCAAAGATTTGTTTGTGTGTGGGCATGGGAAGGGACGGAGTTTTGTAATAAAGCAATGCTTTATTATAATAAATAAAAACACTTGCATATCTTCTGTAATAAATTTTTCTGCTAGTGTTTAATTATTTTTAATAATTCTTAAAAAAATAAATTTGGCTACTTGTATCACACTTTTTAATTAAATTTAACTTTTTCCGAATATAAAATAAAATATACAAAATACATGTAAAATCCATGGCGTAATTGATTATTCATATTTATTTTTTTTTTTTTTCGTTTAAAGAAATTTATTTTGAAAAATACTGTTATTTTACAAGCTATTTTACTCTACAGGAAATTAAAATAGAAAGAAAAATGACAATTGCCTGATTCCCCCCCCCCCCCCACACACACACACACACTAAAATCGCCAGTTATTTCGCCAGTTATTTTATTTCATTTTTATGAACATATTTTTGCATTTACTGCGTATAATATAAACTTTACTTTTCTATTTTCAAAAGATCTTGCATTATTGCATACTAAAATGAATTTTAAATATTCTAAAAATTTAAGCATTCTTTAATTTGTTATACTCCCAGTATTAGTTTAATTATTGTCATATTTGACAAAAAAGTAGCTTTAGAAAACTTAAAACTTGACCTATTTTGAAACACATAATAAAAAAAAAATTAAATGCATCAAAAAATTCTTGAAACAAGAAATTTTAATTCTAACTATGCTTATAAAAGTATTATGTCATATAAATGTGTAAGAACGGAAAAGCCATCTGTTCTGGCCCTTATTATACAAAAGAGCGCGAAAAAACCGCAGACGATAAAAACTATTAAAAACAACATATTGCGTTTAATCTTTGGAACAGACGGAGGGAGTTTTTTGCTGGGCAATAGGTAGTGTTATGAACATGCAGTCTGTCAGATATAAACATTTCACCTAAAAAATTCATTCGAATAGTCATCCGAAGATAGTACTTTCGAAAATAATATCAGTTCGAAATAATTACTGTAGCTTTGGTGTGGTTTAAAATGATTCCCATCATTGCTATTGTAGTTATAATTGAACATATTTTCTATTTCTAAAAATTGTTCTTCCTTAAACATGGGCCCCACCAGTGGCCAAGAGGTTCTGCTCTCGAAGCTGGTAGACGGGAAGTGCTGGGTTCGAACCCAATCGCGCCCGTCGACCTAATCGTTCGGAGTTTTCGTGGTTTTCTTCGAACCTTGGATTTCCAAGCGTTAATACGGGTTAGGTTCCCTTAGAAAGACCCCCACGAAGGGCACTCCCCCCCCCTTAGGGCCTATATCCCTCGTGTTGATAATTGGCCGTCATAAACACAACCAACCAACCTTAAACATGGATTACATTGGATTTTAAAGAACGACGTTAAGGGGGGAAAAAAGGTAAGAAAAAATATTTTATACCAGAGTTTGCTTTTCTTTAAATTATAACGATTTCAGCATTTTCTTATAAATATTTCATTAACCTAATAAAGTTCAGTAGATTTATTATTTAATTTATTGAAATAAATAACTGCCTATCAACAATTTTAATCAGATAATTAAAATCAATTATATAAATTAATTTTAATCAGATTTCTTTTCTTTTAAAATATTATAGGTTAAAATCACATTTTTCTCAAACTTTAAAATGACGTATAAAAATATTATAATCATAGTTTAACATAAATAGCAAATATTTAAATGTATTTAACGTACTAAATAAAAAGGCCTTTTTATAGAATAAAATTTTTTGATGGTCTGAAACAATTTGCGTTGCACATTTTTATTTAAAAATTAATATATGTTCAGAGGAAAAGAAGATAGTTTATTCTATTTAGAAGAAATAAGAATTTTTTAACATAATGGAGAAGTACTATTTAAAGGATATTATGCGTATGCAGTATTATTAAGGGGAAAAAATCAGTGCCAATGAGTATTATTCGATGTGAGAAAACTTATAAAAGAGATATCCTTAGCTGGTAAGAACTTTTCAGTTAAACATTATGAACGAAAAGTTTTCAAGTAAACCGGTGTCTCAATTTGTTCACAAATATAGAAATTATGCAACCCAGTGAGAATTCAAATATCGTTTGATTGAAAGATTTTAATTACTAAAAAACATATCCATGTACTTGAATGAATGAAGCTAAAATGTAAAATATATTTCGTTATTTTTTTTTCTGGATACTTTTAATATTTTACTTTCTTAATGATTTTATACGCATCAACTTCGAAATATCTATACTATACACTCTATTAGACTGATTAAAGGGGGCTTGTTATTTATAATTATCATCTAATCCTGTAAATAAATAATAATAGTAATAATGAACCAATGAGTGTTTCTATTTCGTGCTTATGGCTTGAATATTTATACTTTATTCACATAAAAATGGCTAACTATTTTATATTATTTTCATTATTTTTTATTTTACTGTGCTATATAAAAGTGAATATGATTACCGGCATTTGTAACAGACTGTATATATAAAATGTTCACTACACATTATTCTAAAACCTTTATAGTAAATTTAAAACTTCATCAAAAAATGTACATAAATAAAACTTAAATTTAATAAACATATAATCGAACTGCTCGCTTAAACTACTAAAACTATTAGAATTTTTAAAAAAAAACTGCTGTAGGTAGTAAAATCTTTGGCGATTTCTTCGACTATTAACTCTTGGAATGTTGCTAATATGAAAGTATCGCTATTGAATTTCAAAATTTTATTTGAATAAATAATTCATATTTTCCATATAAAAATGCTTTTTGGTGTTATTTGTTAAATTTATTAAAAAGAGGTGCTAGTTCAGTAAAAATAGAGCATAATTACAGAGCTTCATGAGTAACTGTATTAGTAATGTGTTTAGTAATGCTATAAGAAAAAAGTATATAGTTTGTTAATTTGATAAATAAAGTGACATTAATTTTTAAGGATTTTATGAACTACAAATTGAAAAATACAATTAAATAACGACATGATTTAACCAATATCTTGTATTTTCTAAAGAAATAAAGTTCTATAATTTTTGCAAGGTCTTGGGCACACTGATTTAGAAATACTGTAATATGGGGAAGTTTTTTTATAAGAAATCTCTGATTGCAACTAAAGGTAAATTTCACATTTTTTTTTTTTTTTTTTTTTTTAAGGGTGTATTTTGCCAATTTTAAAAAGAGAAGGGTGCTGCAACTTTAAAAAAAAATGCCTGGAGGGAACAGTAAGTAATTGCAGAATTAATAAAAACAGCAAATAAATATAATTTAGTTAGTGGCACAAATAACAAAACAAGCAAATATGGTTTGCAGCCCATCTTGCATTTGTAGAAAGGAATATTACTATTAATTACCAACATCTAAACTTACACACATGTATATATGTTAACCAAATATATGTATATATATACATATATTTGCGTGTATTTATTTATATGAAAATTAGTTACACATACAGAGTAAATATAAGAATAACCAATTATATCGAAAATCCTCAAAATGTCGGAGCAACATTGTCACAACTCAGTGATGATTATTAACATACAGTGCTAAAAAAACTGTCCTTAACTAATTTCTTTATTTGGTGCATATGAGTTTAAAAGTAAAGAAAAAGCTCTTTCTGAGCTTAACATTTTTATACCAATTAATTCTTTTTCTCTTTCCATTCTTTATAATACCGCGTTTAGTCGCGTAATAGTCTCACCCCCCCCCCCCCCCAGATATGAAGCAGAAAAAAATCATCAAAATATTTTTTTCGCATAAATTGGATGGATGAAAAATTTTGAAAGATTGGGTTCACAATATTTGGAAGAAAAGGTCTAGAACATTGCTCAAAAATCCAGCCGCGTTGGTATCGATAATTTCCGGGGACATCTTGTTGATGATTTAAAGAAGGAACATTCAAAAGCAAAACAAATCTTGTGATAATTTCTGGAAGACTTACATTGATTTTGCAACCGTTCGTCATATCGGTTAACAAACCGTTTAAGGGCAATATAAAACGAGTATATGGATATAGAGAACAAAGAGAAAACTCCGACTGAAAAAGCAATACATCAATCCCTGGAACAAATATGTAGTTGGATATTACAAAGCTTGACTTTAATAACAAGCGATATAATTTCAAAAAGTTTTAAGAAGAAGAGTATCTCCGGCGCTTTGGACGGAAGCGAAGATGACATTTTATAGAATGACAGAGATTCTTCAGACACTGATTCACATTACAATAGTGATACTGATACCTTCATTGAAAGTTATTTATTATGAGAATTTTTTGTCAAAATTTTCACAAAAATTATTTGTAAATTCTACGTCTATAAAAATATTACCATAAAAAGAAAAATGTTCTTTAATAAACACATAATTTGGAAACATTTGATAAGTTACTAATTTTATTATAATGTGTTTACCAGTAATGTTTTAGCATTAGAGTGTATAATATTAGGTAGCTTTCATTACAAAAAGCTACCTATTGCAGCCGTTCGGAGGAAAGCGATTTCAAAAAATTTTGGTATATTTTCATATATATATATATATATATATATGACTTTTGTCACACTGTATCTCTCGTATTTATGAAACGATTTCGATGAAATTCGGTGTGTACATAGTACATACCAATGTCTCGACCGAGTTCGTTGGGCAGCTTCATCCGCGGTTTTGTTTCAAAATGCAGGCCATTTAAATTTAAAAAAAAATTTAAATCTTGAAATGTGGTACCAAAAAATTGGAAATGGAAAAATATTTTTTCTTGTGTATTTTATCTTTATACAAAGATTCCGCAGCAGTTTTTGTTTCGTCTATATCTTAAAAAATGGCTGAGTTATAGCATTTTGAGTTTCTAGCGTGACTGACATTTTGAAACATCCTGAATTTTGTCACGCGATAAAAGGCGTATTTATGAACCGATTTGGATGTAACTTCGTTTATACATAGTACATACGAATGTCTCGACCGAGTTCGTTGGCCAGCTTCATCCGCCATCTTTTTTAAAAATGGCAGCCATTTAAATTTTTAAGAAAAATTTAAATTTGAAATGTGGTACCAAAAAATTGAAAATTGAAAAAATATTTTTTTCTTATGTGTTTGATCTTGATAAAAAAATTCGGGAGCAGTTTTTGTTTCGTCTATATCTTAAAAAATGGCTGAGTTATAGAATTTTGAATCTAGCGTGGCTGACATTTTGAAACGTCCTGATTTTTGTCACGTGATAACAGGCGTATTTATGAACCGATTTGGATGTACCTTGGTGTATACATAGTACATACAAATATCTCGACCGAGTTCGTTGGCCAGCTTCATCCGCCACCATGTTTCAAAATGGCGGCCATTTAAAAAAATTTTTAATTTAAAATAAGATACCAAAACGTCCTTCCGGCCAGTGCCGGGAGGAAGAGGTAGCTTTCAAATTCCTTATTTTTTAAAAGCTAGCTGATGGTATTCAAACACACGAAGCTCAATTTAGTGGAAACCGATTATAGAAGATTCAATACTAATTTTTATCAATACTAAATCCTTATGAATGAGAATTTCGCGAAATTAGTCAGCTTTATCCAAGCTGATTTTATTTAAAGTTATGTTTGGTTTCCAAATTCGGCGATATGTGAAGTGCCTGCCATTTTAAGAGAACATGGTGGATGGTGGATGAGGCTAACCAGTGAACTTGGTCGAGACCTTAGTAATTCCTGTGCACATGCTCGCTCACATCGGAATCGGTTGATATATATGAGTGCTGTAGCAGGCAAAAATCAGATTTTTCAAAATGTCACCCACATAATGAAATTCAAACTACTGTATCTGAGCCATTTTTTAAGATAAAGACAAAACAAAAAATGCTCCGGAATCCTTATATCAAAGTCAAATACTTAAGAAAGAATACTTTTTCGATTTCTAAATTTTTTGCACTTCACTTTAAATAAATTTTTTTTAATTTAATGGCCGCCATTTTGATTCAAGATGGCGGATGAAGCTGGCCAGTGAACTTAGTCGAGACTATATACTATCCAAATGCCTTCTTACATCCAAATAGGTTAATAAATACGTGTGTTATCGCGTGACAACTATCAGATCGTTTCAAAATGTCAGCCATGTTAGAAATTTCAAAGTGCTATAATTCAAACTTTTTTTAAGATGTAGACGAAAAAAAACTTCCCTGAAATCTTTGTATCAAGGTCAAACACATAAAAAAAACCTTTTTCATTTTCCAATTTTTTCATACCTCATTTTAAATTTAAAATAATTTTTTTTAAATGTTCCCTTTTGAATCAAAATGGCTAATGAAGGTTGCCTACGAACACGGTCGAAACATTGGTATGCACTATGTACACACCAAGTTACATCCAAATCGGTTCATAAATACGCCTGTTATCGCGTGACAAAAAGCAGGTCGTTTCAAAATGTCAGCCACAATAGAAATTAAAAATGCTATAACTCAGCCATTTTTCTAGATACAGACGAAACAAAAACTGTTCCGGAATCTTTATATTAAGGTCAAACACATAATTAAAAAATCTTTTTCAATTTTTTGATACCTCATTTTAAATTTTAAATTTTTAAATTTTTTTTAAATGGCCGCCATTTTGAAACAAGATGGCAGATGAAGCTGGCCAACGAACTCGGTCGACACATTGGTATGTTCTTTGTACACACCAAGGTGCATGCATATCGGTTCATGAATAGGCCTGTTATCGGGTGACAAAAATCAGGACGTTTCAAAATGTCAGCCACGCTAGAAATTCAAAGTGCTATAATTCAGCCATTTTATAAGATATAGACGAAACAAGAACTGCTCCGAAATCTTTGTATCAAGGTCAAACACATAAGAAAAAAATATTTTTCAATCTTCAATTTTTTGGTATCACATTTCAAATTTTATTTTTTTTTAAATGTAATTGGCCGCCATTTTGAAACAAAATGGCGGATGAAGCTGGCCAACAAACTCGGTCGAGACATTAGTATGTATTATGTACACACCGAGTTTCTTATAAATCGGTTCATAAATACGCCTGTTATCGCGTGACAAATATCAGGTCGTTTCAAAATGTCAGCCACGCTAGAAATTGAAAGTGCTATAACTCAGCCATTTTTTAATATATAGACAAAACAAAAACTGCTGCGTAATCTTTGTATCAAGGTCAAATACATAAGAAAATAATATTTTTCAATTTTTAATTTTTTGGTACCACATTTCAAATTTTAAATTTTTTAAAAAATTTTAAATGGCCTCCATTTTGAAACAAGATGGCCGATGAAGCTGGCCAACGAACTCGGTCGAGACTCATAAATACGAGAGTTACAGTATGACAAAGATCAGATATATATATATATATATATATATATATATGGATATATATATATATCAACTTTTGAACGGAGGGTGGTTTCGGGATCTGGGGGTCATGATCGGTGAAAATATACCAAAATGTTTTGAAATCGCTTTCCTCCGAACGGCTGCAATAGGTAGCTTTTTGTAATGAAAGCTACCTAAAAATTGGAAAATGAAAAAGATTTTTTCGTAGGAGTTTGACCTTAATACAAAGATTCCGGAACAGTTTTTGTTTCGTCTATATCTAAAAAAATGCCTGAGTTATAGCATTTTGAATTTCTATTGTGGCTGACATTTTAAAACGACCTGATTTTTGTCACGCGATAACAGGGGTATTTATGAACCGATTTGGATGTAACTTGGTCTGTACATAGTACATACCAATGTCTCGACGGAGTTCGTTGGCCAGCTTCATTCGCCATCTTGTTTTAAAAAGGTTGCCATTGAAAAAAATTAAATTTAAAATTTAAAATGAGGTATTAAAAAATTGGAAAATGAAAAAGATTTTTTTTTATGTGTTTGGCCTTGATACAAAGATTCCGGAGCAGTTTTTGTTTCTGAAAATTTGTTCTTTTGTTTACATCTTAAAAAATGGTTTAATTATAGCACTTTGAATTTCTAGCATGGCTAACATTTTGAAACGATCTTGTATTTGTCACGCGATAACACACGTATACGCCTATTTCGATGTAAGAAGGCATATGGATAGTATACATCAATATCTCGACCAAGTTCGCTGGTCAGATTCATCAGCCATCTTGTTTCAAAATGGCAGCCATTAAATTAAAAAATATATATATTTAAAGTGAGTTGCAAAATAATTAGAAATTGAAAACGGTTTCTTTCTTAAGTATTTGACCTTGATATAAGGATTCAGGAGAATTTTTTGTTTGTCTTTATCTTAAAAAATTGCTCAGATATAGCAGTTTCAATTTCTAATGTGGGTGACATTTTGAAAAACCTGATATTTTACCTGGGACAGCACTCCTATATATCAACCGATTTTCGATGTGAGTGAGCATGTGCACAGCAATTACTAAAGTCTCGACCAAGCTCACTGGTTAGCTTCATCCACCATGTTGTCTTAAAATGGCAGGCACTTTAAGAAATCGCCGAATTTGGCAGCCAAATATAAGTTACTTTAAAGAAAAGCAGCTTGGATAAAGCTGACTAATTTTGCGAAATTCTCATTCATTATATTGATAAAAATTAGTATTGAATCTCCTATATTCGGTTTCCACCAAATTGAGCTTCGTGTGTTCGAATAATATAAGTTGGCTTTTTTTAAAATAAGGAATATGAAAGCTACCTCTTCCTCACGGCACTGGCCGGAAGGACTTTTGTGTACTAGATTTCTCCGCATAATAGTCACACTTAGACTTTCACAATGAAAAATTGGCAAAAAAAGTGCGTCTATTACGCGAGTAAATACGGTAGTTGTTGAGCAGATATTCTTTCATTCTTCATTTGCTCCAATTTGCAGTAAATTTATTATTGCAAAGGTAGAATGAGACAATAACATATTACCTAATTATTCTTTTACTCGCAAAAATGTATTATATTTGTTATGTTGTTTATAGAAAAGCTTTAATAATTTGATTGGTTAAAGGTGAATTTTGTCAAAGGATCGCGAAAAAATTCAAAATTTGTCAAAAGATCGTGGAAAAAAAGCGAATTTCATCTAAGAATAGCAAATTTTGTCAAATGATTGTAGGAAAAACGCGAATTTCGCTAATGGACCGTAAAAAAGGCGAAATTTTGTAATTAAATCGCGCAAATTAGGTGATTTTTTTCAAATGATCGCGAAAAAAATCTAAATTTCTTCAAAAGGTCGTGGAAAAAAAAACGTGAATTTCATCTAACAAGGAGAGGGCCAACCTTGTTAATCACAGATTTTGATTATTTTAATATATGTTGTAGGGTATAGACCCCTTAGTCTCAGGTTCAACGGATTTTATACAACGCTCGTTAGTTCTTGAGAAACCGGGGTCTAATATTAGTATATGATTTAAATACTTACTTTCTAACAATAAGGATAGGTTGGGCGTAGCTCAGTTGGTACGGCGTTTGCTGACTGATCGGCGGGCTCGGGTTCGATGCCCCAAAACCCCTAAATTTGTTTTTCTTATATTTTGTTTTATAAATATACTTGTAATTATAACTTAATAATCGCATTGTCAATTAAAATTTATACTATCGTATTTCAGTTACAATTTTAACCTATTTAAATTTTACTTTTAACTAAATAGTTGTATAAAACATCATAAAACTGATAATTTTTTTAAAAATCACTTTTAAAATGTATTTCATATATTCAGTATGTATGCAATGATATTGAACAATTGTGTCAATTCGTGATTTTAAAGAAATATAATTTATTCATTACTTTAACAAGGGAAATCAATACGATGATACTATTACTCTGTTTTTAAAGTAACAAACATAATTATATTAAAAATTAGCATCGGAATTAAATTACAACAGATTTTTTGCATATTAAAGATTTTAAAATTTGTAATATGTATGCTTGCGCTTTCAAATATTTTGTTTTCCCCTCTATCTTCTGCTTTTATTTTTTTTTATTTGAATATGTTTTATTTTATCATAACTAGATGGCACCAAAACAGGTTTCTAACGATTTTGGAATTTTTATTATTCAATAATAGATCCAATTTATTTTTAAATATCTTTAAAGGATGATAAATAATAGTTCAAAATAAAAAATGATAGATTTAAATTTAAATTTTTTAACATTATAATTAATGTACGATATTAAAATTTTTAATTGAAATTATTAAATTATAATTACAAGTATATTTATAAAACAAAAAATGTAGCGCGTTCGGGTATCGAACCCGGGCCCGCGGGTCATCCAGCAAACGCCGTACCAACTGAGCGCCCAACCTGCCCTTTTTGCTTCAAAGTAAGTAATTAAGTTGTATACTAATATTAGACCCCTCGGTTTCTCAAGACCTAACGAGTGTTGTATAAAATCCGTTGAACCTGAGACTAAGGGGTCTATACCCTACAACATATATTAAAATAATCAAAATCTGTGATTAACAAGGTTGGCCCTCTCCTTGTAAGACACGCAATTTCGTCAAGAGATTGAAGAAAAACATGAATTTCTTCAAACAATGGCGAAAAAAAGCTAATTTTGTCAAAACATAGCGAAAAAAAGCTAATTTTGTCAAAACAAAGCGAAAAAAAGCAATTTTTGTCAAAGCATAGCAAAAAAAGCAATTTTTGTCAAAGCATAGCAAAAAAATGTGGAATTCTGTCAATAAATCGTGCAAATAAGGTGAATTTCGCCGAAGGATCGCGAAAAAAAACGCAAATTTCGACAAAGTATCGTGAAAAAAACATTCTGAAAATTTTCTGTGAACTTCAGAATTTTCTTTTACTCATAATCACTTCTTCCTTCATTGTCTAGGTTCATTGATAGGACTCGAATAGCAATTTCATTTTTCAATAAATGTCTTGCATCTTAACGCTGTCACAACATTGTCATTGTAATCACATATTCGTCACAAACTTAATGACAAAATCGTCACAAATTATACAATTTTCACGAAATTGTCACAATGTGATTTCACAACATTGTCACTGTCGTCACAGAATCATCACTGTGTTAATGACAACTTCGTCACAAATGACACATATTTCACAAATTGGTCTCACCGTGACTTTACAAATTGGTCCCAATGTGACGTCACAAATGGGCTCTAAAACGGCCATAACGACTTCACATTCTAGTCACCATGACTTCACATCGACGTCACGTGACGTCTCATCGACTGTCACAAAGTCACAGTGTGACTTCACAACGACATCGACGTAACGTCACCATGCCTTACGGGAAGAGGGCGGATGAAGCTGGCCAACGAACTCGGTCGAGACATTGGTATGTACTATGTATAAACGAAGTTTCATCCAAATCGGTTCATAAATACGAGAGTTACATTGTGACAAAGATCATATACATATATATACAGTAGACGCTCGTTTTTACGAACCTCTTTTTCACGAACACTTGCGATTTTACGAACTATAGAGTGGTCCCGAATACACTCCCATAGAAACAATGTAATCTTTCGCTCCCATTTACGAACTACAGATTATGAAAATATCTTTTTTGCGAACTCAGTTTTGATACTTCTGCAATTTTTTTTTAAATATCGGAACGCAGTGTCACGTCAATTAAACTCTCAACAAGTACAATGAGACATCAAATGCATTCCAAGAATGTGTTGTTTTCCACAGTCTCTTTCGGAGGGAGGGGGCATAGCAACAATTTCAAGTAGTGGTTCTAAGGACTAAGGCACTTTTTTGAAAGGAGCAATAACTGTGAAAGGTTTTCAAGCATAGATAAAATGGAAATATATATTTTCCAAAATGTGATTTAAAAAAAAAAAATGTAGGTGATTATTTCCATTCCTAATTTTTTATTTATGTTTTCATCTATGTATTTTCACCTATTAAGTACTAATCTAGTCTGTATTTTCATATGTAATATTTTTAAGGCATAGTAACGTATGTTTCTGTGTACTAAAATTATTTTTTGTGCACACAAATTTGCATTTATTTCTTGTATATTTAAAAATACACGTATAAATTTATTAAATAATAAATAATTTTGAAATACTGCTTCATTTGTGAAGAGTATTACATATTGTATTTATTTTTTATTGTTTGTGCAGTTTTAATGAAATAAAAACTTTACAATAAAAGCTATATTAATTATACGAAAAATACGAAATGCAGTTTGATAAAAATAGACAAAAATAATGTACGTATTCATATCATTTTTGGTGTTTTCTATTTTACGAACTTTCTATTTTACGAACTATTTTACTGTTCCCTACGAGTTCGTAAAAACGAGCGTCGACTGTATATATCAATATTTGAACGGAGGGTGGTTTCGGGGACTGGGGGTCATGATCGATGAAAATATACCAAAATTTTTTGAAATCGCTTTACTCCGAACGGCTGCAATAGGTAGCTTTTTGTAATGAAAGCTACATAAAAGCTACCTATTGCAGCCGTTCGGAGGAAAGCGATTTCAAAAAAATTTAGTATATTTTCACCGATCATGACCCCCAGACCCCGAAACCACCCTCCGTTCAAATGTTGATATATATATATATATATATATATATATATATATGATCTTTGTCACACTGTAACTCTTAAATTTATGAACTGATTTGGATATAACTTGGTGTGTACATAGTACATACCATCTCTCGACCGAGTTCTTTGGCCAGTTTCATCCGCCATCTTGTTTCAAAATGGACGCCATTTAAAGTTTTTTAAAAAAATGTAAATTTTGAAATGTGGTACCAAAAAATTGAAAATTGAAAAATATTTTTTCTTATCTGTTTCACCTTGATACAAAGATTCCGGAGCAGTTCTTTTTTTGTTTATATCTTAAAAAATGGCTGAGTTATAGCACTTTGAATTTCTAGCGTGGCTGACATTTTGAAACGAGCTGATATTTGTCACGTGATAATAGGCGTATTTATGAACCGATTTGGATGTAACTTGGTGTATACATAGTACATACCAATTTGTCGACCGAGTTCGTAGGCCAGCTTCATCCGCCATGTTGTTTCAAAAGGGCTCCCATTTAAAAAAAATTAAATTTAAAATAAGGTATCAAAAAATTCTAAAATGAAAAAGATTTTTTTTTATGCGTTTGACCGTGATACAAAGATTCCGGAGCAGTATTTGTTTCGTCTATATCTTAAAAAATGGTTGAGTTATAGCACTTTGAATTTCTAGCATGGCTGACATTTTGAAACGGTCTGATATTTGTCACGCGTATTATCATCTCCACGCGTATTTATTAACCTATTTGGATGTAAGAAGTCATGTGGATAGTATATGGCAATGCCTCGACCAAGTTCGTTGGCCAGCTTCATCTGCCATTTTGTTTCAAAATGGCGGCCATTAAATTAAAAAAAAATATTTAAAGTGAAGTGCAATAAAATTAGAAATTGAAAAGGTTTCTTTCTTATGTATTTGACCTTGATATAAGGATTTTTGTTTTGTCTTTATTTTTAAAAATGGCTCAGATATTGCAGTTTCAATTTCTAATGTGTGTGATATTTTGAATTTTTGCCTGCGACAACACTCGCATATATCAACCGATTCCGATGTGAGTGAGCATGTGCACAGAATTACTAAGGCCTCGACCAAGTTCACTGGTTAGCCTCATCCACCATGTTGTCTTAAAATGGCAGGCACTTCAAGGTATCGCCGAATTTGACAACCAAATATAAGTTACTTTAAATAAAAGCCGCTTGGATAAAGCTGACTAATTTCGCGAAATTCCCATTCATAATGATTTAGTGTTGATAAAAATTAGTATTGAATCTTCTATAATCGGTTTCCACTAAATTGAGCTTTGTGTGTTTGAATAGTATAAATTGGCTCTTTAAAAATAAGGAATATGAAAGCTACCTCTTCCTCCCGGCACTGGCCGGAAGTACTTTTTAATATGGAGAAAACGTTCATCCACAACAAAAATAATCGTAAAAAAAAAAAAAAACGTTCCTTATAGTTACTTTAATACTTCCTATGAAATTAACAGATTTTACAAGAGATTACAAGAATTTTTCTTAAATATTTTAAAAGAACTTAGTATTGCCACCATCCATAACATCGATTTACAATGGTGCTTTTATCCACCTGGTATTTTTCATACATAAAATATGATATTCAAAGCATCATATATAAAGCCTTCAAAAGCTAAATATTTTCATATAGTGTGAAATTTTGATTGTCGCTAACTCATTTTTAATGTATTTCACAATTCTCTCCCCCCCCCCCCCCCTCCCTAAAATAGAAATAAATAAATGAAATATACATAATAATAAATAAAACAGAGCGCATAAGCTACAGTTAATCTGGACATCTAACATTAAAATTCATTTAGTTTGATAAAGTCACTTTAAATGCTGAAGAATCATTAATCTCAAACTGTTCATTTACCTTTAAAAAGCTCATTGAAATTATGCGAGAATGAAAAGTTAATTATTTCGTATTTGTTTCATTTATCATAATTGAATTGATTTCAGCTTTTCCGTTGTTTCACAATAAATCAAAGTTTATTATGCTCTTTAACAGTTATGAATATATTAAGAATGAACTACAAAAGACTGGTCTTCGTAATTAGATCATTTTATACAAATCAAATATTATTCGAAAAATTAAACTTAAAATGTTTTTACTACAAAGTCTGTTCCACTTGTATAATGAAACCCATTGTAAGTTTGCATAATAGATTTATTCTGAGCATTACTACGCTAAATATACTGATTAATTCACTCGTAAGCCTGTTGGAATCTGGACATTTCCATAAGTACAAGTTTGCACATTTATCTGCATGTCACTCTAATGCATTTTACAAACTCATTATCGAAGGACTTTTGGAGATGTTGAATTAAAAATTGTCCCAGTTGGAGACTAAGATCTTGTAACATCTTGCACACATATGTAATGGAGAATTCTTTTATATAAGCAACGTTTACATACTTTTAAATCAAATTTTAAAAAATGTCTATTATAATATTCCGAAAAGTTAATAGCATATTTTATGGTTTCCATTAGTCTAATTTTTTTTTTGTTCCCAAATCTGCTGAATTACACATGCACGTAATTTTTCTTAATCTGTTCAATCTTACCTCTTTTGTTCCACTTCTATTTCCAATGCTCTGAATAATCCGAAAATAACAGTATTTTCTACCATATCTCCTCTACATTTACAAATAGTATCTATCGCTTTGCAGCTTCCTGTTTGGATGATTTAACCTACGAGGTAATATATGTTTCATCTTTCATTTTACTTCAATTAGGGTATGATGACATAATTGGCTATATTATGTTCCTACATAATATTGTATATACAGGTGCCCACTTTCAACGATGTCCAATGGCTAATTCCTAAACCGTTTGTCATAAACATATAGTTCCAATTACAAATATGTTTTAAATCAGGTAAAGAATATTATAAAAGCGATTTCTGTCAATAAAAAAAATATCTTAAAAAATTGCGAATTTAATTTTTTATGTGTTTTCCCTGGTCCTATAAGTTGTATTTAGTAAAATTTTCCTATTACACTGATAAGTGAGACAAAAAAAAGTCCCAGTATTCTACGACTAAAACTGACCGAGTAATAGATATTTAAAGTTGGAGCATATTTTTTGCTGAGAAATAGGGTCATTCACAAATTTAGTAGAAATATAAATAATCGTCAAATATATTTACAAAATAGTTGAGAGTAAAATTAATATTGCAATATCAATTTGAAATCTGTAATCATTCTGACATACAATATATGGCCAAAGGTGACCGGTCACTTGCGATTTTAGACGTTTTGTTAAATATCTAGAAAAATACATGAAGAATTAACCTGAAACAGAAGGTGTGTAAACAATATAGTATAGGTCATATATTACCGCAAAGAATTTTCCTCAAAACCCCATAAGGGACCGTCAACAAATTGAAAAAGAACAAATATCTTGTGGATAACCCTGTAAAAACTAGTGTAGCAAAAGCATTCAAACTCGAGATTATTAATAAGTGGCTTATTATAATATACTGTGTTCATTTTTAAGAGTTTTTATAAAAACAGTCCCAAATTTCGCCAAGTTTTATGCTTATAATTTTCAGAGTTCTTAATATTAAAAAAAAGTTCGTTTCAGAAAACATGACAAACAACATTGTACACAACGTTCTGCAATCAGAATTAAAAAATAATAAAAAATGGATGAAAAATGAGCAGATTTTTTAAAAAATGTTTCACTGCGCATGCGCGAATGCAATCAAAATATAATGTGCATAACGTATTAGCTAAGTATATAGATCAACTTTTGTGAAAGCATCAAAATCATAACTTGAAAATTCTGAAAATATTCGTTGATAGAATAAGCTCGAAATCTGTTGTTCCCAAAAGGAAGCAAAAATATGAGGAGTTGCATCTAAATATAGTAGTGCATGCAATATTGTATACGCTATCTTGACATTAATCAACAGATCGTTGATACAACCCCTCATATTTTTGCTTCTTTTTGGGAACAACGGATTTCGAGGTTATTCTATTGACGGTAATTTTTAGAATTTTCAAGTTATGATTTTGAGACTTTCACAAAAGTTGCTCTATATACTTAACTAATACGTTATGTATATAATATTTTGATTGCATTTGCGCATGCGCAGTGAAACATTTTTTAGTAAACCTGCTCATTTTTCATCCTTTTTTCATTCTTTTTTAATTCTGATTGCAGAGTATTGGGTACAATGTTGCTTTTCATATTTTCTGAAAAGAACTTTTTTTATATTAAGTACTCTGCAAATTATAAGCAAAAAACTTGGCGAAATTTGGGACTGTTTTTAAAAAATCCTTAATTTCTCTACGAGTATACATGCTATCCTCATAAAAAGGAACACTGTATATTACAATAAGCCACTTATTAATGATCTCGAGTTTGAACGCTTTTGCTACATTAATATTTACAGGGTTATCGAAAAGATATTCGTTCTTTTTCAATTTGTTGACGGTCCCCTATGGGGTTTCGGGAAAAATCTTCGCGGAAATATATGACCTATACTATATATTTACACACCTGCCGTTTCAGGTTAATTGCTCATGTATTTTTCTAGATATTTAACAAAACGTCTAAAATCGCAAGTGACCGGTCACCTTTGGCCATATAGTGTATTAATGCAAAATATACAATTTGTACTAAACATATAAGAGGAAAATAATAAAAGATTTTTTGTTAAATAAAATGATGAAAAGTAACAGCCTCAATTCTTTTCAAAATGATACATATTTTAAAATGCAATTAGATCGCACTATTCTGCAAAGTTTGGGTTGTTGCATGCTAATTAGCATTTCTTATGTATCTTGTAGCGCTGAATCCGAAATTGACCTTCATTTTTAACCACCATGTAAAGATTTTTTAAAAATCGTAAATTTCAAAGTTAAACAAAATATAGTGAAAATTTTATACTGTAAAATATATGTGATTGTTGTATTTTTAACTTTTCATAATTTATTTTTATGCATTTTTTTTACCACGGAATCATAAAATGACCTTTATTTTTAACATCACGGCAGGTGTTTTCGCAAACCGTAAATTTCAAAGTTAAAATTGAACTCTCCCCCCCCCCCTCCCGAACCTCCTCGGAACCCTGGGCTGCTTAGCTGTAAGAATTCCATATTAAGCCAAAAAACTGAATATATTATTAAATTAAATTAAAAATTTAAAAAATTACATATGTTTTATAGTATCAGATTTTCGCTATTTTTTAACATTGAAATTTAGGATTTACGGAAAATTCTAAAGTGATGCTTAAAAATGAAAATCATTTTCAGATTCAGTGCTAAAATATACGTAAAAATCAATGCTCAAAAATTAAAAAACACAACCATCTCCTCTATTTTATAGTATCAGATTTTTGCTATTTTTCAACTTTGAAATTTACAATTTGCGAAAAATCCTGACATGATGGTTAAAAGTTAAGATAATTTTTGTATTCAGTGCGAAAAAAATACATAAAAACCAATTATAAAAGTCAAAAAACGCAACCACCGCAAGCTCGTGTTATTTAATCTAAAACTTTTTCTTAAACGTCTTAGCAGTAATCTATCCGAATTTTTTTGTGTTATCATGTAAAATAAGTAAGTATAAGTGATAACCATCGGAAATCGTATTAATTTTAGATTGTCATCAGATTTACGTCAGTATGTAAAAGTTAACCTTGATCAGATATTTGAAAGTGAGTTAAAGTTCGAGTACAAATTTCAAAACTGGAAAGACGATGGTTACAAGTTAAATAAAAACTTATAAAACTAACATAATTTTTGTTAAATGAAATCATGAAAGAAAGCCTGAAATCCTTGCAAAATAAAATATATGTTAAAATACAATTATTTTAACCAATCTGAAACTTAATTAATGATAGTTTCCTCAAACGTAATACTTGTACGATTTCTTTCAAAGCGCAGATATAGGTGAAATAAGTTCTTCTAATACATTAAGCACTTTGTATACGACCCCTCAAAGCATGACCGAATTCATCCGTGCTGAGATGCAGAAAGGTGGTATAAGTCATGCATTTCAAAGTTACATAACTCGGAATTTTATTAAATTTTATTAGGACCGGGGGACCGTATAAAAAAATTAAATTTCGTAATTTTTTAAGAAATGTTTTTATTGACCCAAATCGCTGTTAAAATACTTCTTTGCATCATTTAAAACATTTTTGTAATTGGAACTATTTGCCTATGACAAATGGTTTAGGGATTACCATTGGAGATTGTTGTGATTGGACACCCGGTATATAAACTATATGACCATTAATGATACGTCACTTTTAACTTTAGACATTTTGTCGAATATTTAGAAATCTACTTGTCAGATTCTTCTGGACTTTCAGGATTATGGAGAATATGTTTGACTTCATAGTTATCAACGGCGATTTAATCAGAAGGATAATTATGGGGTCAACAAAAAATCAAAGGAAAAAATACTTGGGATCACCCTGTAAATTAAAATGCACGAAATGATCTATTGCTGCATCATACAAATTTGTGTATACTGTACAACATGTTTACAGATTTTTGTAAGCCTAGCACGTATATCCATGGATCTGTAGCGATAGCGATTTTTTAAAAAAGTTCAAAAAATTCATGCATGTTTTTAGCTTATACCATGCAGGTTTTTCAACCACATTTAACGCCAGTTTCCGACAAATTGGCAAAATATAGCAGAAGCAATATAGTGTAATTGAAATATAAATATATTAAATATTTTATGAAATATTTTTTGTCTGCGCATGCGCGAGCGATGACAAATATCTATATATCTATATATATATATATATTACATAATTTAATAGTCAAATCTATGGAGAAACTCATTAAAAAAACCCAGTCAAATATCGTAAGAATTCAGAGAGATATTGTGAATAGAGTAAGCTGATTTTTAGTTGCTCTCTAAAAGTAGCTGAATGATAAGGTATTTTCCACAAATTGTTTTAACTGACTTTCAGAAAAAAGTTAGTATTTAATGAATATCAATGTGTAGATTTGGAACAAATGCTTCGATTTTGATACTTCTTTATATCATTTAATAGACTCGTTCTGGTGGTTATCCAAGAATAACTAAAGCATCAGGAGAAAATGAAAAAAAAAATTATTAAAATTCACAATTTGTAGAAAATCCCTTATCATTCAGCTTCTGTTAGAGAGCAACTGAAAATCAGCTCACTCTATCGACGATATCTTTCTGAATTTTCACGATATTTGACTGGATTTTTTTAATGAGTTGCTCCATAGAGATGACTATTAAATTATGTACAAAAATGTTTGTTATCGTTTGCGCATGTGCAGATGAAAATTATTTCATATAACTGTTCATATTTCATAAAATGTTTAATATATTTATATTCCAATTGCACTATATTGTTTCTACTATATTTTGCCAATATTTCTGAAACTGGTGTTCAATTTGGTTGAAAACCCTGCGTGATTATAAGCTAAAACCATGCATGAATTTTTTGAACTTAAAAAAAAACGCTATATCTCCAAGAATATACGTACTATTCTTACAAAAATCAGTAAACATGTTGTACTTTATCCACAAATTACAGAATGATCCCAAGTATTATTTTCTCTTTATTTTTTGTTGCCCCCCTAATTGTTCCCCTTATCAAATTGACATTGATAAATATGAGGTCAAACCTGTTCTTTTTAATCCTGAAATTCCAGAAGAATCTGGCAAGTATATTTCTAAATATTCGACAAAATGTGTCTAAAATTGAAAGTGACCGGTCATTAATGGCCATATAGTACGTGTATATATATATATATATATATATAAACAGAATGCGTAGAAGTGCTTATTTTTGGGAACCACTGTTTCCGAATTGTAATATTCGTCTTATATAATCCTATAATTATGTGATTAAAATAACTGAAATATTAGTATTCGGAAATACTTGTACTCACAATTAAGCACCTCTGCGCAACCTATATACATATATGCATACATCAATAGATTTTGACTAAATTTCTTGATAAAGATATGTTTATAATTTTTATAGCGAGTTCACATGGTCCAATGTTAAAAAAAAAAAAAAAAAAAAAAAAAAGGTGTTTGAGTTTATTTGTTCTATGTCAATGTGATCGGAGTAGAGTGGCTGAAAAGTTTTTCTTACAAAAAAGGTGTCCATACGGGCATACTCCGAAAAATCTGAAAAAATTATAGAATATTCTTCTCGTGAGGATAGATATATTTATAAAAAATCTAAAATTTTGTCATTTGGAGATTTATTACCGGTTGGCGATGTAATAAAATTTCAAAAAACACCTTTTTATGTCAAACACTCTTTAAGGTAAAAATGTTTCATGTTGAACTTTTCTAAAAAAATTTAATTGAAATAACTTTAGTTTTGTTAGTTTTCATTTGTTTTAACTCAAAATTCTGTCACATATATATACACTATATGGCCAAACCCCGGTAGCAAGCGATATTGGCTGAATTTCGGCCTAATACCAGAATTGTCGGTAAATGATGAGTAGTCGAATGGAGAGCTTCACATAACATCGTCTGAACAAAATCTAGCGATTTATCTAGATAATGTCGTGCGAAAACGTCGGCAGGAAATTGTATTATTATTGCAAGACAATTAATCGGAAAAATATTTTTATGCATGTAATCGGCCGGCAATCGGAAAATAATGAAAAATTAATATTTTTACTGAGGTGTTATTGTTTGTTTCCGCTGTATAGATACCCCCTGCAGTGATGATAGGGGGTGTTTGTCACGTGAATAAAAATAGCCAATGCCCTACAATATCTTATCTCCCTCCCGTTCAAAATACTTTTTCACGTTTCAAGGACATCATTTGTAAATGGACAGTCGAAGGAATATAAGGGAAAAAAATATTTTTCAAGAAATGTTCTTTGGTGAGAATACATTATTATTTGCATATCAGTAAAGTTAATTATCTTAAAAACTTACAGATAGCAAGTCAATTAGTGTAAAAGTAAACTAACAATTTAAAAGCGTTTGTTTGTTCTTTACTTCTTTTTTTTCAGTAATTACGCATAGACATTCATACTTAAAATTTTACTTAATAAAATGGTTAGAGATATTTGCTGTTTTGTTGATTTAGATAAATAAATTGAAAATTATAATATCTGAAATTTAGATTATATCAGGATAATATCTGAAATTTAGACTATTACAACAACAAACTATTTGCTCTAAATGTATTTTCTTAGTTATGAATTAGAAGTTTTTGATTTAAAAATTAATTTATTTAGAAATACTTCAGGTAATTTTATTGTATAAATTATAATAAAGTTGATTATGTTTTTCTTTCCCCAAAAAGTAATAAATTTAATTTTATTCCTTTTAAAAGTCTTTAAAAATATCTGAATATTCTTTTTTTATTATTAAACTTATTATTAGATAAATAAATTGAAAATTATAAGATCTAAAATTTAGATTATATCAGAAATTTAGACTATTACAACAGCAGTTTCTTCTGAATGTATTTTCTTAATTATGAATTAGAAATTTCTGATTTAAAAATTAATTTATTTAGAAATAGTTCAGGTTATGTTATTGTGTAAATTATAAAGAAGTTGATCATCTCTTTTTTTCCCCGATAGTGATAAATTTAATTTTATACATTTTAAAAGTTAAAAAAAGTTGACTCAACAATTTCTTTTAAATTAAAATAATTATTAGATGAATAAATTGAAAATTGTGAGATCTGAAATTTAGATTATACCAGGATAATATCTGAAATTTAGACTATTACAACAACAAACTATTTACTCTAAATGTATTTTCTTAGTTGTAAATTTGAAATTTCTGATTTAAAAATTAATTTATTTAAAAATAATTCAGATAATGTATTGTACAAATTATAAATAAGTTTATTATATTTTTTTTTCTCCAAATAGTAATAAACTTAATTTTCTACCGTTTTAAAAGTAAAAAAAAAATGACTGAACATTTTTTTTTAATTAAAATAATTATTGGATAAATAAATTGAAAATTATAAGATCTGAAATTTAGATTATATCAGGATAATATATGAAATTTAGACTATTAAAACAACAAAATATTTGCTCTAAATGTATTTTCTTAGCTACAAATTAGAAATTTCTGATTAAAAATTTAAGTTATTTGGGAAAAAAGATCAGACAATGTTATTGTATAAATTATAAAGAAGTTGGTCCTCTTTTTTTTTTCACCAGATAGTGATAAATTTCATTTTATAGCTTTTAAAAGTAAATAAAACAAGACTGGATTTTTTTTATTAAAATATTTTTTTAGGTATTGAAAAAAAGAGAAAAATATTTTTCCCATACATAACCAAAATTTAATGAGACGCTTTAAATGATAGAATTTTCACAGCTTGGACGCAATGTTATATGAGAATATATAAGATACAAAAGTTATCAAATTAAAATATATCAAAGTTCGTTTTAATTCAAAAAGTAAATATTGTTAACCGGAAATATTTTCCGCAAAAATGTTTTCATATCGAGGGCGTAATTAATTAAATGGCAAGACATTCTGTTTAGTTTAAATTCTAAATATTGCTGATTTTGGGATGAAAATTACAGTTAATTATTCTTTGTAAGATGCAATAATATTTATATATCAACAATGTGAGTTACTTATAAGCAAGAATATAATTTTTAAATTAAATTTAATTTTATTTGTATCTTACAATAGAAAATTAATTGTAATTTTAATTGTAATTTTCATTGTAAAATTATTTAGCAGCAATATTTTGACTTTAAACAAAACAAGATTTATTACATTTCAATTAGTTACATCCTCGATATGGAAATATTTTTGTATTTTATAGTGGAAAATATTCCGAATTAACAGTATTTATTTTTTGAATTAAAACGAACTTTTTTACGTTTTAAATACTATTTTTGCATCGTACAAATTCTTCCATTCGATATGATTAGCTAATCGGCAAAAGATCATATGATATTGCAATGTACTCGGTAAAAGATTACCAAGTGACCAAATTATCGAAAACTAATACGCAAAGGCTTCAAAACCGATTCAATTACAGTCGGAAGGCGATGCTCGAAAGGTGATCTGCCTTGCGGACAAGAAGTCATATCTGCCGACCTCGGAAAATGAGATCGCCAGGACGAAATATTGTCGAGTTAGGACTTTCGGTGGAAGTTCGCCCAAGGATTATTTACTGTTTGGGAAGGCGACCGGTCACTTGCGATTTTAGACATTTTCTTAAATATCTAGAAAAATACATGAGGAATTGTCGTAAAACTCCAGGTGTGTAAACAGAATAGTACAGGTCATAAATTTCCGTGAAGATATTTTCCCAAAACCCCATAGGGGACCATCAACAAATTGAAAAAGAACGAATATCTTTTGGATAACCCTGTAAAAACTAACGTAGCAAAAGCATTCAACACAGTAGATTATGATTGTCTTATTGCAATAAACTGTGTTCATTTTTATGAGAATAGCATGTATATTCGTAGAGAAATTAAAGTTTTTGTAAAAAGAGTCCCAAATTTTGCCAAGTTTTTTGCTTATAATTTGTAGAGTTCTTAATATATAAAAAAAAGTTCTTTTCAGTAAGTATGACAAACAGCATTGTACACAATACCCTGGAATCAGAATAAAAAAATAAAAAAATGGATGAAAAATCAGCCGGTTTACAAAAAACATTTTCACTGCGCATGCGCGAATGCAATCAAAATATAATGTGCATAATGTTCCTAAGTGTATAGAGAAACTTTTGTGAAAGTCTCAAAAACATAGCTTGGAAATTCTGAAAATATTCGTCGATAGAATAAGCTCGAAATCCGTTGTTCCCAAAATGAAGCAAAAAGATGAGGGGTTGCTATATATCCATTAATTAGTGCCAATATAGCATACACGATATTGCACGTTATTATTTTGACAGTATTTGGATGCAGCCCTCATATTTTTGCTTCATTTTGGGAACAACGGATTTCAAGCTTATTCTATTCTATAAGCAACATAAATATGTAATACAAAAAATATGTGTATTAAACTCTCTCATTGTTTAAGTTTAAATTCATTACATATTATTTACACGCATTATCATAATCAATTAACAAGCAATTTTCAGATGCATCAAAATCGTTTGCTTTAGGCGAAGGAAAATGCTGCTTACCAAATCGGGTGAACATTTCGTCTTTTCGCGCCAAATACTGGGAAGTAATTTATTTATTTTCACTCTTTCAACTGTATTTCCGCAGCTAAATTTTACTGATCCTTTATTACATACATAAGTAGTTTAATTGGTATTTTGTTTTCAAAATATTCTGAGTATGCCCGATAAGGAGACCTTCCTTGTTAGTACAAGAAAGTTTTGAGCCGATTTTCTTTGACAATTCTTGACTAAAAGATTCAATAAGGCCAAAGCTGGCAGTCACCTAGTGATATAGCTGCCTTTAAATGTTTTACGAGAAAAGGAATAAAATTACAAGTATCACATATTATAAAACGTATTTAGACAAAATATTACAATACACACAATATCGTTTTACATTAAAAATTGGGTCTCATACAAGAATACATGCGTTTGAAAAAAGAAATATTGAAATAAATTTAACTGAAAAAGTCGAATATTTTAAAAATTATTTGAACATAGATATGTAGTTCTAACGAGAAACGACAATTTACCAATATAAATAAAAATAAATCTTACATCATCTAATCTAAAATAATATTAAATTTTTGCATTACAAACAGTGAAATTGGCTGCGGTATAAAAGTTTTATATTTTGAATATATTTGGTGTAATTTGAAATAAATTCAAACAAAGTTGTCAAAAGTTTTACAGAATGCTTTTATTATTTTGACAGCAGAAAATTTTAAACTCTCTGCTGTCGTAACGATTTTTTATTGCGCATGCATTAGTAAATGTAGCGTACTGTTGTTAGAACGCAGCATAATAACTTTATAGAAAAATCGAAATGTTTCTGATAACTGTTCAGTATCATTCGGCGTCGTTAGCATCTTAATTTGACCCATTCTAGCTTATTTTAAAAATAATGTACAGAAAATATTAGAAATGTTTAAGTAATCCCTTTAAATTATAATTTCTAGAATTATGTTTAGAATTATTAAAAAAATATATTGAAATGAATGACTTGTTAAGATTTTTATGACCTTTTTATGACTTTTCGAAAGAAAAAATTAAATTTTAAATTAAACTTCAATTATTTTACCTCAGATTAAATACTCTGGTTCCTGTTTTAAATTATAGCCACTCTTTATTTCTTTCTACGCCATGACCAAGCCCCTACCTGCCGCGTTGCTCCAGCTGAACGGGTTTGATACCTGGTATCAGGGCGCGTAATCGCCGTGTAAGGACAATAAACCTGACGAGCGCCTAGTTCGTTTTCTTATCGGCAGTGCCAACTGCCGGACTTTTTTATGCCCGTTACTTAACATTTATGAATTGTTGTTTGGCACCTGCGCATAGCTACTCAAATTGATCTCGTAATTTAGAACCTTGATCAGATGGCGAGACCTTCACCTGGCGAGGCACCATAAGAGGTATAATTCATAGATAACTTGGAGGACTTTGCACCTACGACGAATTTTACATGCATCAGGCGCCATTAGCAATGTAGAGCCCCATTAAATTCAGTTTGAAATTTAAGTCGTAGATTATTTAATTGGAACTAGGTAATATTATATTGCATGGCAAATGATAGTCACTCAAATTCCAAAAGGAATGACGCAAAGTTTTTACAGAATTAAATTTAGTACCTAATTTAGAACCCCATTAAATTCAGTTTGAAATTTAAATCGTAAATTATTTACTGGAACTAAGTAATATTATATATTCTTCGAAGATTTTATTTCTAGCGATTTCTATTATGAATTAGAATCTTTTAAGAAGTAGTTTATAGCAAATGATCTAGTACATTTTAGCATCGGATTATTATCAGGTATGCTAAACAAACGAAGTCAAAGTACCTCAATCACATTCGCAAAAATTGAAACCTACTACAAGAAATGCTTTCCGCATATGGAAAACATGAATTCATGCGCTATTCGTCACTCTGATGCAGCTCCAACCTTCTTGCGTAATTAATAATTCTGTCACATTGAAACCCGATTAAGAGGTAAAAGACGAAATAAAATCCTTAATAGTTATACAGTGAAATATCGCAGATAACATTTTCCATAAAATTCGTCAATTTCCATATTTGTTCCTGAAATCTCCTAAAAGCCCATACACCTTATAATTATCATCAGTAATAACATAAATTATTTATTTAAAAAAATTAAATTTAAAAAATCAAAAAACCCGAATGCGTAAAAAGCGAACTAATTAATTATTCTCAATTAATGTGAAACTATTTTTTTTATATTACTTACCCTTTTTTCTTATTTACTTGCATTGATGACTTTTAAGTTGTGTTTAATTGTTAGTTCCTATCTATAAACACTGTTTTGATGGGGCCTATAGATGTCGATGATGGTTAGAGTTGCAGTAAAGCTAGAGATCCAACCTACACAACTTCCAGGTTGTGTAATATTTAAACGGAGCTTCTGACTGTAAAATAGACAATGAAACATCGTCTTCATTTTGAAAGACCTATCTATCCAATGATGTGCCACTCAATATGGTGAGTAAAAAAAAATTTTCGTCTGTACCGCCATTTTGTATTTTACGGTCTCCATTTTGAATTTATAAAAGAAAACCTAACCTATAACCATCGGATGGTTAAGACGAATCGATAGAGACCTCATTCATTAAAATCCATCCAGCCGTTGGGATGTTTCGAGGGTATAAAGAAATCCATATACCCAGATACGCATGAAACATATAACCCTTTTTGGCAGTCGGGTAAAAACAGAGCCTATTCTAAAAAACAGTTTCCCAAATGGCTGTCCTGTCAATGTTATAGTAAATGTTATTGCACACGCTGCGCGTTTTTACCACATTCGAACACAGTTTTAAAGCTCTTACAACTTCGGTTAGTCTGCCTGCAACCTGTCCCCTTTTCGTGTTCGAACTCTTGTAAATGTACTCAGATTATCATGTAATTAGAATATGGCATTGAAATTTACTGTCGGTCCTATCGCATTTTCGCTATTCAAAATGAAGTAAATTGCATTTTTATTTCGTTTACAGGGACACTAAAAAAGTCCCCTTACATTATGTTCTACAGGGAAAAATTGTATATCATGTATTTTAAAAGTTATTTCAAACATAAATCTGTTGATACGCAGTTCTGAAGTGCACTAACACATGCTTTCTGTAGAATGTGGAATGCAAAACATTTATCATTCATTTACAGGATCACTCTAAATAATTTTGTTACATAATGTTCTACGGAGAAAAGTTGCTTGCAGCGTTATTTATTGATGTTACACTATTTCAATCATGCAAAAATTTATATACATTTTGGGGTACACTATTAATTCATTTCTGTAGAATAGGTAATGCGACACACAAAAGTTTTCCGTTAAAGTACTGTCTGTGAGCAATAAATGATCAAAGCGCCTTTTCAGTAATGGCTAGCTTGTGTTTTTAACTAAACTTTTTCATACTACGTCGTGTGTATAAATTCTCTATATCACATACCGAGCAATACCAAATAATTCGTAAGCATTACTGTGTATCAGAGTAAATGTTTAAGGGTGTTTTTTAATTGAGTTATGCATTTTCCAGCTGCCCTATATTTGGTATTCTAACAGATATTTGTAGAATATAAATGGATTTATTTACAGGTCTACGCATAAACCTGGATACATTGCTATCTGTGGATTTTAATGTCTGACCATTTTTAGTTGTGGTATGCGTTTATGTTAATTTCGCGCAAAAGAAATAAAATCTGTGAAAATACTGTTTAAAGTTCTTACTACAAGAAATCGACTGTCAAAAGCTGACTCAATCGCTCTATATTATACTTCTACGCATTCATTACTCATCGTTTTGCTGGAGCTGGAGGAGTTAGTTACTCTTGACTGAGTTTCCTTATGAATCACATTTTGCCACATTATATGCTGTCAAGACGAGAAGGTCTATACAAATCCTTTATAAATATACATTTTATTAATAATATCGATGTATTTATCGAGTTTATAATTTTCAATATCTTTAGTATCTTGTCATCTTACTTCTGGCTTGAAAGCCTCGACCATTTCCTCTGTTTCACAGAATCACAATCCTTCGTTTTACCCCTCCCCTTATGGTTTCACTTTCAGTCACATAATGTAAATTTCCTGCCGCTGTATAAGACTTTTTCCCTTCAATATACACTGCTCAAAACAATTAAAGGATATTTGAAGTTTTATATAAAATAAAGATATAAACGAAATTTTTTTTGCCGAAAATAGAAGAAGAGAATCACAAATGCAAATTTTTCTGGTTTTCAAACTGTGGAGTATGCGAATTTTGAGTTCGACGTCAAAAACGTCGCTTCAGCGGCAGCGAATGAAATTTGACTTTCAACTGGAGAAAAGAGAATGAAGACAAGGATGATCGGCATTCAGTGATTGCTTTGTTTCGATGAATACGATGTCTCAGCGAAGTCATTTGACAGATTTAGAAGCTTTGAGAATTTTTGGTAGGTTAGAAGGGGGCCAAACTCAAGCCGAAGTAGCGCAAGCCATTGGAGTGTCACAAAGTGTCATTTCCAGGATCTGGAACCGTTTTTTGGAGAGTGGATCTGCAGGCCGAAGACCAGGGCAAGGTCGTAGACGGGCAACAACGCCCAATGAAGATCGGTATTTAGCGTTAACAGCTCGGAGACACCGAACGATGAACGCTACTCTTCTCCAACAACACCTTCGCTCGGCTACAGGTACCACGATTTCAACTCAGACTATCCGAAACCGGCTCCATGCTGTAGGTCTGTATGCTCGCCGACCGATGGTATGTGTTAGATTAACATCAAGGCATCGTCGCGACCGCAGGGAGTGGGCAACCGAGCATGTCAACTGGAGGAGAAATGAATGGAGCAATATTCTGTTTTCTGTTGAGTCCCGTTTTTCTGTGCATCCGGATAATAGGCGTATTTTCATCTGGAGGGACCGTGGCAGTAGGAATAATCCTGCGTTCGTGCACGAAAGTGTCAGATTTGGCGGTGGAGGAGTGTTGATGTATGGTGGCATCTCCATTGACGGGCGCACTGACCTCGACATCATTCGAAATGGAGCTCTGACTGTTCGCCGATATAGGGATGAGATGCTCAGACCTATTGTAGTCCCTTACGCTGCAGAAATCGGAGATAACTTCATTTTAATGGACGATAACTGCAGGCCACATCGTGCAAACCTGGTGGAGGATTTCCTTTTCGAGGAAGGGATCGTTCGAATGGAATGGCCAGCGTGTTCTCCAGACATGAATCCAATCGAGCACGTTTGGGACGCTCTAGGAAGACGAGTTTCTGGCCGCCAACAACCCCCACAAACTCTCCAAGAACTGAAAAGAGCTCTTCTGGAAGAGTGGGGCAGAATACCCCAACTCGTCATTAATAGCCTCGTTGAGTCCATGCCTCAAAGGTGTTCAACGTTGCTGGCCGCCCGTGGAAACCATACCCCCTACTGAAAATGATTTTCTTTGAAGAAAACACCTTTTCTTATTCTTTTTTTCTCATATGCACAAATTGTGTTTTTTTCCTTTAGTACACAAATGCGCAATAAAATGCATTTTTTTTCTGCCAAACATGTGTAGTTTATTCTCATATAACCTACTATGTCTGTCGACCATGTATCAATCAGCTAAACAGTTTACCAGATACAAAATCCACCTAAAACTGCAATATCCTTTAATTGTTTTGAGCAGTGTATGTCTACATATATTAGTATGGAGCACAACGTTTCTATTTTTTTCGAGATTTTTCTTACTGGTCGGTTGTATCATTCCTATATTAATTGATAAAAAATCATTAATATCTTAGATAAATCAAGCAATTAAAAACTACAGGATTAAATTTGTACATAAATTATTTCAATCATCTTGTTTGTTATACTGAACTAGCAGTTATGTTTCTTTTTATTTCTTTTTCATCTTGTTGCAATGCTCATATTATCGGGTAAAATAAAACAATCAAAGTAACTTAAATCATCTCAATAAAAGCTAAAATATAACAAAGATAAGTCATTGAAGCCAATAAAGCATATTTTTTTTTATTATAGACTTCATATTTTAAAGTCTGCTACTTTTAATTTTTTTTTAATAAATTAAAAATAAATTTCAGAAGTGCATTATTTTACAAGTTTATTAGGCAAAAAGATGAAGAAAGAAAAGTGTTACAGAAAAACGGGATTTCGATATGTGCAATGTAAAAAAGTCTTTAAAATTGTATGACAGGCAAGCTTAGTCAAATAGCCTATGTAATGAAACAGGCATTTTCGCTCGTTTCAGTAGTGATTGTCTACCAAGGCATCCATGACGCGTGAGCAAGATAGTGTTCTCTCCACCTAAGAGTGTATATCGGTTGTTGCTGATTGGGGGAAAATCGTATTAAAGTATTAATGACCCACTTAAAGTGAAATTCGAATAAAATCGAACTTTTCCAAATTCAACAATTCAAAAAACAATCAGCATGATGGTCACACAATCAACCGCTGCATAGTGGGGCATTTGGAGAATCTGTAGGGATAATCAATCCATGTGTTAATCTAATTTAAATGAATTAGTTAATCAAAAAATAATTTCTTTAACAAAAATGTAAAAATGATTTATGCTTTACAGTTCTATGCTTATATTTTTAAATGAAAATAAATATAAATAAAGTTAATGCTTGATGAGATCCTTTAACGACCCATTTTCATTTAAAAATTAAAGCACACGTTTCTTCTTAACTTGAATTTTCAAAAATAAATCCAAATAAATTAACCCTTTGTAATCCTTTTACTTCACTGGAACGGGCATCCAACATATGAATTTTAAATTGCTAGGACAGAAGAGAGTTAATAACCACCATGTTACTGTAATATGAAGAAAATTTTAGAAGTTATTATCCGTACATGTTTCTGTATAATTCTTTGTCTGAGTAGAAGTTCATTTTTTATCCATTGTTCAATTTTCATGGAAGGATAATATTCTTGTATGTTCTTCATATATTTTCATATTGGTTTCTACACAGGTTAGCTTCGATAATTCATAACAATATTTGCAACGGGGATATTTGATTTTTTTCTTTTATTTTTGCTGAAAATGCCTTTTTTTAATCTTTTTTGTCAATTTGTTGAACAAGTTTTTTTTTAAGCTTACGGGCAGATCTTTTATTTTTAGACATTTTCTAACGTAGGCTGATCAGTACGCTTGAATACTCCAACATCTGTTGAACTTCTCAGGCTTTCAACTTTTTTTTCACTGAATCTTTCACCTAATTCAATGAAAGCCTTTAAATTCGATTTACATTAATTGGAATCTCGACATTTCCCTTATTCCAATCATTATTCTTTTCCGCGAATATCTTTTCTTTTTCGGGTTGTAAACACTATGCTATTTAGTTAAGATTTTAAATAACAGAAATAGGGTTTTAAACTTTTTATTTGTTCTCATAAAAAGCATCATTATAAATAAAAGTAATTTTCAAGAAAATATAATTTTTATGCATGTTTGATAATTTTTTTTTGTTGTTGTTGTGTGATCCTAAATAACTGCCTTCAAATAATTATTTTGAAACGTGACTGTCCTAGAATAAAATGAGCTCAAAATATAAATAAAATGAATGCAGAATAAATAAATGTATTTTGAATCGATAACATTTTTGTAGCCCTTACTTCAAAATTTCTAATTTTGTCGTTATTTTTAAAAATTTCATAAGTAAGTTTAACTCATTTGAACAGTAGAACAATAATTTTTTATAAATATAATTAATTAATTGATTTTATGAAAAATTCTAAAAAAAAATACAAAACAGAATAAATGTGTCATTTTTAAAATGTTTTAAAACAATTTATAATGGTTTGATTTTTTGCCAAATATCTGTAAAATACACAAATGGGACCACTTTGTCATTATCCATTTGTTTCTTATTTTAGCGCATAATGTAAAAAGAAATTAAAATTCAATATTTTGTACTTTTGATCGTTTACATAACTGACAAAGCTTTCAAACAAGTGGTTAAGTGTGATCGAAGATCGCACTAAGGGTTTCGTTTAATGTTCCTTTCAAAACACTTTATCCTTTAATTAAAAAATCCTTTAATTATTCATTTCTAATCTTTATCCTTTTCTCAATAAACACATAGATGGTTGCACCATTAAATATTAATATTAAAATGGTTACAAAAGGAAGCAATTTTTTTATCAAATTAAAAATATTCAAAAATTGCTTTTCAGACAATTGTAACAGCATATGTTTGTATATCTAAAAACCTTATTTAATTACACGATTTAATTTTAGTTAAAGAAAATGTAACCCTTAAAAGGGCAAAATAATACGAAAGTTCCTTTATTTAAATCCATCGGACAATAAAATGTAATCCGAGTGAAACTTTGGAAGTGTGATGGTAGCTCTAGTCATTAACGAGAATTAATGATTAAAATAAGAGCTGTTTCAAAATAGAAAAAAATAAAATTGTTTAAATAATTTCAAAATTCCGCAGTTTAAAAAAATTAGTGGAGTCTTAAAAAAAGTTTAAAATATCTAAAAACAAAAAAACAGTTTTAAACAAAATTTAAAATACTGAAATTTCTCAAGAATTTAGTGGATGTTCAAGCAACATTTAAAATTTTTTCAATTTTCTCAAAACAAACGAAATTGTTAATCGAATTCCGAAATTTCAAAATTTTCGTTTTTGAAGGTTAAACAAAATTTTATTTAACTAAAGTTTTAAATGCAAGTTTATACAATATGTTTAAATAAAATTAAGCTTTTTGTTTCAACTTTTTAAACTGAAGTTTAAACGAAATTTAAAATTTCGCAATTTCCGAAAAAAGGAATTATTGAGTTAAAATATATTTGATAAAATATTTTTCGAAAAACTTTGGCCTTAAAATGGCAAAAAAATTACAAAAATTCTAAAAAATTGAATCTGTTAGATCAGTGGTGTCAAATTGTGGCCCTCCGGATACCACTAAAATTTTGTAGCAATCATTGCCTTATTTAATAAGAGAATCTCTGCGATTCGACAAGTCATTTCTTTAAAAAATTCGTGGTTTCCGGCAGGCCACAGACTGACACCTCTGTATTAGATGATTAAATGAATTCTGGGGGGGGGGGGGATATTCAAATTCCGACGCCCAGCTTCGAACCAGGAACCTATTGAACAGAAGGCACTTCATTACCAATGAGCCATCCAGCCTGCTTTAAAAAGACTGAAATTAAGGTTCTGTTTTAAAATCTAAATCGCAGAAAGGGACAGATTACAATAAATTAATTCATTTAACTAAAATAATATAAGAATTTTACAAATTTTTATGATTTGTGTAAGATCAGCGCTCTTGAGCTATAAGTATGCAAAATTTCAAGTCTCTAACTAGAGAATGAATTTTGTGACGGACAGAGGAGTGAGGCGAATAGGGTTTCGTCAGACGAACGAAACGGAAAAAAGCAGAGATATGCAGCGCATGTGCAGAGCTATTTTCAAAAAACACATATAGGTTTATATTTATAAATAAAAAATATACAAAAAGAAATGTAGCATGGAAATGTTTGGAAATAAAACTAATTAATAAAACTAAATAACTAAATAATCATTCAAATTGTTAATCAAAAATTCATTACTGTTTTATTTTTAATTCATTTCATTTTTACTCAAAGTCACAGGTGATTGCTAAGATAGAAAAACAAAACACGAAAACTAGATTGTTTACTCTATACGTTTAGGTATATTTTAGACTGGGCTATTTAGTCTAAAAGAATATGCATTCAAACCTCAAAAGTAAATATTTTTTCAATCGACTCTAGAACGTGAATATTATACACCTGGCATATTGTATTGTAAATAGTTTTACTATCTGTAAACAATGTTACAATGCTTAGTTTAAAAAGGAAAAAAATATTATAATTAATTGTTTTTGTTTTCCTTTATTTTTAATTTTTGATTCATTATACATAACATTCTTTGTTTATTGGTTGTTCAGGGTGTCCAGCGAATAAGACCCTGATTTCAAAATTAAACATCTCAAAAACAAAGATCAATAGAATTATGCGGTAAACGGTTTGTTTATCAGCTAAATTGTAAAAATGTTACACAGAAGTTTCAAAATTTAGTTGCAAAAATAGTTAACATATAGCGCTGTAATCGCAATGCCTATAAATTGTGCTTCTAAATCCAGAGCTCACCCAGAGTCTCATTCCTAGATGGTTCGCTATGGAAGAACGAAAATTGGGAAAGTCCACTTTTTGGTTGAGGTGATGTGCAGAAGTGGAGACATCTGGTCTTAAAATTATTGCATCAGCTTTAATTTTAGAGAATTTCAATTAATAGAATTTTCAATAAAAATTTAGAAATTTTTATGTAAGAACTTATTAAAATATTTTATTTGGGTGATGTGCAGAAGCGGAGTCATGTGTTGACAGAATTGAGATTTGTTTCAAATTATGTTACAAGCTATTTCGGCCTGGGTACCTGTATCTCTGTGGTACGTCTTTTCTCTCCTAATTGGTAGATCGTAGAATCGAATCCAAGCAGAGGAGGATTTGAAAAAAATGGAAATCTTTACTTTTAAAAATTTATTTTAATTGTGAAAGAAAGTTTCAGTTAAAGATTCAGTAAAAAATCCAAAGTTCCTAGTTTTAAAATTTCATTAAGCTAAAAGAAACCTTTTTTAAAAATCATTGAGCATTTATATTAATGACTCATAAATCCTTTTTTTAAATTGTAGAAAATAGTTTGAATGAAAAAATACGAGGTTTCTATATTTAAAAATTTAATTAAGTTAAAAAAATCATTTTAATTTTAAAAACTCATTTTCATTTTTTTTTTATGATTGAGCACAGAAGTATGATGCAGCTTCTAGCGATAAAATCCGAAGTTATGGAAAAGAGTGCAGTTTCCAAAATACTTTTGCTTCGACGTTGATGATATGATATACCATCAATTTCTTGTAAAAATCAAATAATTTAATGCACAATTTCTGTCCCTAAAACTTTGTTTACAAAGAAAAGAAATATACGTGTTGTGCTAAAACCAAAATATTATGCCGCGATTTAAAAATATAAGCGAAAAGTGCAAAATTACCTTTTTATTTATAATAATTCAGGTATAAACAATAATACCAAAATATTATGCCGTGATTTAAAAATATTAAAAATAAATAAAAAGTTCAAAATTATTTTTGTAAATATATGCATTTGTATTTAATTAATTATACACTGTTAAAAATCTGGGGCATTTGCTGCAGCGTCACTCTATCGCTTTTATAGGAAACTGTAACTTGACTATATTATGGGGCATTCCCATTGGACAGAACAGAAACATTCTATAAAAGTGGTGGAGTGAGTATGCAGCAATTGCTGCATATTTTTAACAGTGTATGGCATAAAAAATTGAATTTAATAAAATATTTTAATAAGTTCTTATATAATGATTTCTAAACTTTTTACTGAAAATTCTTTTAATTGAAATTCACTAAACTTAAAGCTGGTGCGATAATTCTTTGACCAGATGTCTTCACATCTGCACATCACCCCAACCAAAAAGTGGACTTTCCCAATTTTCGTTCTTCCCTCAGAGTAAATATTACTATATATGATTACTCTGAGGTTCTTCCGTAGGGAACCATCTAGGAATGAGCACAGATTAAATATTTTACATAGATATGACTGAGGAGCAAAAACCCGTACCGGTGCAATTCTAGCGCCACTACTGAGAACAGGCGGGAACAAATGCGCCGGAACTTGTAAACATAAACTGTCACTCTCAGACTTGTGCTATCACTATCACGTTTACCTTTTGTAAGTTTTTATTTTGTACGATACTGACAGCTATTTGAATGTTTTTAATTTTTGCAAAAGCTCATTTCAGAGCTATATTTCTTGAATATAATCATTTTATATTTTTCTTGCAATTAATTATTGCAATCAAATTATTGTTACATCAAACTTACATAAAACCATTTTATAGGTAAAAATATTAACTGTATGCAACGTTTTTCTGCAGACATTAAAATTAATTGAACAAATTAAAAGTGTCAATCGTTGTTTTAAACCGAATTGTTTAGAATGCACCAGTAAGTAGTATTTTAAAATGTGCTATATTTATTACTTTTGTAAATAATCACGCATACATAACTGAGGAACGTAAAAGTAACTTTACGACACTATTTATAACTTATGGTATTAAAATTTTACAAGTATGAAACTACCGGGTGTCCCAAAAAGGACCGACTGATTTTAAAATTCAATAACTTCCAAACGGTGACAGATATTAAAAAAATTCTTGCAGGAGGGTTATGCATAAAGTCAAAAGTTTTATTACAGTGATTTTCGATTTTAGTTCGAATTACAAACAATAGATGGCGCTGTAAGCAATAGTCGTTAAATACAGGCTCGTTTTTTGATCATTTCTGTTGTTCCATGCAGAAAAAGGAGATGGAAATGTGTTATCCGGGCCACGAAGTACCAAAAATCGAGCCTGAATTTAGCCTCTATTGATCGCAGCGCCATCTATTGTGTGTAATTCGAACTAAAATCGAAAATCACTGTAAAAAACTTTTGACTTTATGCATAACCCTCCTGCAAGAATTTTTTTAATATCTGTCACCGTTTGGAAGTTATTGAATTTTAAAATCAGTCAGTCCTTTTTGGGACACCCGGTATTTAAATATCAAATATCTGTGTTTAAATTATTATAAAAAAGGGCTAAATCTTTAAGAAGAAATGTGTAAGTACATATTTTCGGTGATTATTTGTAAAATTCCTAGTATCTGCTTGACAAAATAAAACATCACGTTTTATGTTTTTTACAACAACAAACGTAAACAAATGCCGAAATCGCTCCCTAGCGACGCATCAGAAAAAAAAAAAAAATTTTAATTTAAAAAAAGATAGATACTATACAAATAAGACGAGTAACAACTACCTGTTGCGACCTGCTCGAAACGTTTGCGGCTGTTGTCACTAGAGGCTCTGAAGTTGCGATTCGGTTACCATTGAGCTTCTGGAAGAGTCATATCTGTATGAGATATTTAATAGGTGGGAATGAGATGCTGGCTGAGCTCTGAACTTCGAAGTACAATTTATAGGCATTGTGATTACAGCGCCATCTGTTAACGCTTTTTGCAACTAAATTTTGAAACTTCTGTATAACATTTTTACAGCTTAGCTAATAAACAAACCGTTTACCGCATAATTCTATTGATCTTTGTTTTTGAGATATTTAATTTTGAAATCAGGGTCTTATTCGCTGGACACCCTGTGCATTTCAACAGATAGATATGCAAATAATTACTACCAAAATTATTCAAATATTCAAGAAGTAAAATATTTACCATTGTATACAGCAATAATTGCCTCGATTCGCTATGTACCGTCATAGTATTGGTTGAATTCTTCGTTACGTCGAAGAAAGGATAAGAATTAAAACAATGTTGCCAACCATTCGGCAGTCTGTCAGAGGTCTCGCACATTTGGCTCTCAGAGTTCGTATACGATCCCTAAATACCTTCAATTTGAGCACCACTATGTCCAAATAGTAAACTTAGTCTTATTTTAATGTCCAAAACTATTACGAAATAATACAATAAATAAGGTGAATATTACTATTTAGAAGTAGTGATGTTGAAATTCATTGACCGAACGAATCCTGGCTATAGAAAAAATTAAGTCCATCTTTTGTATCCGTCAGTTACTTTTTTTTTAAAGAGTGGAGGGGGGTGAGAGACAGAGGGCCAGTTTGTGTGTCGAAAACCTCATTACAGTGAAAACTTTGAGGACATTTTTACTTTAATCTGGAAGAAGGACATATATTGCTGATTTTTTTTTTTCATAAAAGAAATGCCGTATCTGCAAAGATTAATTTAAAAATAATTTTATTCATGCAATTTATTGCAGATTATTATTACATGCAAAATTTAGGTGTGATCTATGTATAGCTATTCTAAAATGGCAATGCATTATATGATGATAGGTAACATGTTCTTAATTTTAAATGTTTAGAAGGCTCATCGCTAGATTAGAGTCTCGTGAAGTATGACGTTGACGGAACCAGGTTGAACATATTGGGAGTTTTTGAAAGTTTGACACTTTTGGAGCATATTATCATGTAATAATGCATTAACACATAAAACAGGGTTGCTTAAAAATTAGTTTACATTTACTTTTAAAATTTTGAAAATACTTATCCGCTTTAATTCATAATAACATTTCATAAAAAATAGGATTAAAATATTTTACTTTAACATGATTGAAATTTTCTAATCAATCTTAATTCATTAAGTAAGAAATTTTCATATTTCCGGTGAATTGTTTCAAGTAACATCAAGTAATCTGCTATGATGGGTAATGATAAAAGTCTTTCAGAAAATTACTGTAACTTTAAAAAAAAAAACTAAATTTAAATAGGGTTACTTTTATCAAATTTCGGAGGAATTATAATTATTTATAATAATTATTATAATAATTAATTAATGATATTAAATATTTGACGCCATCACATATACCATATGAATAAAATTTCGTATAAAAACTTTTAACTCTTTTTGTTATGTAACAAAGCATGCAAAAATCATTTCAATAAAAATATTTTCAAAAACATATGATCCGTAACTGCGTCGTATTTACATAAAATATAAATTCTATGCAAAGAATTCACCTATTATTTTTAACTTCATTTTGCCAATTCTTATGGGCTTATTTCTCACGAAAGCCTTATTCACTAATGTTGTATGCTACAAATGTGTACAAACTCATTTTTAAAATAAACAGAATCGTGTTACACAAAAAAGTAGTTACGATTATTGAGTAATAAGTACAAATTATGTGGTTTAGGTCTTGTAAAAAGTATTTCTAGATGAGAAATGCATCAAAACGAAATAAAATGAATGGTTATTTGTGTACTTCTATTTTCAATTATATGATGCAAGCATTTATACAATGTGTTTTTCTTTCTCTTTCATCAGCAATCTAATTTTAGGCCATGAGACTACTTAGTCTTTCATTCATAGAATACCTTTAGAAACAAGCCATACACTTTACGTATTCGAATTTTACCTTGTTCCGTGAATTCAAAGCGCATTTCATCCGTTGAAATCAAAACTGGATAACATGAATGTTTCAAGTGGTCTAGCATTATATACAAGCTTCGAGAGTATCCGTTTAATTAATCTTGTAAAATAAAAATCTCGATTGTCTGCAAAATAATTATATTTTTCTTCTTGCTCACTGAAAATTTTGCACCTTACATTTAATTATGCATTAGCCAGTGTCTAAGAAGGCATCTAACAAGAGGACCACCAAACATGGTGCTCACCGATTTTGATGAATTTAAAGTATATTGTAGAATACTTATCCCTAATTATTCAGGTGAAAGGATTTCTTCAAGTGGGCCTTTCAGAAATTGGGGTCAAATTTCAGCATACGTTTCAAATACTCATTGATTTCAGCTTCCAACGAGTACTTCGTGGTGTAGCCGCAGAGTGTTCGTCCGCTAGCAGGAGGGCCGAGTTTGATACGGTCTTCTGACTTTTTATTATTTTTTTTTCAAATAATTTCGTATTTTTGACACTTTACAAATTTTAACCAAAGTTATGAATTTCTACAGCTTCGAAATTTTGGTATTTTCCTAAAAAAAATCGATTTACGTTTTTGATTTTTCTTGAAAACTTCTACTTTTTCTGTAATTTTTAACCTGTTGACAGAAATACAAATTAATTGTTTTATTTGTCTTTATTTGATATGTCAAATTAATGTGTAATTTGTGCAGAAAATTTGTTGTCATAAAATTGTTACTAATTGTACCTTTTTATATTTTAAATATATGTCTCAAATAATGCATAATATTTTATTAGAAAAAAAATAACACAATAAACATCTTTTTTATATTTGGTCTGTTTTAAATATATTAAAATATGCCAAATGATGAAATACAAAAATGTTTAATATTACTGACATTATCATGTATGTTTGGGAAATATGCAATTAATCGGATGACATATATCTAATATTCATAACAGAATATTCATACGGAAAATTTTGTCTTCAAAAGAACCTAAAAGATATTAATAAAAAAAATTGATTTTTTCTTATATTATTATAAACGTCTATCTGACGATTTCGTAAAAAAAAAAAAAGTGTATCATAAGCTATGTGTCACGTGGAATCCCGCAGACGTTTCTTACATTTCCAGTTGACAATTTTCGCTTTATTATCATTATTTAATAGAAAGAAAAAACATTTTGAAATATAGTTTGTCCATTTTTATTAATCTAAAGATAAATACATTTGGACATTTGACTTCAACATTATTATTTATAATTTACACGAAATATAAGTTTTCACTTAAAATTTCATAAAGTAAATATCTATATAGAGAGAAATGATGCATTATTTCTAAACTTTGTTTAGAATATAAAAATATATAATAGTAAATAATAATTACAAAAAAGAAGCTAGACATAAAATAGTTTGGATATTAGACAGTAAAGATGTTAGTTTACAAATGAGATAAAATAGAAATTTTCATGAAAAAAAAAAAAAAAACGTAAACGTAAGTGCATATTTTTTAGAAAAAAATTTTAAAGTTTAAATTATTCATAAGAATGCTTCAAAGTTGTTAAGTGCCAAAATATAAATTAATTAAAAAAGAAAAAAGAAGGCAAGAGGAAAAATCGAACCCGGGACGTTGCCACGGATGACACGTTAATAGTGCAAACTAATGAGTATTTGAAACGTATGCTGAACTTTGACCTCCAATTTCTCAAAATCTAAGGCTCATTTGAAGAAATCTTCACAAGAATAATTCGGGATAAGAACTCTACAACGTACCTTAAGTACATCAAAATTAGTGAGCATCATGTCTCGTGGTCCCTTGTAAGAGTTAGGTGGCTGTGAACCTTAGCAGTCAATGTTCGTTTTTCTGCTGGCATTATCTAATTATGAATGGTAGAAACTCGAATTACTATCTGATACTAACTGTATAAAGAATAATTATCGTATAGGGTTATTTGTGTACTTCTATTTTCAATTATATGATGTATGTATTTATATAATTTATTAAAATTTAGTTCAATAAATGATAACAAAAAATGAAAACTAAACAAAATAATCTTGCCTGAAACAGTATGAAACGCTTTATATTCCTTGGATATGGTACCTCATTTGCAATGCAATTTTAAAGACGAATGTACTCTACATAAAAATTAATGGCTTCTTTCTGTATTGCATGTAGAACACACGTTACATGGTTTTGAATTTCGCTTAATGAGTTGTATTCCTCAATAATCCACCATAATCCTTGTAATCGTACTTGATGTTGCTTCAGTAGTGATTTTCGAATTGACACATTCAAAGCTATGTCATGAGTGTTCTGTATGCGATACCAACTTTTTTTGTAGTTTTCAGGAACGGCCTAATCATTTCCATAAGGGCATTACAAACTACAGATGTTATTACAAAGAAATATTAGGTTCAGCAAAAAGTTCTGGGAAATTTTTAATCTAATAGTTACAAGAATTTGTATCGTATGTATGAATACTATTGGTATATTTATAGGAGTTCAGGAACTTTCATTCCAAAATGCCTATTGAACAGTATGATTTGCGTGTGTTGACCCGACATTAATAGAGAAAAGGCGTAACGCTTCTGAAAGCTGTCGATGAGATTAATGAGGATGAAGGTGCTGGCAACGGCGACAAACATGGCCAGCAAATCCTGAATCTGGCAGAAAAGGTGGCAGAAAGTCGTGGACTATGATGGTCTCTACTTTAAAGAATAGTCCTTGTTGCTTTTGTTGTTAATTTGAGCATAACAACGCAACTTTCACAACTTTCCCAGAACTTTTTGCTCAACCTAGTATGAAGAGCTGTTTTTCCTGATTTAGGTAAGGATTTTTTGTTTATGAGCACATTCACTAAACTTCATTGCCATGCCTTATTACAGTGCGTCCCAAAAGTCTATAGACAACCATTTTTTGGATTTGAGAGATAACTAAACGAGTAAGAAAGACGAAATAAATTATAAATATGCTCGTGTTCAGTGTGAGCGAAATCACATTAATTGTCAGATGAATGGTGGTTTTTTCAATGATGAAAAGAAATTTAATTTAGATGGCCCCGATGGTTTGGCATACTACTGGCACGATATTCACAAGGAACCACGAACTTTTTTCAGCAGACAACAAGGAGGGGATTCACTAATGGTGTAGGGAGCATTTACTTATACTGGAATAATCGATATTGCTTTTTTGAAACGTCGTCAATGTTCCCAAGATTACCAAAAACGCTTGAAGTAAAGTTACATCCATTTGGATAGTTTCTAGATCGACATGACAAACAACAGGGACAAATGAATATACCAGCAAGACAATCGCCCTATTCGAATGTGCCCAACTCTACAATGCAGTGGTTTAGACAAAACCAAGTAACTGTTATGGAATGGCCAATCATACGATTTGGCCTGAACCCAATAGAGAACCTGTGTGGAAGATTGGCTACACTGTTAAAAATTTGCAGCATTTGGTGCATAGTCACGCCACCTGTTTTATAGAATATCTCTATTCTAACCAATGAGAATGCTCCATAATATAGTCAAGTAACCGTTTCCTATAAAAGCGGTGGAGTGACTATGCAGCAAATACCGCAATTTTTTAACAGTGTAGAGACGTATATGCTAATGGGCGTCAATTTGCAATGGTTGAAGATCTAAAGCTGCAAACTGAACGAATTTTTTTTTAAGCTAGAGTTTCTTCAAACTCTAGTTTGGACTATGCCTCATCGAGTTTTGGAAGCAATTAGAATAAGCTTAAAAATTTGAACATTAGAAGAAAAAAATATTTATCCATAAACTCTTGGACCAGTAAAATTTAAGGTTTAATGTTTATCATAAAGTTTGTGATTGTGTAATATTATTTTTGATTGTATTATTATTGTCTTGATATTATTTTTATTTATAAATTGTTTTAAAATTTTTACTCCTCTTTTTCAATTGTAAAATTTAAAAAAACCCGCAGTCTATAAACTTTTAGGACGCATTATAGTATAATCAACAGATAATTAATGAAAAAATTTTCATTAATTTCGCAGCGTTGAGAGTTATTATTAGCACTGCTTTTAAATTATATCATTTCATCATATAGTTTACAAAACTTATTTATTTCCTCCATCGAAAAAAAAACTAAATATCAAAGTGCAATAAAATATTATTGGATGGAAAAGATATACTCTTTCAAGTGTATGTAGGATTGTAAACTTATAGCTAATCTTAACAAAATGAATAAAGTTATACATTAAAACTTATGCTATTAAATGAAAGAAATTGATACCATGAAAAACATTAATAATTACATTTCTTAATAGAATTACGCATCCGAGAATTTTCATTTTTTTTTTTTTATTTTACTTTTACAAGCTTTGTTTCTGAAAGTTTTGAGATAAAACAAGAGAAATTCATATAATACACATATTTTTCTTAATTTAATCGTGGCGTAAATTAACGGATGTGCAACAAATAATATACTCTTGCGGATAAATTATATATAAATTAGAAATATATATCGCAGAGATAGTGTTTGGGCGAAAACATTATTTAAAATCAATATTTGTACCATGATTGTGAGGTAGATTAGGGCAATGTATACTATATTGTCGTAACATAAAATTCTTAAAAACTTTCCAAAATTTGGTACTGAAGGTTAAAATTTAAAACAAATTAATTGGGTTTGTCATTAAATTTACATAGAAGCACCAACGTCTCGTTTAAACAAATGTGAATTTCCAATACCTGCCTAAATTACCATCGTTATGTGATAGGTATTTTATTCAGTTGCGAAAAAATACATTCCTTATATGTTTGGTGAAAATAATGTTTAAAATGGTATTACCATGCTTTGATAATTTGTTAAATATATTCCAATTCAAAGAAACTAATTTACAACATAGTTTATTCAAATGGAATTTAAATTCTCATGTACCTCAATTCAAATAATTTTAGCGATTCTAATAAAATTCAGCATACATTTTGGCAGAATTGTTATATTTTAAGAAAGTTTATGTTATAAGATTTTTCCTGACAAAGAGAAGCAATTTTCTTAATTTTTCGTCTTGAACACAAAATCTTTATTTTGAGTATTTTCAAAACATTTCCATATTGCTTAATTATATTCAATATTTATTTAATGAAATATCTTTACAGATGGCGAGTTCTTAAATATCAAAAACGAGTAGAATAAACATTTCTGAAATGGAACTCTCAGATAAATAATAGAATAAAGGATTACAAACGAAGAGAAAGTTTAGCTAAACGAAGTACTTAATTTTGTTTAGAATAAACTGTATTTGTGAAATGAGGATTATTTGGAGAAAAGTAAAACAAAATGGTAGAAATAAAACAAATTTAGAAAGAAATTCTAGTGGTACGCGTACTCAAAAGATTGTTTTTTAAGAATTTATACATATAAGAAACATGATAATTTACTATATATTCTGTCGTACAACGTGCATCTAAACTTTCAGACTTCAGTTTTCTACTTTTAGATATATTAGCCGTATAACGCGCATCATCAAAGGAACCATCAAGAGCTACATAAAAAAATATAAAATGAAGATTATTATAAAGTACAATAACTATTGTTTTCGTGTAACATGAAAACGAAAATTATTTTTCTCTAAATAAAAAAATGTTATTTAATTTAAAAATCTTATGATCATCTTCTTTCTATTAATTTTTCCTTTTTTATTTTTATAGCCGACGTATAACGCGAACCTGTCAATTTCGATTAATTTTCCAATATCAAAATTGCGCGTTGTGCATCAGTATATACGGTGCACACAATTTACAGAAAAGTAGTGATTTATTTTATTTTATTTATTTTTTTTTTTGTGAGAAATACAGTAACCTCTAACTTATACGTTGATGCAAGGGACTGATGAAAAACTACGCATAAACGAGAGAGACGCACAAATGAAATTCAAGTACAAAATTTGAAATAAATGCTGAGACAATATTAATCTTTAAATGGTTAAAAAATATGCAGAATAATAATTTAAAAAAGCTGATTCACTTGGATTGTTAATGATTTACTAATTCAAATCTAAAATCTGAACATCTCAAAATTCTAATTTCATACCTTATTTTTTTAAATAGTGTAAGATCGAAGTTTGTTTACGAGCTTGATGTATGTCCCTAAATATAGCTTTTTGAAGTTCCTTGAAGCAAGAATATGTAGAACCAGATGCCCTGAATGTAGTAACGAAGAATTCCAGGGAATCTATTGCCTTTGCAAAAGTCGGTGGATGTGTGTCTACATTTTCTTCGTTATCTGATTCATCTGCATTAACCTTGGATTTCTGCGGCTATTTCTTCTATGACTCTCATTTCTGCCGTTGTTACATTTTCAGCGACATCCTCGAAATCGTTAAAAATAATTATACCTCTAGACCCCTGCATTCAATTTTTCTTCTAATAGTGGCTGATCTTTGGAAGAAGATGAATCATTTTCAACATCCTTCATAATAAATCCTGCTTTTTTAAAACAATTTTGTATATATGTTTTATTGACACTTTCCCATGATGAACAGAGCATATTTATTGCACAAAGGACGGACATCATTTTTAGATTATTTACTGCACTTTTTAATTCAATTGAAGCAAGAATTCTTCGAATCAAAAATTTTCTGTAATTTACTTTCATACAATGAATAATTCCCAAATCCAACGATTGAAATTTACTTGTGCAGTTTGTAGAAAGAAAACAACATTTGTAGCGCTGAGCTTTGAGAAGTCCGAAGGGTGTGCAGGGCACTGGTCAATGAATAAAATGACTTTTCGTTTTTCTTTTTCCATTTTTGCATAAAATCGCTGAAGAAATTTCAAAAAAGATGTTAGCTTTACATCCCATTTAAAAGAAACCGGTAATTTTGTTCGATTACTCATTTTCAGTAATGAAAAAAAAAATACTTCAGCGTTCCGAGAGGGGACAGAACTTTGAGAACGAAAAAGATTTTTAATAAGTGTAGGTTAATAAGACGATTTCAACTGCTTCATTTCTGAAAAAAGCCTCTCTCGCCCTTCCCCCTACTCTAGAAGTAGCAGGTGCGAAGGGGTGTAGCCAAGGTATGCAGCTTCCAATTATTGATCAGAAAACAAAAGCAAAAGAAAAGGATTGACTTCCATTTTACAAGCTGATGTGATTTTTTTTTAAGGACACGTGTAGAATAGGAAGAAATTTAATGGAAACTTGAAATTTCTCCGACTCATAAGTGAGAGATGAATTTAACGTTGCAAAGGATAGGGGAAAATATAACATTGCGTCCCTACATGTTTATCCGGGACTGTCAAAAATCTACGTATAACTGAGGGAGATGTATAAGTGAGAGATTACTGTAATTCTAGATTTCTGATATAACAAAATGTGCCCATTAAGAAAACTGAAAACTAGTAAATATGTAGACCACGGTCCGCAATATCAGCTCTGAAAGTCATTTATTTATCTCACTGAAGTTAATATTTAATAGACTAGTATCCAAAATCTCTTTTTTAGGTAATGTATTTTCATAAGCATATAAAATTTCCCAAAGATTAGAAAAACCTTAATTATAAAACTGTTACACTAAAAGAGAATTTCATGCAATGAGGTTTTGGAACTCATTATTCTTACATAAAAATAGCAAATTAAGCCTTTGTGCAACAATATTAAAAAGCAGAAAAACCAACGTATAAAAATGCACAAATAATAGATGAAAAGCAGCAAACAGCTGTTTCGGATCTACTAGCGAGATTCTTCTTCAGTGCAAGATAGGGGAAAAGGAACAGAGTGCTAGAAAAAGTAAGGCTAAGCAAAATGATAGACAGACACGCGCTGGCTTATATACCCTATGCGGGTGACAAAGGCGCCAAAAACAACCAATGACAGAAAAGCAGTGGAAACGACTCGGTGGACAAGTAGCGACATCTACCGGAGAAGGAGAGAAAAAGAAACCAAAAAAGAGGAAATTAAATTAATGTTTTCCAAATACTTGCAAAATCAGGAGTACTAGATAAGTCATTGACTAAAGAGTGAGAATTTTTAATGATGTGGTAAGCTTCCCAAAAATCAAGATCAAGGTTAGAAGAACATTTTTGGATAATGATAGCTGAGGAAAAATCGAACCTATGTTGAGAAGACCAAGAATGCTGAGCAATAGAAGAATGTTTCAGCTCCTGATTTTTAACATAACCTTCATGCTCTTTTAAACGATATCTAAGAGCACGTTTAGTCTGGCCAATATAAGAAAGGCCACACTGGCAAGAGATTTGGTAAATACCCCAGTTATCTAGGCGATCAACGGGGTGTTTGACATTTGAAAAAGTGATTTTATTAACAGGAGAAAAAATAACATTAAAATCAAACCTTCTTAAGATTTTAGCAACTTGCTGACTGATTTTAGAAAAAAAATGGTAACACAACTGAACTATTAGAGTTGGAATTAGAATGCTTTTCAGAATGGACGAATTTCGTCAATTTCTTATAAATAGAATCAATAATATTAGAGGACTAACCACGATCAACAGCAATATCTTTGAGGTAATTAAGTTCAGCACTAAGTAACTCAGGAGGGGAACAAATATTGGTAGCCCGAAAAACAAAAGTATTGAAAGTAGCGAATTTCTGGTTAAGGGAATGAGAAGAATACCTGCGAGGTGGGAGACTGACGGCAAAAGGTTTACGAAAGACGGTAGTCTGAAAGCCATTATCACAACGAATAACAAGAACATCCAGGAAAGAAAGACAGTTGTTGGTCTCAATTTCAGAGGTAAATTGAATGCAGGGATCAATGGAATTCATAATAGAGAGAATATGATTAATATCCAAATTCATTTCAACCAGGACATAAACATCACAAAATTTCCCTTGTATGTTCGTTATGTTGATGAAGTTTATGTCTTGGTTAAAATGAATTCGGATATTAATCATATTCTCTCTATTATGAATTCCATTGATCCCTGAATTCAATTTGCCTCTGAAATTGAGACCAATAACATTCTTTCTTTCCTGGATGTCCTTGTTATTCGTTGTGATAATGGCTTTCAGACTACCGTCTTTCGTAAACCTTTTGCCGTCAGTCTCCCACCTCACAGGTATTCTTCTCATCCCCCTAACAGAAATTCTCTGCTTTCAATACTTTTGTTTTTCGGGCTACCAATATTTGTTCCACTCCTCAGTTACTTAGTTCTGAACTTAATTACCTCAAACACCCCGTTAATCGCCTAGATAACTGGGGTATTTACCAAATCTCTTGCCAGAGTGGCCTTTCTTACATTGGCCAGACTAAACGTGCTCTTAGATTTCGTTTAAAAGAGCGTGAAGGTTATGTTAAAAATCAGGAGCTGAAAACGTTCTTCTATTGCTCAACATTCTTGGTCTTCTCAACATAGGTTCGATTTTTCCTCAGTCATCATTATCCGAAAATTTTCTTCTAACCTTGATTTTGATTTTTGGGAAGCTTACCACATCATTAAAAATTCTCACTCTTTAGTCAATGACTTATCTAGTACTCTTGATTTTCCAAGTATTTGGAAAAGATTAATTTAATTTCCCCTTTTTTGGTTACTTTTTCTCTCCTTCTCCGGTAGATGTCGCTACTTGTCCACCCAGTCGTTTCCACTGCTTTTCTCTCATTGGCTGTTTTCGGCGCCTTCGCTACCCGCGTAGGGTATATAAGCCAGCGCGTCTCTGTTTATCATTTTGCTCAGATTTGCTTTTTCTAGCACGCTGTTCCTTTTTCCCTATCTTGCACTGAAGAAGAATATCGCTAGTAGATTCGAAACAGCTGTTTGCTGCTTTTCATGTATTATTTGTGCATTTTTAAACGTTGGTGTTTCTGCTTTTTAATCATTATTCTTATTTATTTATTTATTTTCTGCAATAAAATGTGTATTTATTTCTATAATGGTTCTGCCTCCCTGAACTCACGGTTTTATCATTCATTTTACCTTCGCAATTTAAATAATTGGGTCGAGTATATCTATGAGTGCAATACAATCTGTAAGTTTAGTCGCACTAAGCATCTCGTGCAATTTTATCGCAACCTAATAACAATACTTATGACGTACCCTTCTTTGCAATGCACTAGAAAAGAGATCATGAGACAAAATTTAACAACAAAAACACGTTATTTAATCAATAAAAAGGGCACCTGGCAATAGAACAGATAAAACTGAACTAGATGTGATCACAATATAAAAGAAAATCACTAAAGACTGTGACGGCAATGTTTTCCTAGAATAAAAAAAAGACTAAATTCCAACATTTGTTCTGCAGAAACCGATAAAAAGCCTCTTAGCACCCAGTAAAATATTGCTTGAAACACTGAAATATCACTAGAGAATTGTCACTATAAACAATTTACTATCACTATAAAAGGCGCCCGTAGATTCCAACATTTCAATTTCTTGGATTATTTTACACATAAACGCTAAACTGAAATTCTTACTACACTTGCGAAACTTTCAGCCGTAAACTCTTGTTCAAAATAGCTAATAGACAAACTCAGCTTCCAGATGACAGGTTGTATTCAAATCCAGACTACATTTCCACTAAGAGTCTTGTGTGGCATCCCAGTGTTGCCAGTGGACTACTTTTTTTCAATTCAGATTTCTTGATTGGCACCACTATTTTGAAACGGTAAAATTCCCCTTGTTTTCGCCTTAATTAATATGTGATTAAATAAGGCGAATTTTACCATTTCAGAAAAGTAGTGCCAATTAAGAAATCTGAACTTTAAAAAAAGTAGCCCACTGGCAACAGATGACACACAAGATTCGTAGAAATCTCTCTAATCTAACTCGTACCGCAATATTTATAGGAACTACACAACTACAGATACCAAATTATCATATCATTGCACAAAATAACAATTCAAATCGGATTTCCATAAATTCAGACGTACTTTTCGAAACATAAAGAAATGACAGTATAAATAGCACATTCATGCACAAATGTTAAAATTCAGGACACCGCAATCGCTTGCAAAAACGCAAAATTCACTCGATCACCATAAAGCAGTAGCTAAGCATTATGCTACATAGTTAGTTACTTTTGAACCGGGAAATATCTGCTTCTGCAGCAAAGTATGAATCTGTGTAACAAAATTAATTATGCAAAAGTAAACTCCTCATATGAGACTTTTATGTAAGACCAACATTTTTATAATTTTTGTTTATAGGAAACAGTTTCGGTGATTATTCAATAAAGTTTAAAATAAAAATTTTACTAAAATAAATCCTACTTTATTTAGATAGGAAAAACATACCGAAATTACCCTAAACTGATTTTTTTGTTGTTGTTAACAAAATGAAATTTTATTTTAATTGTGTCAAAATATGTACTTTTATTGAATTTCCTCCCTTTTTCATATTTTATAAAATGCAGTTTCTATTCAGCTTAAATAATAACACCGGTTAAATTAAAAACGAAGAAAATAATACATATGATGACAAAATTGTAAAAATGAGTAGATAAACTATTTTATATTTTTCGATCAGACGTATTAACAAATTATGCAGCAAATTTCTAATGTGTAATATATGTACTGACAAGATTGAAAACCGATTGGGCTTAATTTAAAAATTCCATATTGAAAATTTTGTAGTCATAATTTAACAATTATACAAATTATTCAAATGAGGCTTTCAGTGGCTGTTAAACATTTAAAATCATCTGAATTTCCAAGCAATCATATTACAACAAGACAGAAAATTTTCTATGTTTTCTGAACAAATAAACCAAACTCAATCAAAAGCAATAAAGTTAATTCCTCACGACATAGGTAACTAATTTCAAGCTAATCGGATACTTTTTGCGACTGTTATAACAGGACATACATGCAGACCGGCAGACGGACGCAAACAAATTTTCGCTTCTTCACTGTAAACATCTACTGACATTTAAAAATTTAACACTTACAGAATATTCAAGACTTATGAGAAGGAAGATATTGTAATTATGTGTCAGCTAATTTTAGCTGTACTATCTTATGAATGCTTCTTGGTCATTCACCGACACGACACTGATAATTCGCACTTGATTTTTGTGTTCCAATATCGGCGCGCACAAAATGCATTCATATACACTACGAACTTTTTCATGAACTTAACGAGAACGACACGTATTAAATCGCACCTTGGTGAAAACGAGCGTAGTGCATATGAATATAATTTACGTGCGTGGATATTGGTGAATGAAAAAGCGTCCGATGAAGGAATATCAGCAATATACGAAATGCTGTGTGAATGAGGAAAACAACTTTTTACAATTTTAGATAAATAAATCTATGTAGACCTCGTTAGTCTCTGGTACAGTTGCACTTATAATTGTAATTATAATTGTATTTGACGAAAGCTATTCAGCTTTATGTGGTGTAAACGTTTAACCCTTTATGTACTGAATTATGAATTCATGAAAATTTTATCTTATAAAGCATTTTTCTTGAATTGTTTAAACTACATTAGAAGATTTACATAATCATTTAATAAATTTTAGAAGGATTTCTGAAGGATTAAAGGATTTAGAAGGATTAATTAAATTTGAATTTATAGGGATTTTGTGCAATATTTATAACCTCACTCAAATCTTTTATTTTAATTGTTTTTCTTAGTATTTTTTAGAATTAGGAAATGTACAAATATCAGGTTCTTACAATAGAAATATAGAAATATTTCCGACTTATATACCCCCTCCTCCCTCTCCAACGGCAAGAAAGCTGTAAAGATACAAAGGAAAAAGAAATCATCATTTTAAAAAATATTTTTGCTTTGTGTAACCCATAATGCTTTTGGAACAAGGTAAAGTAATGTATCTATAACTCATTCTAAACTGTATTACAACTAATCGATGTATTAAATGAATTTTATATCATGTTATTTTAATGGTACTTATAAATACCGTCAGTAGATAAAGGGTTAAATTGAGTTCGCTAGCTTGGAAAGCGTAAAGAAGTACAGCTCATATTCAAAATATTAGAATAATCGAGAAAAAGTAATAAGAAAAAATATTTTTCAGTTATTTATTTTTTATACTAAGTAAATGCAATTACATATCTTATAAATTAAATCTGGAATGTTTAGATAAGATTTTAACATTTACAAAATATAAAATACAGTACTATAAATTAGGTATGCAGCTTTCTGAAACACATCAAAATATTAGAATAAAATTTAGATTGGTTCAAAATATTAGAATGTTTTATTTTACGCAACAATATTACCTTATGAATATGAAGTAAATGGTGGTTAATAATTTGTAGCATCCGCTTTAGCTTTCATAACAGCGTACAATCGATCTTGCATACTATATACAAGGTGTTTACAAACATTTCTATAAATATTAGCCCAAATAGACTTTATACGTGCCACTAACTCAATTTTACTTGAAGGAGGATTTTCTTGGAGTTTTTTCTTCATTATACACCATAAGTTTTCGATTGTAATAAGGTCTAGTCAGTTTGGTGGCCAAGGAAGTACCTTAATTTTACGTTGGCGGAACCAATTCTTAGTTAACACCGAGGTATGCGGTGACACTAAATCTTGTTGAAAGATAAAATCATCTTTAAATAAATCTTCTGATGATGGAATCATATAATATTCCAAAATTTATTGATATATCTGCGAGTTAACCTTTTCGTAGACGACGAATAACTTTCCAGGTCCTTCTGCACTCATGTAACCACAAACCATGACACTAGCAGCGAATTTTACGGAACGTTTAAGGCATTCTTTATCAAATGCTTCTTGTTTCATTCTCCAAACTAGAATACCTTCATTACCATATGAAACACAAAACATACTTTCATCGCTAAATAATATATTTTTTTCAATCTTCTTCGCTCCATAAACTTCCTGATTTACACCAATTCAATCTTATATGCTTTTGTTTTGCAGTCATGAGAGTTTTGTTTTCGATACACGAGATTTAAACTTAAATTTATGGAGACGTCTTAATGTTGTCGATGTAAAAACTTCAAATCCTTCTTCTTTCCATTTTCGGTGCAAGAATCGTACACTTTTAAATCAGTTTTTCTTAATGATATGATTAAGTTTCCTGTCATCTCTAGCAGATGTTTTTGGTATTCAGTCGCCATTAAGGCGATTATTTTGAAATTTTCTATTTTTTGAACATTGTGTTAGTATTTTACTAACGCTTGATTGAGAATAATGTCGTTATATAACATTGATTTTTACCGTGCCAATACAAATCAACCATACGAAGTTTAATAAATTCAGGAATATCATTCAAATGACCCATTTTAAGACGAAAAAGTAAACAAACTGCAAAAAGAATGCTGATTTTAAATAAAATCGTCTGAATTTAATCAATGATGCCACCAGTTATGAATTGTTGATAATTAAAGGAGAATTAATGTAAAATATTTTAATATTTTGAACCACTTGAATAAATATTCTATTATTTTGACTTTTCAAAATAATTTTTTTTTCAATTAATCTTTTCAAAAATGATACTAATTTTAAGATAATAAATAATTTTAACCAGCAATAAGTTCTTCATAAAAATATCGTTTGCATATTTGCATTAAAAGACATTAAATTACCAAACGTTATTTTTAATTTGTAACAGAAAATTAATTATTCTAATATTTTGAATATGATCTGTAGTAAGTAGCTTCTTTAATCGTCATCTGGAATGCTAATAAAGTGGCGAAGTACCATGGCAATTTTAAAAATATCGAATCTTTGTGTAATTTTAAAGTCCTATTCAATGCTTTTTTTAATTATTAAAATTACACCAGAAGCATCAATGACTTGAATATCGGGAGGAATTCTAATTAAAAATCGAAACTTATTCTAACCTTCTTCATTTCACCTACCCAAATTAAAAATAATAAATCTCTTGTTGTCTAATTTCTGTCTGATTACTGAAGTGTTCAGCAAACGGTCATGCGGTTTTATTCTAGGAGAAATTATCTGAACTTTTCTGTAAATGCATCTGTGTTTCTAAAATTCTGTTGTCTTAATTTTCTATGCATTTCATTAAATTTAAGGAAAGCCTAATAATCCTCAGAAAGATGCTTTTCAGGTTCAAGATGCTCAAGACTGCGCAAAGTTTGATTTTAAAATCCTAAAATAGCGAATGAGTTAGACATTGGACTTTTAAAAAATCTTATGCCTTTAACTGTAAAATATTACTTACATTCCGATAACAAATTAATAAATGTATTAAATATGTTACTGAAAATATTTTTTAGCTGTAAGCTTCATAAAAATATATCAGCATACCTAACTTCATACACATTTAAAACTTTAAATTTCAGATAAAAATAAATTTGAGGTATATTTTTGTTGCATATGTTTAAACTTGAATCCAAAATAATAGAAAAAACAGATGAGTTTTTAAGGAATTATTTCTAAAAATAAGTGACGACTGAAGGCTTTATGATTCTAAATGAAAATTTGAGCAGAGAAAAAAAACACCTAATGATAGCGTTGAAGAATTTTCTTTTTTCTTTTCTGTAACTTTCATGTCTTGAAAATAAAAATAAAATTATTTCAAGCTAATCTTTCAGTTAGTTTTATCACAGTTCAAAAGATTCCATCTTCATCCATTTAATTATTTTCAGTTCCTTTTTACCCTGCACCGTGGAATCTTTTTTACATAGTAGTATTAGTTAGAAATTTGGTGTTTCTTAAAGCTCCTTGGAATATGTCTTCATTTTTTCACAAACATTGACTCTTGTCTTTTCTTCATGGTTAGTAGTACTTTTTTAATTGACGATGTTTCATTTTGTTTCAAAAGTTGGTAATATGAATTCTCAGAAGAAGCGCAATTTTAACATAGTTAACTTAGGGTGAAATTTTTGCTTTTATCTTGAAAATTACGCATATCCATTTTCTTACAAGTTAATTTGTACATTTTTAATGTTTTTTAAATTCTGTAAAATGACATATATTTACTAAGACTAACTTGCAGTGTTTCGTTCTAAATCAATATGTTCTTTTATTATTCACTAGCTGGTCTACCCAGCGTTGCTCGGGCTCGTGATAATACTCTTAAATATATCTCAAATCATTGTTGAATGATTTTATACTTTTAGACAAAAATCTATCTAAAAGAACCTACTGTTGGAACCCCACTGCCTTCGGCAGCTTACACTGTCAGGGTTTTAATATTATTATTGTCATTATTGCTTTTATAATTTTAAACGAAAATCTATCCAAACGAACCAACACTCGAATATGTATGATTTTATAATTTTTTGCAAATATTCATCCAAACGAACCTAGAGTTGAAGTGTGAGGGTGCATTGCTTTTGGCTGCGTACACCGGGAATGTTACGCACGCTCCGGTCACGTTTTGCAAACGAACTTCGAATTTGTATGATTTTATATTTATTAAACGAAATTATTTTTAAATAAACTAAGAGGCCCTCGTTATAGGGATTGCCGATTTATTTTATGACATTTTTTATTAAAGACAATTTTGAAATATAGATCCTAAGATAACGGAAGTAATATAGAACGAGTGCAAGCCTCTCACTTATTAAAACGTGAAATGATATCGTCCATTGCATACAGAATCTGTGTTGAAAATGTATAGGATTTTCCTGGCATGCACTGAAACGAACCCCCCCCCCCCCCGAAAATGCTCCAAAGCATAATTAAAATGGAAACGATATCTTCCAAAACAATGAAAGCAAAAAAATCTCTGTCGAATCCGTAAAACGACCTGAAGAAAATATTACTTTTTGAAAAATTAAATATTAATATTTTTTAAACCAAAGATATCGTTAGAACCTACAAAGTACCAGTAATATGGCGGTATTTTCTTTTCTTTATTTTTGTCGTAAATAAAGGGATGTAACTTTAAAACTCGAAAAAAACATGAAACGATGAAAACTAACGTAAATTGACCGCCAAGAAAAAAAATTTCTGAACTAGTTAATATTAATATTTTTTTAACCAAAGATATCACCAGAACTGGAGAAATACTCTGAAAAGGTGAGTTTTTTTCTCTGTTACAGTAACGGAAGTGGATTCAGCAATTTTAAAATCTAAAAACGAACCGGAAAACCCGAAAACCAACATAAGTATATTTTTCTTTGAAATAATAATTATTACTCTTTTTTTAATACACAGTTGAAAAGGAAATAGTACCCCAAATAAATAGGTATTTTTTTCTTTTTTTTTACTTTCGTCCTGGAAACGGATGCGTCAGTTTTTAATTGGCAACAACAACAACAAAAAAACACAGAAAACTGTAAAACTGGCCCGAATCGAGATGCTGTAAAAATGTTTTTGAAAAAAATATATTAATATATTTTTATTCGAAAGATACCATTGAAACCGGAAAAGTCCGGAGATGAGCAAAGAAAATCATCGGAGTGAAGAAATCTTTGAATTTTGAAGTGTTCATTATTGTTTTTAATTAATATGTCGTGTAATTACCAAGAAAATGAAAAGTCTGAACCCCAGGTTCATTCGCACGTGCTTTCATCTGTCCTCATCCAATTTTTTATACCTCTACGTGTGGTAGATTCCCCTAGCCATCGCATACACAAACGCACATACCAAGCAAATATATATATTTTTTAATATAAATTACAGTATCTTGCATCATCTTAATACCTTCCTTTTTATAGAATAGATAAAAATCAATAGCTTCTTAAAGTCACTCTGTTAGGGTGGTATAAGCAATGAAATTACGTTTTTATGTTAAATTGAGAATGAATTGTTTTTCTATCAATACTCTAACTATACATGGATGTATATCGTGAGGAACTTTTTTTAGTACAAATTATTCTAATTTTCTGCACATGCGGCTATTTGAGGTATCTGTAGGAACGACTTAGGAAGGTTACGGTACGTGTCTTCTTGCAATCATAAATTCGTAGTTCTCTCTATAACACCATTCATTGCTTAAACATTAATGCAACTCTATGATCCTCTTTAAAAACTGCTCTTTTTAGGGTTTCGTTCATCTGACGAAACCCTATTCGTCTCACTCCTCTGTCTGTCCGTCTGTCTGTCTGTCTGTCACAGAGCCCGTTCTCAGAAACTATATATGTTGGAGACTTGAAATTTTGCATACTTATAGCTGAACACCTCACATCAAACGACAAATCATAAAACTTTGAAAAAATCTTATATTTACCCCCATGTGCTCTGACTTGTGTATTTTAAGTTTTCTTTTCTAACTGAGCTCCTAATTAAGTTGAAGACTTCAAATTTTGGATTCTTATAGCTGAACACCTCACATCAAACGACAAATCATAAAATTTTGAAAAAGTCTTATATTTACCCCCCATGGGCTCTAACTTGTGTATTTTAAGCTTTCATTTCTAACTGAGCCCCTAATTAAGTTGAAGACTTCAAATTTTGGATTCTTATAGCTGAACACCTCACATCAAACGACAAATCATAAAATATTTTCAAAAAGTCTTATATTATTTTACTCCTCTGGGCTCGAACTTCTGTATTTTTAGCAATTTTTCTAACCTCTACCCTTTTCACCCGGGGTGCACTTTTCTAACTTTTGCCGACACACCTTTGACCACTCTTTATTTATAATACACCATAGCCGTACATATTTTATATGTACGGCTAAACTAACGGGACTAACTAAAATGGGAACTAAAATAAAGTACATATTTTAGTTCTCATGTTTACCGCCAGGGGCGCCTACCTATCTCCGGTGCTATGGGCCCGATCCCGTCGACTAATATATAGGCGGATAGTTTGTAAAACGGAGTTCCGTTCGGATACAGGTTTGTTTAGAATAGAGTGCACTCACTGGTTGCGAAATGTAGAACTAACAGATTTTGCAAAAGGATAAAGTGTTTTGAAAGGAATATTAAACGAAACCCTCTGTGCGATCTGTGATCACACTTACACACTTGTTTAAGATCTGTGATCAGCTGCATGATATAGATATAGCTAATAGATGTCAATAAATTGTAGCTTGCCATATGATGATTACTCAATTCTAACGAAGGCATCATTCAATCTCCTGATCATAATGTAAGGTCCTTCCTAGTTTTATTGCGCATTGGGCACAGTCTACTTCGGCGCTACGGATAATATTGCCATTCTTGTTCACCTTCCTTCTAGCAATGTTGTTTCCCTGGTATTTTAGTGTGCTTTCACACGGTCGCTAATGAGCGTCATATGGTCACTAATGAGCTAAACATTTAACATATTCAATAGTTTGTGTTAGAAGCCGGCTAACTACAGATGACTGTTTATTATTAAATATAGCCAAACTATGCTGATTAGTAATGTTATGAAAATATTTCGAGATATACGTGTGTAAAGTATTTTCCAGAACTAATGTTAGGATAATTTTCAAATCAAACATGAAATACTTATTACAATTTCTAAACAATTTCATGCATTTTGAAGTATTTTTCATATAACCAGAAAAGGCTTTTATTCCAACTTAAATTTCTAAATTAAATGTAGATTTATTAATATTCACTCTAGCCATTATTTGGAATCAACTGCTTGATTGATTGAGCTCATGAAAAATAATTTATATATATATATATATATATATATATATATATATATATATATATATATATTTGTCATTATAAAGTTCTGTATTTTTTTTTCCATTAAAAAATTTGCATAGTCTGTAAAAACAGATTTATCATTAGATAACTTTTTTTGATACATTAAATTTTCTATTTTAATATAGAAAGATATTTTGAAAAAAAAATCTTTAATAATTTGGCTGCAATACAAAAAAAAAGTAAATAAATTGCAATTGCTTTAAAATGTATTATGAGTTAAGCAATGTTGCTAATATATACAAAATTATTACAAGTAGAGTTCCAACATGACTCAGAACTGCCTAAAGAAATGCCTTGTTTATCATATTTGTATGCTTTTTATGAACGGAATGGTTTTAAATTTAATAACTCAAAAAATGAGGATAGATTAAAAAATGGGTGAAAATTTTTTCCGGCTGCAATGAGATCTAAAAAAGAAATCTTAAATTCATGAGTTTTTTAGTACATTTATTATTATTATTATTATTATTATACGTATCTATATTTGTGGCCTTAAAAATAAAATATCTAAAAAAAACTGTAATAAATGCCTTTGTCAATATGCAATCGCAAATGATAGTTGAATACGACAACCCATTTAATCTAACATAAAAACACTAAAATAAACACCCCAATGCCTTCAAAATTTTTAAGTTTAAAATAAAGAAAGAAATAGTAGAATATGGTATTTAGATAACAAATTTAATTACAAAACTAGATGCATAGTCATATTTAGTAATTTTTAATAAATAGGACTGACACATATAAAATTTTCAAATATACCTTTCTATTCCCACCCTTTAACGATGTTATTCTTAACACTGCTTAGTTTTTCACTGCAAAAGAGCGCTGCTGTTAACGTAAAATTTGATACTTTTAAGATACAAAAAATATATATTTTTTTAATGCTTCCCAACACAAACTGGCCTACAGGAACATTTTCATCAAAAATTGGCATTTTTTAGTTGTCATCAGTTGCACTTTAATACAATTTATCAAGCAACGGGCTGCTTATGGCTACCATTAGAATTGGTCACCAAAAGAAGAAAGGTTGATGGACAACAAGTGGCATACTCTTGAGAAACCTTATGCAGACTTTCACTTTGCGACGGAGTTCAAACCTATTGTACGTGATAGGGTTTTGAACTTTCAGAATTTCAATCGGTTTTGGAGATGTAACGTCATTTATTCATGCACACGGATTTATTACATTCACAGAGGCAGTTCTTTTTATGATTCAGAGGCATGTGATAAGAGGAAAAGTATATGATTTCTTCTTCTCCCTATTCTTTTTTCTGATTTTTATAGTAATGTTTATTTTTAGTCAGCTATACTCACGTCAGTACCATCTTTACTGGTCAACTTTCTAGGAGTCCCTTTCTGAAAGACATGTGTTATCACTTATTTTTTTAACTTTTGATATTTTATAAATCGTGGTAATCATGTCGAACAATAATGACTTAAACTTTTTTAATAGTTTCTATAATTATCAATATTTTCTGTACTGCGAGACGTTATTCTCATAATTATGTTAAACGTTGCACTTTTCCTGTTCCGTATAATCTGAAATATATGTGTTTCATTTTATGCTAGAGATCGATAACAAAAAATGTATACATCAACTGAGATCATTTTCAGCCTTAGAAAATTGTATATTCCCAAAGCTCAATTCACTTTGAAAAATAGAAGAGAAAAAAGGGTTTTACTGTGAAACTTTATTTACACGTCATAGTGGCTTAAGATTAATAAATACTCTTTAATTTTTATTTTAATGTACTTGGTTTGTAAATAAAACCTGAAGATGAGGCACATTTTTAATGTTTTCAATTCATATTTTAAACATAATATTTAAATTATATACATTAATATTCAAAACTTCCACAAGACATACCAAAATTAAACTTAAGATGTGACACTGAGTGGGGAGTATAATTTATAGCAACTAAGATTGCAAAGTTGCATAAGACAATAGCCGCCACTATACAGGGTGTCCGAAAATTCCAGGACACATTTTAAAATTAAATATAAAATCAAATAATTGCCTTCTAGGGGTGCTGTTTGGACTAAAATGCTTCTCAGGATGAAAAGTTTTCTTGAAGCTAATGAGAATAATTATCTCCAAATTTCGATCACAGATGGTCCCTTGTCTGTATGTTTGTTTTAAGAAACATGCGATTTTTTCAGATTTTCAGATTAATTTTGATGTTGTGACACAGAAATGACAAACACAGCGCTGGGAGTCGTCATTTCTATGTCACAGCGTCAAAAGTAGTCTGAAAATCAGAAAAAAACATGCGAACAAGTGGCGCCATCTATGATCGAAATTTGGAACAAAATATTTTCATTCGATTGAAGAAAACTTTTCATCCTCAAAGCATTTCAGTTCAAACCGCACTCCTGTAAGACAATTATTCGATTTTATATTGAAATTAAAAATATGTCCAGGAATTTTGGGGCACCCTGTACTGATAATAGATGAATATATTGATTAATTTTTTAAGTCGCCTCAAAAATCAATTGGACTATTAGATTGAGTTTTTCTAAATGTAAAGAAACATTTTGAAGTGTGAAAATTGCCTTTAAATTGTTCAAAATTCAATAAACTATTTTCAAGTGTGGCGGCAAAATCTTTATTTAATGCATGTTTTCCCTCTGACCAAAAGCATTATAACTCTAATAATTATATTGAAATAATTGCTAGTTATAAAGCACTAAAAAATGCAAAGAAAGGAGAAAGAAAAGTGTGTTGTTTTCATACTGCGCTCCACTTCTCTCTGAAACAGTGCTTTAATCATTTGAAGTCATTTCACGTGTAATATAGTGTAAATCGAGGCTGAATCAGTGCTTGCATCATTCATGGAAATGCTGACAATAGTATATGTATATTCTTTTCTGAAAAGACGTGCAAGTCATCTGGGACATTAAATATTTAAATGTTCTTTCAATTCAACGAGTTCTTTTACGATGAATTCTTATTGCGTAAAATACATAATGATCATACTATTTTGCGTGTTTGTGCATTCTCGTGCACAGACGGCAGTGTTTTTTTTTTGTTTTTTTCTTTCACTATCGGAACAGAAATATTTGGAAATGCATAGTGTTCTTTTTTTTGATAATTTCGTCTAGTTATCGCTAACGGTACATAGTAGTTAATGGCTTGTGTGCTTTGAATGTGTTTGTGAAATACAGTATAATCTTTTGTTGAAGAATAGTTTATCGAATTGGTATATATTGTTGTATCGAACTTTAAGTGATATGATTTACATACTTGAAGAATTTTAACAGAATTATTCCAATTGATAAATAAATCCCAAGAGTTGTAATAGCATCGGCATCTTCAGAAAAGAAGTCCCTGGTTCGTATCCCCCTAAATATTTTTTCACCCAGTTAGAAAATTATGACTACTATGATTTATATACATTTCAATACTTTCTTCGGTATTTTTTATAATTTGCAATATTTATAATGTTATTTAAAGAAATATAATTTCCAGTCTATAGAAGTACAATGCCAAAAAATGGCATATTAAAAGATGGACATTTAGTTGTTAAATTTTGAATATTTTATTCCATGTTATATTTGCATCAAACTGCATTTTTCGTTATATTATGTAAAAATATTGAACATCGTTACATATGTAATATTATTTATTTACTTTTTGGATATTTTTTAATAGAATAATTATATTTATTATATATATGGTGTGTCCCACCGAAATAAAGCCACTATGATTGTGTGCTGTAATTGGACACGAAACAAACCAAAAAGAACGAAACAAATATATTAATAAAGTCTATATACAAGTACATATTTACAAGGAGTAACTCATCCCTGCACTACCTGGACAGGAAAAAGATTAATTTGTAAAAAAGAGGGGGAAAGGTGTCCCGCCGAAATAAAGCCACTGCTCTTAATAGACACTATATCCGCCATGGTTATACATGACTTGGAATATACGATGTGGCATACCATTTGGAGGACAGTAGCATCAATATTCTCCCACGCTTCAATGATGACGACCTTCAATTTTGCCACAGACTGAAACTGTCTGCCATTGGCATATACAGCCCAACTGAGGATACCTCACACATTTTCTTGGGGATTGAGATCAAGAGGAAAGGGCAGGTCATTCCATGACAGGCACCTGATTCTCGAAAAAACATTCCCAGGGCGATTTTGTAGCGTGAATGGAGGTTTTACCTGCTGAAATATCAAATTAGTCTACGAATTCTGTTTGAAAATGGCGGTAAATAGTTTTCTAGCATTTCTTGGTAATCGGTAGCCTTCATGCGGAATAAGAGAACTGTCATGTTATGTTTACCTCCATAGCCGAAGCCTCCCCACACCATTAATGAGCCTCCATATTACTGTCTTTTGGAGAATATTTCTTCATGTCATACCAATAGAAAGCAAGGCCGTCTGGCCCATCCAGATTAATTTTTTTCTCATCTGGGACTATAACGCGATGTCACTGGTCCTTCCAGGTTTTATTATATTTGGCCCAGTCGACTCTCCTTTGCATGTGTATAGCTTTCAAAATGTGCTGCTGTTTCCTTTTCTTATATCGCAAGTTGCTTGTACGTTTTTCAATTCGTGACAGGGTTGGTTTTGTCACAGGGATGTTATCCTGTTTGGCCAACTATTTTAAGGAAATACCACCTCCTGAAAAACCACGTAAAACTGCTCATGCCTGCCTGGAAGTCATTTTTCTGCAGGTACACCTCCTTTTTTATGTACCCGTATGCATTGCCCTGATTTACAAAATTGTCTATTACGGTATTGGATCGTTTGATTTGCTTAGATATTGGTCTATGTGAAAGACCTTGTTCCTTAAAAGCTATTATTTGTCCTTTCTCGAACTTTGATAGCTGGGTTTTCTTTCCCATTGCAATACATCAGGAGAAATAGAAAATACAACCTTCTAAAGCCCGAACAAAGTTCGACTGCCACAGAGCAAGTATTTGACAATTTCCTGACGTCATAAACATGTTGATCTCTGCAGCTCGAATGTAGGTAGTTACCAATAAATACTAATATTGGCAGTGGCTTTATTTCGGCGGGACACTTTCTCCCCTCTTTTTTACACATTCACTTTTTTCCCCTGCCCAGGTGGAGCAGGAAGTGAGTTACTCCTTGTAAATATGTATTTCTATACAGACTTTCTTAATATATTTGTTTCAGTCTTATTTGTTTGTTTTGTGCCCAATTACGGTATACAATTACGGCGGGTTTATTTCCTTGGGACACACCTTATATATATATATATATATTGTCATCCAAATTCTTCAATATTTTTCACCTTAAAGTTTTGACAAAATAATGCTAGTTCCAGAAGTATATATGTATTTATTTCGATTCATGCTGGAAAAGTAAATGTAAATATGTCAGAATCATTAGGTCGATTCATAAGTAATTCCTATGCAGCTAAGTAAAAACTAATGTTCATATTTATCGCTATGTGTCACCGAGACAAACGAGTTTTTGTTTTCACTATATAGATGAGGATTCAATTAGTCTTCTGTCAACTGTTTTGTGTAATGCATGTTACATTTAACTGTTTTCCTTAATCTCGGAAATGGAGAGTCAAAAAGCGCATATTCGCCATGTAATGCTTTGTTAATTTTAACAAGGCAACAGTACTAAAGCGACAGCTAAAAAAATATGAGGTGTATATGATGAAGAACTGATAACTGATCGGGAAGTTAGAAATTGTTTTGTAAAATTCCGTTAATGGAGATACGACTTTGAAAAGCGATTTGCAGGCGGGTACGTACTATCGACATTGGTGACAATCTTTTAAAGGCAATATTACAGCTAAATCCACTTCAATCAACAAGAAGTATAGTGGAAATATTAAATAAATGACAGTCGATTGTTAACCGCCGCCTGGAGAATATAGGGAAAGTCAGCAAGCTTGAAGTATGGGTGCCTCACAATCTCAGTGAACCGAATAAAGACGATCGCATGTCAATCGCCACAATTCTGCTCGCAAGGGTAAAAATCGAAGCCTTTTTAAGGGGTCTCAGGAGTCTTACTTTTCATTGATGATGCAATTTAGCAACGTGTCGCATTTAATTTTATTTCACATTCCGTATGGAACAGAAATACATATTTTTTTTTAAAAATTGACAGCTTAATATCTGTTCTGTGTAGCATAATAATTTCAATGTTCTATAAATATTATTTTACACTTTTTAAAATGTTTAATTTTGAGGAAAGTTTTAAAATTGTTTTTTGACTTGCATTCATTGCGCGCAACATTTCTCAAGAACTAATGAAGCAATTTGTACAAAACTTGAAACATATATTCACTTTGATATAAGAAATAACTTATACCTCAAATTTATTAATATAATTGTATTGAATATTTAAAATTAGCATTTTTTCAACACAAAATGATTTTTTTCAAAATTTTATAATTTAAATGTATCTATTTAAAGAAAATAAAATTTTAATTGCTTTAAATTCAAGTATACGTTCAAAGTACTGTTATGTTTTTTTTTTCTGAGCAGTTAAATTTCCACCTAGATTGAATCCTGTATATAAAATCATAACAATAACTTCTAGCTGAATTACTTAAATTACTGAAAAGGAAAACTTTAACCCTAAAATATCAATGCCACACTTAAGGAATTGTAAAACTACAACAAAATACTAAAGCAATACAGGGTTCTCAATTTATCTGCTCAGATCAACCCCAACAATTGTCATAGAGTCAGAATATTCATGCATGACCAGAGAAAATCACTTAAAAAAGATGAATATAATTAATTAAATGAAATTTAAACATACCGCAAAACAAATTACTTAAAGGAATGTAAATGAACTGAAAAGGTAGATTAATTTAAGAATTTTGAATAAGTTAATAGTCAAGAGCTGAAATATGAAAACAAACTTCAAAGTCATACATAAAAAGAATCTAACTCTATGGGCTGTGATCGTAATGTGGCTAAATTCATTAAATTGTAAAGGTGTGTAAAATTTAAAATTTTAGTTAACTTATGCTGTTTACCTTCATTACAATAAAAAAAAACTAGAAGAAACACTGTTCATATTCTCTATATTCTTCAATTTATTAATGATTTCTTTTAAATCTTTATTTTTAAATTAATATATGATTCTAATATGATTAATCTTACAGAAACAGACCATTGCCACTTCTTCTTGGGTTAATTTGAACTGAAACATTTATTCTCATTATTTCTGTTTTTAAAGTATATTTACTTATTTAAATCTAGTGAAGTTACTTTATTGAGGAATAGTTTTAGCAGTGCAAAAATAGATACAAGTCAAGAGAATAGGATTAAAATTAATTTAATTCTTCATAGGTAGTTTTAACTCTTATACATACAGGTGTTTCAAAACTTATTTCTCAAGCTATCACAATTAACAAATGATATTGTAAATATTCTAACATTAATAGGAAAGATTTTATCATGTTGACATTTTCTGGCTTCTATTATACAGATTGTAAAATTAAAACAAAGATAATCAATCATTACGTTATAATGGAACAAGAAAAAAAAACTTAACATACCCAATGTAATCCATAGTAGGTTTCAGAGATTGTACACCGCAAGTTATTCTTTTTTTCTTTTAACAATTACTTTTTTTTTTTTAGTTTGGAGTTGGTTATCTAGTACTGTTCACGCATAGTTATCTTAAACGCAATTTTTAGATGAATTTTCTTTGACGACCATATCTTAACTGGCAGTGTTTTTTTTCTGTAGTATAAAAAAAAACTCCTTATCTTGAAAATAGTTTCAGGGGTGGGCTATACACCACACACTTCCTTCGGTACGCAGCTTTACCCGATGAGTTAGGAAATCGTTTTGGAATTTGAAGACAGCAGCCGATATCGCTCTTCGTGGAAGTAGCTGGAATTATTTTTGCTTAAACACTAAACAAGCAGGCATCCTCCGTAATATATTTCTAGGACGAATTGAAGCTTAGCAGAAAAGGCAGCGGGACGCTAACGTCTTGCTTCGCATGCCCACGATTTATCTTGGATCTCTATTTCACAGAATCTGATATCAGGGCATTTTTAACTCGTCCGATTGCTCGATCAGCAGCCAGGTATATCCAGCTCACCAGCAAAGTCCAAAGATGCACCTTCTAAAGCCGCCCTCGCTTACCATTCTTTTTTTTTAAAAAACGAAAAGCTCTTACAGTTCAATTCATACTCTTTAATCGCAAAAATCGACCTTCTCTGTCTTCGGTCTCAAAGCGAAAATCCTTTATAAAAAATGTTTTAGGCCTCGACAAAACAGGGGGGGGGTTCCCAGGCCCCCTTTGGCCCCTCAAAATTTTATGTTGTTTCACATCTTACTGCACTCAGGGCACACCTAGAAAAAACGCTACTCGACCAACAGACCACGCGCTCGCTTCTCGAATCCCCTCAATCTTCCCGCGTTTCTTCCCAGGAAGCAATAAAGGGTGGGGGGCGAAAACTGTCTTCATTGGACAATTTCCCTACCTGATGCCAAGAACATCTTGTTGCTACGTCCCTTTAACCACGGGGACATCACGTGAACTCAAATCTCGGAAGCCCAGGCAATACTTGCAGCTGCTTAAAGAATTTTATTTCGTAAACAAAGTCATAAAAATGCATTGTAAAAGGGGCTGGTATGCTATGAGAAAAGTATCATTCCCACACAATAATCCTGTGTTTAAAATGTAAACATGTGTGGTCCCAATTATTTCTGGAAGCTGAATTTGCCGTATCTGAACACAGCTGACCATTTACCCCACGTTTGCTAGTAAAAGAGAGAAAGGGGGATTTTTTTTTTTTTTTGTGAGAGAGTATCCCAACATAAAAAGGTTTTATTTACAGAAAAATAGAGGAATGTTTTTGAATAACAACATTTACATGTTGTAACATAATGCTTGAAAGGTTGTCGACTAAGGTCGTTTTCTTTTGTACAAGTGCAAGTTCTTTTGTAGCCTCATCTGCCATAATTAAATCTTTATATATAATCTTAATGTTAGACAGAAATAAAAGTTAAACTGTAAACTAAAATTACGTCCCTATGCAGATTTAAGAATTATACCCGGTATACAAGGGCACATTACAATTAAAACACTTACACAAAAATAAAATTATGCAAAGTATGACAGAAAAATTAGTATTTGAGAAAAGAAAAACTTATTAGGGGGGGGGGGGGTGCATATACTTAGAAACCTCACACCTTGGAGCATACACTTATACATATATATTATAATATACAACATATGAAAACACACACACACATATATATATATATATATATATATATACCTACTGTCCAGCTTGCCCCTAAATTTTTTTGGTAAATGAATGACTGAATTATCACTCGCCTGAACTCTGTACACAAAGTGTATACTAACTGAATGGCAATTACCAATAAAAATGAACTACCTAAACCTTTAAACCACACCCGCACATGAAAAAGGGACAATTCTGAAATTTTGCAAGAGGAAAACATTGAAAATTTGTAAAGTATAGAGTTCTAAATTCAGTCAAACAGTTAATTCCCAACCAAATACTGTAATATATAAAATTACACATAAATTCAATACAATAACCAGGCCTTTAATAACATGGCACCATTCTTGTTATGGGTTTTTTTTTCTGAGCAGTTAAATTTCCACCTAGACTGAATCCTGTATATAAAATCATAACAATAACTTCTAGCTGAATTACTTAAATTACTAAAAAGGAAAACTTTAACCCTAAAATATCAATGCCACACTTAAGGAATTGTAAAACTACAACAAAATACTAAAGCAATACAGGGTTCTCAATTTATCTGCTCAGATCAACCCCAACAATTGTCATAGAGTCAGAATATTCATGCATGACCAGAGAAAATCACTTAAAAAAGATGAATATAATTAATTAAATGAAATTTAAACATACCGCAAAACAAATTACTTAAAGGAATGTAAATGAACTGAAAAGGTAGATTAATTTAAGAATTTTGAATAAGTTAATAGTCAAGAGCTGAAATATGAAAACAAACTTCAAAGTCATACATAAAAAGAATCTAACTCTATGGGCTGTGATCGTAATGTGGCTAAATTCATTAAATTGTAAAGGTGTGTAAAATTTAAAATTTTAGTTAACTTATGCTGTTTACCTTCATTACAATAAAAAAAAACTAGAAGAAATACTGTTCATATTCTCTATATTCTTCAATTTATTAATGATTTCTTTTAAATCTTTATTTTTAAATTAATATATGATTCTAATATGATTAATCTTACAGAAACAGACCATTGCCACTTCTTCTTGGGTTAATTTGAACTGAAACATTTATTCTCATTATTTCTGTTTTTAAAGTATATTTACTTATTTAAATCTAGTGAAGTTACTTTATTGAGGAATAGTTTTAGCAGTGCAAAAATAGATACAGGTCAAGAGAATAGGATTAAAATTACTTTAATTCTTCATAGGGAGTTTTAACTCTTATACATACAGGTGTTTCAAAACTTATTTCTCAAGCTATCACAATTAACAAATGATATTGTAAATATTCTAACATTAATAGGAAAGACTTTATCATGTTGACATTTTCTGGTTATCTAGTACTGTTCACGCATAGTTATCTTAAACGCAATTTTTAGATGATTTTTCTTTGACGACCATATCTTAACTGGCAGTGTTTTTTTTTTCTGTAGTATAAAAAAAACTCCTTATCTTGAAAATAGTTTCAGGGGGTGGGCTACACACCACACACTTCCTTCGGTACGCAGCTTTACCCGATGAGTTAGGAAATCATTTTGGAATTTGAAGACAGCAGCCGATATCGCTCTCCGTGGAAGTAGCTGGAATTATTTTTGCTTAAACTCTAAACAAGCAGGCATCCTCCGTAATATATATCTAGGATGAATTGAAGCTTAGCAGAAAACTGAGCGGGACGCTAACGTCTTGCTTCGCATGCCCACGATTTATTTTGGATCTCTATTTCACAGAATCTGATATCATGGCATTTTTAACTCGTCCGATGCTCGGTCAGCAGCCAGGTATATCCAGCTCACCAGCAAAGTCGAAAGATGCACCTTCTAAAGCCGCGCTCGCTTACCATTCTTTTTTTAAAAAAAAACGAAAAGCGCTTACAGTTCAATTCATACTCTTTAATCGCAAAAATCGACCTTCTCTGTCTTCGGTCTCAAAGCGAAATTCCTTTATAAAAATAGTTTTAGGCCTCGACAAAAAAAAGGGGGGGGGGTTCCCAGGCCCCCTTTAGCTCCTCAAAATTTTATGTTGTTTCACATCTTACTGCACTCAGGGCACACCTAGAAAAAACGCTACTCGACCAACAGACCACGCGCTCGCTTGTCGAATCCTCTCAATCTTCCCGCGTTACTTCCCAGGAAGCAATAAAGGGTGGGGGGGCGAAAACTGTCTTCATTGGTCAATTTCCCTACCTGATGCCAAGAACATCTTGTTGCTACGTCCCTCTAAGCACGGGGACATCACGTGAACTCAAATCTCGGAAGCCCAGGCAATACTTGCAGCTGCTTAAAGAATTTTATTTCGTAAACAAAGTCATAAAAATGCATTGTAAAAGGGGCTGGTATGCTATGAGAAAAGTATCATTCCCACACAATAATCCTGTGTTTAAAATGTAAACGTGTGTGGTCTTAATTATTTCTGGAAGCTGAATTTGCCGTATCTGAACACAGCTGACCATTTACCCCACGTTTGCTAGTAAAGAGAGAAAGGGGGATTTTTTATTTATTTATTTATTTTTTTTTTTGTGAGAGAGTATCCCAACATGAAAAGGTTTTATTTACAGAAAAATAGAGGAATGTTTTTGAATAACAACATTTACATGTTGCAACATAATTTAAGTACGAGAAATTAATAAAAAGAAAGGGGGCTTAATTTATTAAATTACTTTTATTTATTTAGCCAGTGTTTTTCGACAGTAATTTCTGTCTCATTTAATGCCCATATTACACTTAAATTTTCTTATACCTATATTTCAGGCACTATAGTAGCCACCAGTATAGACACTTTTACCACATTTGTTTTACATTAATATATAAAGATTCATGACACTTAATTTTCATTTTAAAAAATCCTTTATCTTTCGTTTTGTACATATTAAAATCGAAAATTATAATTTACATTTCTTTACTTTTCTTTAAAAAAAAAAACCACATTTTTTTACTTAAAAAGGACATAAATTCCGGTATATCGTTAAAACTATGCTATTTATAAATATATATTGCATTGTCCATACTCTTTGGCACTTCTCTGAAAAAACGTTTTCGTCCATTTCTTGGACTTCTTCAGTTTCACTTGGCGGCTCGCAGTTTCATTTTCGACCTTTTATCATCTCTCTCTTTCCATTTTTTCCCCCTTCTCCCTTTTCACTTTCCCCTTCTTTCCAGCATTTTTAGCCAACGGGAGTCAACATTTGCATGTGCCATATCGTTGCATACAGTTTTTCTTTCGAGGTTAATCTCGATAGCCTCTCTCATTAGGGTGTTGTGGGGATTATCATATGCAGCTATTTTTTCTATTTTAATTGATTGAGGTATTATGGGGTTTTTTAAATTTGTTCTTGAGAAGGCTGTTGCTTGATTATTATATTTTATGTCGCGGATATGCTCCTTATACCTTTCGCTTATTTTTCGCTTTGTCATCCCGATGTATGTAATTTCCTTATTTTCTGTATTTGAGGCTTTAATTTTATATACTCCTGCCGTCTGTAATTCGTCGTATCTTTCTGCTTCATTTCGTATCGTTTTAAATAGGGAAGGGTTGGGTGTGATTGGTACTATCTTTCCGAGTTTACTAATTTCGCGTTTTATTTTTAGTGCTATTCCGTTCATGTATGGTAGGGGTGGTGTATAATCCTTTTTATTTTGTCCTGGTTGGATCCAGTTAATTTTTTCTTTCGCTTTTCTGATTAGTTTGTCTATTGTTTTTCTTGGATGGCCAGCGTTACGTCCTATGTTCTCTATAATCCTTAATTCTTCTTTTAATAACTTTTCTGTTGAACATATATACAGTGCTCTATAGATGTAGGTATTTAGGGCTGCAAGTTTATAGTTTATTGGTGTATTTGTTTTGCTTGACATTATCGCTAGGTTTGCAGTAGGTTTTCTATAGATTGTTGTTTTTATCTGGTCATTTTCGTATATTATTTTTACGTCAAGGTATGGTAAGGATCGGTTCTTTTCTTCTTCTATTGTAAATTGTATATTGCTATCGTATTTATTTATTTCGTTTAAGAGGTTTTTTAAGTTTACTGTTCTGTTTGTTATGATAAATATATCATCTACATACCTTACCCAAAGGCGTATTTCATTTTTATGATCCTGTATTATTCTTTTTTCCATTACTCGCATTTTCCATTCTGAAACCACATTTGAAATGGGGGACCCCATCGGTACACCCCTCAGCTGTTTATATATCTTATTGTTAAATTTAAAATAACTTTCGTTTAGGATCAGATTTGTTGCACTTTCCATTGTATTTATAATTTCTGTGTCTGTGTAGTGTTTCTGTATAGTCTTGTTTATTTCTTCTGTCATTTCGTTAAGGTTAATTGACGGGTATAGGTTTTTTACGTCTAAGCTTATCATATAATCGTCTGGTTGCGGTTCGTATTCTCTTAATATCTGTATGAATTTTCGTGTTGAATTAACTGATATATCGGAAGGGGGGAGGCATTTCTTCATACTGTTTCCGCATATATTTTTCTATGTCATAGGTTGGGCTTAGCTTTTTGTTAACGATCGGTCTCATTTTGTATGGATTCTTGTGGTCTTTCAATTTTCCAAATATAATTGGTGTATTAGGAGTAAAATTCTGCTTTATTGGTTTAGTTCCATTTGGCCATTTACCCCTTTTAATCAATTCTTCTGACTTTTTCGTTAGTTTATTTAGGGGGTCTTTTTTTTACTATTTCGGTCCCTAGTTCATCTATTGTGCTCTCCATCATTGCCATCATCTATTGTGCTCTCCCTGTTACGCTGCACATGAGCTGCTATTGCACGATAGAAAAATCCTTCTTCAAGAAGGCCGATGATTCTCCCCCATTCAAACTCCGTCATTGTTCAAATGTCACCTTCTTTCGTCGAAAAGGCATAGTTATGTCTCACCTAACGTTTACCATTAGCATATAACCATAGACACTTCTCAACGTCTACCTATAACCCTCTCTTTATACGGTTTCAGCAGAAGACCAGAAGGCGCTGCCCAGCCCAGGCATACGTGGTGACTCTGAAATTGGAATCATTTGCATAACACGCTATATTGTGCATTTTCTGAAATTTCCAGCGCAGTCGCCTCATTCCTTCAAGGTGTTGCAATTTTCATAAACATGAATATATGTACATATATATATATATATATATATATATATATATATATATATATACAGTGGCGGCCAAAAGTTTCCTGCCTGAGCTCATCTGATTTGCTTGCCAGAACGTTTCTGCGAAGTAGAAGCGCAATTGCTCCAAAAGTTAGTAATATGCAAATGACCTCTAACCACATGATCATTTTGATTGGATACCAAAGACACTTTATGCAAAGGGAGGGAATCCGAAATTCGCGTGTGCAAAAGTTTCCGGCCATTCGTCAATCGTTAGTTTTTGCTATCGCTAAAGTGCTTTTTTGGCCATGTTTGTTAATTATTCAACTTGAAGAACGTAGTTAAAATTCAAAAATCAAAAGTTCAACAATTAATATTCGTTAACGAGTGATTTTCTTGTCGCTAAATGTCCTCTCGTGAGATTGCGACAAAGTTATCGATCGGAAAATCTACTGTGAACTATATTTTTAAATATATATATATAAAGATTGGTATGGCCTTCAGGACTTGCCACGGTCCGGGAGAGCCCGGAAAACGAATATTCATGTGGACAGAATTATCAGGAAAAAAGAAGTTGATGGCCAGCAAAAAAATGCCACTGCAATATCCCGCGATTTACAAAGCGAAAATATTGCTGAAATAAGTCTGTCTATTGTGTCAAGACGCTTACATGACGTAGGACTTTATGGAAGAGTCTGTGTTAAAACACTTTTCATAAGTAAAAAAATCAGAGGACCCAACTGGCGTTTTCCAAGGAACACAAAGGCTGGTCAAGTGAAAAAGTACAATTTTCCGATGAAAAGAAATTCAACCTTTTTAAGAGTGATGACAGACACTACGTTCGACGACTTAAAAACAAACGATATTATTCTAGATATTTTATTCCTAAAATGAAGCATGACGGAGGACACGTTATGGTGTGGGGAGCATTATCTGGAAAAGGTGTCCGTCCATTAGTTAAAATCCGCGGCAAGATGGATGATGCAATGTATAGGGATATGTTGCAAGATCATTTTCTGCCTTATTGAAAGAAAAACAGTGGTCGCAACTATTTTTTTCAGTATGATAATGACCCAAAGCATACATGCAAGCTCGTCAAGTAGTAGCTTTCGCGCAAAAAAAAATCCGCTTTTGAAATAGCCAGCCCAATCACCCGATCTGAAACCAATAGAAAATCTTTGCAACGAACTTGAAAAGCATGTGGGGAATTATTACTATTCCAGTTCAGCAGAATTTCCCCAAAAATTGCAAGAAGAGTCGAAAAAACTTACCATGCACCATCTTCAACCGTTCATTCACTCAATGCCACGTCGCTGCACCGCAGTACTTATTGCTAAAGATATTACGAAAAAATACTAATTATAAAAGTTGTTGAGCACTGTTATTTTCTATTTTAACCCCATTTTTTCCAAACTTGCCAAGATGGCCGGAAACTTTTGAGAACATGCGTTTTCCTTTGCAATTAATTTTTTAAATGAGATTTATTGAAAATTATTTGTTATTACGAAAATAAGTTCCTAACTGATATGTCAATAAAATGCATAAGTATCACTTTCAGATTCCTCTTCGTACGGGTATACTTACAATTTAACCAAAAAATTTATGCTGGCCGGAAACTTTTGACCGCCACTAGTATATATATCTATATTTCCAAGAGCCTGTAAAATTAAGAAAATATTTAATAAGTTAGTTTCAAACTATGGTTTCAAAATAAATTTTATCTGCATTCTTTATTATATATGCAAGTTTTAATTAATTAATTAATTTGAATTAATTATGTCTTTTAAACTAAATAAATGACAGTTAAAAGAAGTAAATCTTTATAACTCTGATTATTATTAATATAATAAGTACTCAAATTTTCTATTTTTTATATAGTTAATTTTGTTACAATATATATTTTTACATCTTAATTTTACTTCCTGTAAAATACATAAATGATTAAATCATTATTTTCTTTTTGTTCGTTGTGTAAAATTTTAGGTTTAAATTTTGCATAATTTTAGAAATTGAAATCTAATTTTAATATTGAATTTTTGATTATTTCTGACGTTCTGATTATTTGATATTTGTGACGTTACACTGAAAAAAATTCTGCCACTGGCATCTGGAAATTAAATTGTGACTCTAGAAAATACAGTTCCATGTTATACTTATAAATTCTAGTTCCCTTTTCTAGACAGTCCTAATTATCCCTTTTAAAATTCAAGGGCGTTTTCCTATATCATCGTGGTCAAACTTATTTTAAAATCTCTGCAAATATACGAACGCAAGAAGTGAGTTTTAATTAATTCTAGTTTATGAATTAATTCTAGAAATCAAGTGATAATTTCTCGCAATTTAAATGAGTCATAATATAATGTATCGTTTCATCACCTAGAAAGACCATTTGATCTATTCAGTTTATTTGTTTATCTTATTCGCATAACTCAGAAATCTTATTTCTAGTTTAGAGATATAGAAAATGATTACCTGTTCGTTCTAGATGAAGGCGGAATATTTTTTCTTTCAGTGTAATAAATTATTATATAACAAATAAAATTATATACTTATTTCTGAAACTATTACTGTATCACCTACATTTATAGCCAAAAATATGAAAATCCAAAGCTGGTGCCTTTTAAAAAAGAGTCTCCACCCTAAAACTACCCACAGACTGTATCATTTAAGCACGCTAAAGCATCTCGTATATTTGGGCGTTTTCATGTCTGTTTTCATGCACGAACAAAGTAATTGAAATGCCATTGTATTCTACTTTCTGAAGCGTAAAGCTGTAATTAAAATTAATTGGATTAAGAAAAAAAATAGATTTTAAATTTTGAGAGTTAAAACAGAATTTATTATTAATTCTGATAAATTAAGAATCTCTATTTAAAAGAGTACGAAGTATTATTTATTCTTTTTAAATATGCTTTTAAAATTTATAGGTTAGACCGGGGCACATTTATGCGGATTTTTTTCAATGCATTTTCTAATTTTTATGTATTAACTTTTTAGCCATTGTGGTTTTATAAAGCAGTTAATAAAGTCAGAATTTGTGTATTCCGTTTTTGCCCTATTTGTGTTTTTAACCGTAAAAAAAAATATTTTTAGGTCCAAGTCTTTTGCGTAAACGTGCCCCGGGAACGGGGCACGTTTACGCATATTATAAGTGATACCAAGAAGTAAGTGAAATAAATATTTAATCAAATTGAAATGTTCTATTTATTATTTAAAGCACTGTTTAAAAAAATAATAAAAAGAATTAATTAAAGAACATTTTATAGGCTAAACTGAAAACATAGGGCTTATTGCTAATTAAAAACAGAAACTTCATCATCACTCTTACAGTTTTTACAATAAAAAAATAAAGTATTTCCTTTTGCACACTTGTCCTGGGACCACCTTTCACTGTAAAAAAATACGACCAGTTTTCCTGTAGGAATCGGAAAAATAGTTGCCCGTATCCTACCGGAAATTTTTCCGACCCAGCTCGGAATAAAATCCGTAAAATACTGTTTTATTGCCGATTTTCTCTTTTTTACGGATTTTATTCCAAGCTGGGTCGGAAAATTTTCCGGTACGATAAGTGAAACTATTTTCCCGATTCCTACAGGAAAACTAGTCGGCCTTTTTTTATTTTTTTTTTACTGTGTTTGCATTTAAGACATTGAACTGTGTCTTGACCTTTTTTTGATTGGTTGTAGGATTTTAAACAATAAACTCATACACAGTTTTCATCTTCGTCATCAGATTCATTCACTATTTTCTTTATTCCATAGTGTACAAACTTTTTCCCTTTTGCAATTTTTGGTTTTATACTTTTTCCTTTGCTGTCTTCTTGTTCTGCTTCCATAGAAACTAGTAAATTTTTACGTAATTTCTTCTTTTTCAACGTGGGTAAAGGTGCCCTGATGTCAATGTGTAAACATGCCCCGTCGCCATGTTTGAATTCATTTTTAACGTGCAACGAAAATTAATAACATTTCCGTTCATACAAATACAGTTCTCAAAAAAGATAAAATTCTGTTAATGTTCATATATTTGTTCATCCTTAATTAAGTATTATTAGTTCACAATAAGTTTCAATAAGTTCAACACAAAAATTACTCACCTTGCAGAACACAGATTTTCCATTCCTCATGCTAGACCGAAGCTCAACTGACGCTCAAAAACGTGTGATAATACCCACTAGAGTGCAGCATCAATCTGTCATAGCTGGTGGTGCGCCAGGTATAACTCGTTTCGGAAAAAGTGTACTGCGTAAACGTGCCCCGGTCTACCCTATTCAAAGAATGGTCATTCCTTTTTGAAAAAGACTAAATCATCCTAATGTAATTTTTCGAAAAATGAAAAGGCAGTATTTGTTTCTCGTGACCATTACTTTAACGTTATTTTCCCTAAAAAAGTGTATTCTTAGGTTAGATAAATTTAAAGCGTTCGAGCTTTTTATAGCCAACTTAACAAACAAAAATTACGTGAATTTTTTCCTATAAATTGCGTAAAAAAGAAAAGAAAAAGTTATCTTCTTCTTTTCTCTTTCGTTAAAATGATAATTTTTAATCTAAAAAATATTTTTTATTAGGGAAAAAAAGCATTATAAATGTGACAAATAATTACTTTTAGGAATATGAAAATTACTTACTCTTTTTAATTTTGTTTTCGCTTAATCCACTTTTTTTCACATAGTTGAAATCCAGAATTGTGAATCCTGACTATTATAGACTATGACTTGGTACCATTGTGTTTTCCTTATGTGTATATTTTGATGCAATTGGGCCATTCTACAGAAAAAGTTACTTTTTCAGTCATTTGTAGATAATTCTCGACAGAATAATTTACTTTAAAAATGTATATTTCATCTAGATTGGTTTAAGAAAACATTGATTTCCTCTTTTGAGAATTTTTTTTTTATAATGCACGGAGGGATACTAAATGTAATTTTTTTCCATGTCACAATTTTCTGAATGTGACAAATATTTTATTCGTTTACTGATTTTCTTTCCTCTGAAAATTATTTTATTACTAAATAACATTTTGGTATGAAAAGAAAAATTTCAAAAAATATATGATGAATTACTGTCGCAAGCATTTCTTGTATCCTCCGTAGAATAAATTTCTATACAGTAATTTCCAAAATGCAGTAGCATTCTAATAAAACTATTCAGAGACGGGAGACAATCGCTAACCGTGAATCTGTACATTAACGTTTGATATTAAATTTGAATTATTCTCACTGAACTTGAAAAGATTATAAATTTTAACTCCATTCGTGAATGTGCATATTGACGTTTGATATCAAATTTGAATTATTCTCGCTGAACTTGAAAAGACCATAAACTTTAAAGTCGTTCTTGTTTTAAAATGTAAGTATCAAGTATTTAATAAAATTAAGTTTTCAATTCATGTAAATAAAATTTTTTTCAGATATTTACTTCAAATTTTAGAACCTATTCTATATAACCTTGGCATTATGAAACAAAATATTGAAAAAATCCCTGCCGGCCCGGCCTACACGCGGAGGTAGATTTCGAAGTTAAGTATACTAATTTCACCAACAAAAACTAAATCATGATTAGAGATAAACCCACTTTAACAATTTTATTTGGTCGCTTTTGACGAGTTTTTATTTCATTTTTATATAATAGCAGGTTTTATCAGAATCATGTTAAGGCGATGTTAAAAAAAAATACTTTTCCGTGTTGTACAACTCGAAATTTTCTGGCACATTTTCAGATTTATTTTTAATAGAAAAAACATTAAACTTTCTGACGAGATTTTTGAAGAGATTTATAAGCGACCTGTGTTTTTATTTTTCGTTGAATTAATTAAAACTTGATTTGTAAAGAATTATTTTCTCAGTAGGAAAATATTTTTCGTTTATAACACAATCACTTCGGGAAATTCTGTTCAAAATGCCCACTTTGACATCATTTTTTCTGCCTCTATCAAAAAATGGATCACTACGGTACATTATATAGTTTCCGAATAAGAGAATCTACCAACTGGATGCGTCTGAGAGCAAAAATGAATTTAAAAATGAGTAAGAAAATAAGCAGCTTGGATAAGAGGATTTTTTGGATAAGAGGCACCCTTAATAAGAGGATTTTTTTCTTCAACCACTATGTATTTTTAATTTGTTTTTGATGTAAGAATTGACCCTAACAAAAACTTGTCTATATAAATGTTGTAGACAATATTAAGAAGATATATGATAAATTCATGGGGATTTTATATCTTGCGAATTGACGGAGTTATGGAATTTTTTTCTTCTTTAACACCCCCCCCCCCTTTTTTTTTTTTTTTTTTCGTTTATAATTTTTTTTTTTTGGCGGTACGAATTGGTACTATCAAAAACTTGTGAGTATAAAAGTGGTAGATAATATTAAGGAAATTTATAATAAAATTAATTGGATATGATATCTGGAGAACAGACGAAGTTATGAATTTTTTTCTTCCAAAACCCGTATTATTACCCCTTGAGCCCATTTTTAATTTTATCAAAATCTGTGATACATAAATTTTTGGCCCTATTTTTAGAAGTAATAAAAATTTTAAACTGATTTGATATTTACAAAAATTAAGAAGTTATGGGGTTTTTTTCGGTTTTTACAAAACCCCTCCGTATTTCTATTCCCTTGGTCTGATTTTGCCCATGAACAAACTCGACCGAGATTTTATGCCCCTTGATTTTATGTATCAGTTTGGAAGAGATTTGTGCAGAATTGTGGAAGTTACCGTGTCAAGAAGAAAGTTATTATATATAAATATATGTATAAGTTTTTTACTGAGGGGGTTTTGGGTTCTAGGGGTCATGATCGGTGTAGATCTGCAAAAATCTTTCAGAATTTCCAACATAGGGGAGGATGTAATAGGCAGTATTTCATAAGAAATCTACCTAAAACTGTATCCTCTGTTTCAATATTGGAAAGGAAATTAACCCCTACACCTTTATAAAATAAAATAAGTATGCAAAAATTAAATGGCTATACGACCACCTATATTAATCTGAAAAAGTGTGAAAGATAAACTGTGGATATAATTATAATTTTTTTGGTTACAACTTTTATTGAAATTTTTATGCTCAAAAAGTAACATTTTCCGTTGAATTGTTTAATTATATCTTAATAAGTACCTAGTTTTGAAGTTGTTATTTTTGCGTATAAACCTTAAATCTTCTATTATGCAAATTACTGATCTATATTATACGGCACTCAATATGCCATAAAAACATTGTAAAAGAGAACAAACAAAAAGAATAGTGCGTGTAAGAAAAATCACCATTTAAAAGCGAAAAATTACTGTGTTTTCTATCAGAAACATCTAAAATTTCAAAGCAACTCTTCGTGTTTCTAAAAATACTATATAAGATACAATGGCAATTTCTAATACGCAAATTTTTACTCTGTACTCTTACAACATATCCGAAATTCGTGACAATTCACTTATTTTTACATAAGTTAGAGACCGGAAAATCGTTCATAGACGTACAAATAAACATATCATTTTTGGATTTAAAAAAAAATTAAGTTGAGTAAAAAATATTTCATATGTTTGTTTCCCTTAATTTCAATACTAGTATGTCATACATATATTCGGGTTATTCACTTATTTGGTTGAGCAGGTATGTCCGCTATTAATTTGAGGATTTTTTCGGCTTGTACTATGTTCTTTTAGCTTGCTATAATAACATCAAAACAAAAGCAATTTCTGTAAATTTTGCGTTTCTCTGTAAAAAGTTGAATGCATTAAATAAAGATAATAATCTTCCGGGTTTTTTATGAACATACAATCACAAAAACATTAAGGGAAATGAAATAAGCTTTGAAGCTGAAAAAAATCTTGCTGGCCCTTTGTTGTAAATAATGAACTTCTGCTCAAAATTATTGAAAAGCAGATAAACTTCAGCGCTGTTCTTGTTTGGCAGATTGGTTATTTACAAAGTACCATTAATTGACACTTCCATCCGGTTCAACCTTGTCAAGATTCGCTGTTGGTAAGTTTTTTTGTAGATAAAAATACGAGAAAACTTTTGACTCAACATGATACAGTAGAATTGAATAACCTTTTTTCTTTAAATTCGGATAAAAGTAAGTTTTATCTATTTCGAATATGCTTAAGTAAAAGATAGATTGTTTTACAAGAAATCTTGTTCTCTATTTCTTTTATTAATTTGAATTATACAATAACAATCTGCATCTATTGTAACTTATGAAAATTCGTCAACATGCAGTGCTGCTTATTTTAAAATACTATACACCGTATTAGCATAATTTAAAATATAAATGTTTTGTTCATATAATAATGAAGTTTTGAGCAAGCTTTGCAAATCTGGAATTCTACTAAGTATAGACGCTTTTTTAGCCTGATAAAGAGAGCTATAGAGTTAATGCGCTCGAAACTAGTTTCATTTTCAGAAAGAATTAAGCAATAAAATCCCTTCCTTTATAGCTTTTTTTCTAGATTTTTTCCATCACAAGTTTAGGTAGTTGGATAACATCTTATTTCTCACCGAAAAGGAAATTAGGAAAAGTATGGGAATTAGGAATTGTTTATTATTTTCATTTTTTTTATTTGCTATTGCATATTCAAGAAACGCATAAAATATTTGTTAAATAATTTAATTATATTGTTCTGAAGAATATCTTTGTTGGTTTGATTGGTTACGATTGATTTTGCTCGCAATGTCAAATACTTACGAAAGCAATATTAATGGTGTTTTGAATTGATATATATCATTTTTAAAATTTTTAATAAATTAATTTCTTAGCAGTGTAGCTGTTAAATACAATCCTCTTAAACAATCAATGTGGTAAAAAAAAAAAAAAATATTAATAGAGCGCTGACGATAAAATAATTTAAATGTGTAGTAACTATTATCTTTAAAATAAACTACATGAGATTCCTCTAATGTGATAAACATACTTTTTTCTGCTCTGAATACTATTTACTAATGGTTAACTATTTTCCAATCTTCGTTTACATAATCTCATGTTAAGCACGTTATTTATTTATCTATGCTTCCTTAACAAAATTACACAAATCCGTCTTCAGTAGTAATATTTTTGTTAATGTAGAATAAAACACATTTCCAGTATAATAAATTATGATTGAGGGCATTAACGAAGGAAAGAAAGAAAACAAGAAAACATTATTATGAAAATATTTAATTTGGAGGAAAAAGGAAATTCTGAGTGTCAAACTTGTTCTATTAAGCAAGAGAAAAATAAACACAACTTCTTAACAACAGTTAAATGTGCTAACTTGTAATCATTCAATTGATAATGATATGTACAAACAGTTGCAGAAAAAATTATTAATGAAATTACGCTTATCAAAGATTTTTTTTTTATCTTCATCTATACGGCCGAAGTAAGTAGAAGGTATTACAACATTAAATTCAAGCGATTAATACTTAAAAAAGAATTTAAAATAAAAATAAATATAAAAAAAATCACACTATTTATATATATTTTTTTTAAATAGATGTAATAAGCTAAATATAACTTTTATGCAAATACTGGATATATTTATTTAACATTTGTTTTACAAATAATTATGTGATTTCAGATGACTTTTTTGGGCTATGAAGGACTTAAAAAAATGTGAATAAAACGGACTGAAAATAAATTAATTAATGGACCATATTTTGTTAACTCATTAAACTGTTTTTTCCTTCTTAAGCGACTTCTAAAAAAGATTCTATTTTTGGTAGTTATGTGTACATGTATGTCCGCAATTTTATAAACAAGCGCTGAATAGATTTGAATGAAACTTTTGCACTGCAATTATAATACACCAAGCAATGTTTCAAGCTAACAGGATTCGTTGTATCGTGTACAGCAATTTAGACAAAACAAATACTTTAATATATAATTGTGAAGTTCATTTCAAACGTGAGTGATGAGCATTAGATTGGCTTTAAAAATGTGTGTAAGGTGGCATACGAGACATAAAATCTATTTGGTTTGAAAGAAAATCTTGAGCGATGAGCAACTAGAGTGCCTTTATAAATAAGAAACAGCGATTTACGAGCAATAATAGTTATTGATCGAGAGGATTTTGGAAGATATCGCGAGTGAAGAGCAAGAGTGACTTTATGTATAAGATATTTCCGACATGGAAAGAATAAAATATGATTGGTCGAGAACAGTTTGGGAAAACTCTTGGCGAGTCTGTAATTATCGCCAAGACAATGTTCCTTCACATGTCTCATTCATTTAATAAAACGTGTCCAGATTAGCCTGCCTCTATAAGAGAGTGTCAACATGCTCACAGAGTCCATACTGAAACTACAGCGCCTAGAATACCTAGTGTGGAAATATGCTATCCAAACAGTGCTAAAAATTTGTATCCCTTAAATGTGCGACGATACTGCTAAAATTTCAAGTGTCGATCGCAGCGACATCTGCGGGATTTTCGTATTACTAGTATTACATTGTATAGACTAGCAATTTCTTGCAGTTGTAGAAAATATCCTGCAGATGTCGCTGCGATCTGCATATTGCAGCAGTATCATTGCACATTTAAGGGATACAATATTTTAGCGCTTTTTTAAGTATTACAGGGATAGCCGATTTCCCCACTATACATTCTAGGCGCTGTACTCAAACTGAATTTTTTGTCCAAACTATGGCAAACCCACATTCAGAATTTCTAGATACTCGCTTGAACGAATCCAATTAGACGAGTGAAACAAGTTAATAAACATTATCTAAGAAATAATGACAGACTACTCAAGATGTTTGGCGATTAGCTTTTGTTCAAAAACATCTCAATCAATCAAATTGGAATTTGAGTTGTAAACGTTTCGAAAAAACTTCCAGTCACAGCATGTGCCATGTACATATTCCCCTGCTTTTACGTAGATTTCGTAAGAAATACTACCTATTACATTCTCCCCTATGTTAGAATTTCTGAAAATTTTTACAGATCTACACCGATTATGACCCCTATAACCCAAAACCACCTCAGTTCAAAACTTTATCTATCTATCTCACTATATATATATGTGTGTGTGTGTGTGTGTGTGTGTGTGTGTGTGTGTGTGTGTGTGTGTGTGTGTCACTTTTTTATGGACACGATAACTTCCATGATTCTGCACAAATCTCTTCCAAACTAATACATAAAATCATGGGGCAGAAAATCTCGGTCACGTTCGTTAATGGGCAAAATCGGAGGAAGGGGGTGAAAATGGGGAGAGCGTTTGTGAAAGCAGAAAAAAACCAAAACTTCTTAGTTATGATACATACCGAATATGTTTATAGTTATTATTACTTCTAAGAAAAGTGCCAAAAATGTATGTATGACAGATATTTGATATCCTTAAAAATGACCACAAGGAGCAAAAAAATTGGGTTTTAAGAAGAAAAAATTCACAACTTCGTTAATTCACCCGATATCACAGCCACTTAAATGTATTATAAATCTTCTTAATATTATCTACAACTTTTATATTGACAAGTTTTTGATAGGACCAACTCTACAGAAAAAAAAATTAAAAACAACAAATGGGGGTGAAGAAGAAAAGAATTCTTAACTTCGTCAATTCACAAGATATCAAATCTACTTAAATTTATTATAAATCTACTTAATATTATCTACAACTTTTATACTGACAAGTTTTTGATAGGACCAACTTCTATAGCCAAAACAATATATATTTTTTAGGGGGAGAGGTTGTAGAAGTAAAAAAAATCACATATCCGTTGATCCACCACTAAGGCTATAAAAGTATCATCCACGTGATGAAAATTTTTGACAACCCTCAGAGATGCTGTATTATTATTACATTGCATTATTAAACACGCGCGTGTCTCAATAAAAAGAGCGTCAGAAATTAAAATATAGTGTGTGGCTCATTTAACGAAACAATCACCACACAGTTTAAATTTATTCTATTAATCTTCTTATCTATAACTTTTGCAGTAACAAGTTTTTGATAAGATAAACTTTACTAATGAATATTGAAACTATTTCTAAAAATGATCTCAAGGGATGAAAAAAAATAGGGGTTGAAGAAAAAATTATCATATTAATGTGATACTTAAAAAACGAACTCTTACAAAAAAAAAAATAAATAAATAAATAAATGAAATTAAAAACTCGTGAAAAGCGGCCTAGATAAAATTGTTAAACTGGGTTTATCTCTAATCTAGATTTAGTTTTTGTTGGTGAAATTAGTACTTAACTTCGGAAACTACCTGTGCTTGTTGGCCGAGCCGGCAGGGATTTTTTTTTATTTATAAACACACTCAAATGTCAAAAATAGATTAAATTGAAAGTGGTTGTTACATAAAATACTCTCTTGCGCAAAACCATTCTCACTAAAATACTTTAAGCTGGTACTCAATAACTGAATAAGAAAGTACGCAAAGTTCATAACTTGATTTTTTTTTTTTCACAATTGCAAGTTGTTTATTCAGAAACAGTCATTTGATTTCGAGTTAATTTTATTGTTTTAAAAATACTTGTCTCTTTTTAAATAACATGTTGGCGACGAAGATGAAATAAATCACTAATTAATTTTAGTTGTGTTACCGCTAAGGAGATGGCGAAGTAAACCTCTCTAAGAGTTGCGGATCCTACATGTAAGTAAATACGGTAAAACATCCCGGGAAGAGAGCGTGGTAGTAATCGTTTATTAGGAATAATTATACTGAAAAATGTTTCACCTTAACCAAGTCAATGAGACAAAGCGACGATCATCAAAGACAGCTTCTAGAGACCAGTGTTGGGTAAAATCAAATCAGATTAACAATTACAAATTATGATTACATTTTGTAATCGTTAGTCAAAATTACAGATTAAAAAATAATCTGAAAAAATATTTAATGTGTTATAGATTAAAAATCTGTAATGGCAATCTGATTACTTGATTACTCTGTACATTATTACTGTAAAGTCCGGAAAAAAACTCCGTCTCCTCCCTTTGAAAACCTGAGATATGAACAAAATAATAGAGGAATTATAAACGAAATTTAATTTCTTGACAAAGTGCAGGTTGTAAAAGAATTTCATATAAAATTTCTCTTAAATATATTTATGAAGTGTATATAACTTAACTGATAAATAATGAATAAGGAACCTAATATAATTTAATACTAAAATATATTAAATGGTATAAAGCAGGGTTGTGCAAAACTTTAATTAGATTAACGATTGAAAATTAACGATTATTTTTTAAATCATGACTAAAGTTTGGCCGATTACACTTAATTTCAATCCAACTCATAGACTAATCTCTTAGTGATTATTTTAATGTAATCAATTGCTTTGATTACGATTAAATCAATTCAATCCTACTCATAGACTAATGATCAATGATTATTTTGATGTAGTCGCTTACTTTGATGACGATTAAATCAATTCTCAATCGGAATAGTCAATGTAAATAGTCAATCTAAATAGTCAATCTACTTAAGGGTTAATGATTAAAAACGTCATGTGTTGTTCTGTTTTTGGGTCTTTTATCTTTTTTTTTAAGCTTCTTCTGGTTTTTAATCACCCTTGATCGCTGCTGGGACCCTGCATTGGGTCTTATCTTAGACCGGGTCGTCTTTAAATATTTCCCGTTTGGTTCAGTTTTGAGTAGGTTTTTGACTCTTTCTGTCTGTGCTTGGTTAGACTCGATTTTTTAAAAGAAAGTTCTGAGTATTTTTCGAATGAAGAAAACTATATATGAATATAATGAATGTATATGTGCTCATTTTTATATTAAAAAAAACGATAAAAATTGATAGATAGTTATAATCCTAATGAAACGATTTTATAATATGAATTTGTGAAAATATTTTATAAAACGACTGATTAAATGAATATATGTTAAATGCGGGTCTCTGCACCGCTACGATAATATAATTTTAGTCCTTAACCCCTTGAGGGGCGCCGTTTGCAGTCTGCAAATGGTTAATTTTAATGCCTAAATTAACAAATAAGATCAGAAATTTTATAGTACACTTTCGATCTCATAATATACGTGAAAAAAAAAAAGGCTTTTGAATATTTTAAAATAAATTAGTTCTGAAATTGCGGTGTGAATTAAATATTTGAACATTTTTTAGAGCAGAAATGTCTTGCCCCTGAAAGGGTTAAATCGATTGAAGCCTTAAATTGATATAAAGCTATCATCGGATATCCTATCTAACCACTGGCCTTAAATCAATTTAATCTAACATCGGAAATCCGATTTAGCCAATCTTCTTAAATCGATTTAAAGCTAACATTAGAAAAACGATTTATCGATTAGCAAAAATTTCTATTGGCTAAAACAAAATACTGATTCAGAGCTTATTTATCTACAATGATGCATCTACCTCATACGTGACAATCAGATGTTAAATCGATTTTGCAGAAAGCAATTTAAGCAAATATCGCAAGCATCGATGCTTTCCTATTTAAGAAAGAAATGATTTAAGTAAATGGTTTAAGAAAAGGATGATTTAAGAAAAAGATTATTTAAATAAAAATTTATAATTTTTTTTTATTTATTTAGTGAAATTCGGTGTTAATGGGATTGGAATGTATATATTTTGGAAATTAAGCACTTATATGGTTGAAAGTTGAAAAGGGAAAGTACAGTTGAATATTTAAAATCCAAGTTCTTCAAATTCCAGTTTATATGCTAATGCAGTCTTATGATGAAAAATTAAATTTCACGTGTTTGGGTTATATTTTAATATTTATTATTTTATTTTCTATTATTCTACAATTAATTTAAATATTTTATAGCAGAATCCTGCATTGATACAAAAATGTTTTCATGAAATAGATTCAGTATTTATATGATTGAAAAAAATAATAAAGTTTCATATTTAAAATCAAAATTCATAGACTTTCAGTTTATATGTTTATGCATTCTTTTGATGAAAAATTTATTTCTTACACGTTTTGGAAAATTCTAGCAAATATTTTTTATTTTCTATTATTTTGTAATTAATGAAAATATATTAAAGTCTAATAATCTTAATAATAATCTTGATTCTCCTGTTACTGCGGTTTCCATTTCTAACCATATCATTTTACCATTTTATAATAGCATTAGCTTTAAGATGGCTAATATCTTAAGGCATTATGATTTTAATGTGGTTTTTAAACCAGTTAATAAATTAACTTTTTCGCAACTTAAGGATCAAATTCCTCCTCACAATTATTGGGGCGTTTACAACATTCAATGCCAATGTGGTTTGTCCTACATTAGTCAAACTAAACGAAAACTCCGTTACAGAGTCAATGAACACAGAAACTATGTAAAGAAAAAAGAATTGCAGAGATCCTCTATCGCCTCTCATTGCTGGGGGGAGGGACATAATTTTAATTTTGACTCAGCTACCATTATCAAGAAATGCATTACTCCTCTGGATTTAGACTTTTTTGAGGCTATTCATATCCATAAATTTAAAAACTCCTTGGTTAATGATTTATCTAGTACACCATACATCTCAACTTTCTGAGTGGATTTGTTGTGTCGCGACACTTCACTTCCGCATTAATTTCATTGGCTGTTGGAACTTGATGGTCTTTTGGTATTATGTTTTGACATTTGGGTTTTTTTTGCACCGTACATGTAGTTGGGGGGATATTGTTTTTAAAGTTTTTACACTGTGAATGTGAGTCCTAGTACTCACGAAACGTATACGTCTGATCCAATCAACTAATTTTATTGTGTGTTTAAACGTTGTTTTCAAATAATTTATATTTCCACACAAGTCAACAAAAATGACTACGTCATCGAGTTATAGGATGAAATTATGATATAGAAAAAGACAATAAACAATAGATGAATAAATGATTGTACTGTCTCGACCATAACTTATATGAGCAGCATAGACGCCAATTCCTCATTTAGGCAGTAATGTTACGCCATTGAATTTCGACATTTATTTCGGTAAGATTACAACACATTAAATATACCAATATGAGCAATCATTAAAAGAGGTTATGCATTAAAAAATCTATGTATATTCAACCTCAATTTTCATGAGGTGAGGGCGGAATAGCTGATGATGAGTGATGTGTTTATCAGGTAAGAGGAAAAGGATTATAAATGTTAATTTTTTTAAACAGGAAATTAGCTGAGAATCAGGTTTCTAGGTGCTGGTGTTCGGTAAGTAGACGTCAGTTTTCTTCTTCTTTTTTGTTATGGTTTTACATTCTCCCTCCATCAGTCATCAAGCACAGAAAAAGCACTGCATTAACAGTTTACTATAATAAATCAATCCAAAAAAGTTCAATTGGGATAAAAGTATAATATCATACGATTAGACAAATTTCATTTTTTTTAAATCCTGTATTATTCTAAAAATCACAAAAATTAATATATTAAATATATTAACTTTAAAACGTTTCGAAATAGTTTATTTTAAAGTTTAAGTATGATATACATAACTCTTTTCTCAAACATTTAATCCCAGAGCTCATAACCCAGATAGCATGAACATTAGCAGCAAGTTTGATTTTTTCTGACATTATCTTGCCGTGACATATTTGAATGGAGAATTTCGGAGCAAATTGCCCGCAAGGTATACCATCCCCCACTTGCATGAGTAGTTTGTTGTGAAACTGATGGCAAGACTGTCTTTAATTCACGAAAGTGATGAAAGCAAAAAATCCCTCTTTTGAGAGGATAGACAATCAGCACACACGCAGAAATTGCAGAAATTTTATTCGATTGGCACCGATTTTTCTAAACACTATACTTGTCAAATGCCAAAAAAAACGCTCGCATTGAAATGTTCAAATATTACCATAACTTGATTATGGTGATTAAAACGATGCATGCACCCCAGGCAGCACAGAACTATGGGCCCATGTGGTTTCCATATGGTCCCATATGGGCAGATGGGCTCTAGCTGGGCCCATTTGTCCATGAGAAACCCAGGTACATCTATATAAATTGATTTTGTAGCATATAGTTCGGAGCACATTTATAATGTATTTATATTAATATTAGAAGTATATTAGCTTACTGTTTGACTAAATTAACCGTAAAAAGTAAGAAAATGTTAAAATTTTAATATCTGTACAGCATTCAATAAATCTGTGTAGATTTATATAGATCGATATGGGCTATCTATATAGATCTTGATAGATTTTCTATCAGAATCTGGGGACAACTTTTTAGTGTTACTATAGCGTTTTATTAAGTTAATTTAAATAAGATTTAATCATAATATAAAAAATATGTAATTATTTATACTATAATTAGTTATTATTGTTATTATTATAGAATAATAATAAAGATATCTATATAAATTGATTTTTTGGTATGCATTTCGAAGCCCACTTATTATGTGTTTATTTTAATAACAGATGTATATTACTTTATTAATCTATTAAATTAATCGTAACGTCTATTAAATTAATCTATTAAATTAATTGAATTAGCATTCAGTAACACAGATTTGTGTGGATCGATATGGGCCACCTATATAGATCTTTGTAGAATGTCTACCTCAATCTGGCTGCGAACAACAGTTTAGAGATCCGAGTGGCAACACAGAGTAAAGGCGGCAGTTTATTTTTGTTGTGTACTTCACAATTACAATGTTTACTCTGGCGACTGGCAAGATCAGTTCTTCAAGCAACATTTCCGAAAAGCAGGGTAAGCTGTATAATATATACTTGTTTATTCTGTAATGATTTTTCTGTTTATGTACCAAATTTATATGTCGAAATTGCAACTGAATCGATAATCAGCTCTTGCCTGTAAGTAAGCCTAAAATTGATAGAGTTCGGATTCTAGAATTATGTTAGAATAAATCCTAAAAGTAACCTTTTTAAAGATGTTAATTACTAAGAATTTATATTTAATAACTTAAATGCCATATTATTTTAAACAACTTGATATGCATTCTTCTAGGATTCTATAAAAACAAATTTATAGTACTAGGTAGTACTGTTTTTGTTGACATTTTAAGTTCTTTTGTAAAATATCGTAATGGAACATTGAGTTTTTGTTTGACACCTAAGTTTGATGTTTTTAAAAGATTAAGCGAAGAAACCGAATCATTAAACTACAATTTTGAAAAAGTTTTACGAAGTGCAATTCTTATATAGGATGTTGAATCTTCTGAGAAATCCCAGAACTTTTTTCACAATTTGTCGTTATGATTAGTTTAAAATATTCCAGAGCGTCTTTTATAATTATTATATAGAGTAAACCTTTTCATGATCAACACTTTTGGTTTAAATGATGCATTACACATGCATATCTTTCATATGATATTTAAATGTCTTGTTAAATCGGTTCTCTAAAAACGTTCCCACTCAGTATAAAACATTTCGATGAATTTTTAAATTTTAAAGCATAAAATTTGCTAGCATGATTATGATTATTAAAATTGTTTGTAATATAATTTTTTTTGTTAAATTAATTAAATCTTTAGTTATACCTAAATAATTGTTTCATGATCATGACAGCAGTTTTTTCTCTCCCCACTGTTGCTTTATAGAAATTTTCTTCAAAGTGTCAACTTTGACAGCATTTTGTAAAATATTTTCTGCCTTTACTTAAAAATGGGGAAAACTTTTTGATTGCTTGGCTTTTAAGTATGAGCACCAGCCAATTTTATGCATTTGAAAACCAAACTGAATTTCAAATGTTTCAGAAAGAAAAAATTATTTGATAGAAAAATTAATTGTTTGGAATAGTTATTACTTAAATTTAAAAGTAATATAAAATGTACACTGAAATTTTGATTTAGATTATTATTATATTATTAATGAAATCTTTGCTATGTTCTCAACTTATTTTCGGTTGTTTCAGCATGTTTGAAAATTTTCCAGGTAAGAGGTAAAACTGGGAAATTTCATTAGCGGTCAGTAGTAAAATTTTATAAGTAGCCACTTTATCTAAAAGGGACTACACAGTATTACATTTTTATGTACTAATCAGTTATCCTGTTGACCACTTTTCATTCATTAAAAAAAAAAAAGAAGAAGAAAATTGCCAAACTGTAGGATTTAAAACCAAAAATGCATGACCGTGCCGTCAAATTCATTGATGTCAGGTGCATTGCTTGTGTTTATCTGATCAAGTGTTTTTTAATTCAACATTTATCTGTATTTTTAATTATGTTTACTGATTTATTAGTTATTTTGTTAATAATAATAAAAAAAAATAGAGTCATTAAACTGTGACATCACAATATTAAAATATAAAAAATCTTGAATAAATGTTGTGATGCATTACATATTAAATTATTGATGATTAATGATGATTACTTACAATTTACAATAGATCAGTTTCAATTCATATTACAAGTCACCAGGGATCCGGAGCCGGAGCGCTCCGGAGCTGTGTTTTCCCTGGAGCTGGAGCTGGAGCAGGAGCTCTAAATTTTCCCCAGCTCCAGGGCTCCTTTAGTTTTTAATATTCTTTTAAAACTTTTTTTTTCAGCCTTTGAAATTTCTAGGCTTAAAATATTTTAATTACATCATTATTCAGTATTTTAATTACAGTAGAAGATCTTTATAACGCAAACCTAAAAACACAAGGTTGTGCGTTATATGGATCACATCATTAAATTCACCTTGTAAACATGGCCAAATATGTCTGAAACACATCAAAATACATTAGAATATCTTTATACTGCATTCCTTGTTACCAAGAGTTATCAAATTATAAATTTTTGCATAATATAGGTCAGACATTGTTAAATTTACTTTATAAACATGATCCAAATATAACTGACCAAACCATCCCTTATATTAGACATTTTCAAAAATGTTTATTGTAATAATAGCATTTTTTCAGTAAAAAGGTCTTAAATTAGAAGATAAAGTTGAACTAATGTATCAAATTTAGTTCTCTAGAGAGTAGCAATATTTTACAATGCGAAAGTGCAGGTGCTTTTTAACTGCAAAAATCATTGTTTACATCTGAGAAGTTGTGCGTTATATGGAGAATTGCGTTATATAGAATTGCGTTATAAAGATCTTCTACTGTATATCATTTTTTAGGTTTTTATTATTATTATTAGAGAAGGAAACCTTCTCAAAACATGGTAACACTACTTTACTTCTACTTTCTACTTGAATTAAGTGACATCACTATTCGAAAACAAATATGGCCACCTGTTGTTTACATGTGTAGTTGTACAATTTTGACTGTTTGAAAAGTGTAGAAGAAATTTAAGATTTTTGTGTTTAAAATCCACCAAACTTTCTATTTTAAAAGCAAAAGCTAAAAGATGTCATACTTTCTGAACAAGCATTTGAAGTTTGATGAGAAGAAAAAAGCATTTTGTCAGATATTTAATGAAGGTAGAAAGTATTTGTGAGCAAAAAATTAAACTTGTAAATTAAAATCTGCAACTCAAAAGCGCGAAGTTGGAGCCGGAGCTGGAGCCACAGTATTTTCTCTAGGAGCGGAGCTGGAGCTGGAGCATCAAAAATTGTTCGGCTCCGGGTCACTGCAAGTCACTTCAAGTTTCAATTCACATACATTTATCCCCCAGCCAAGATGGATGGATAATTAAGAAAAATAATCAGGGGTCTGTCCAGACTTTTCTCACAGGATCCTGTTTTTGTGAAATTGTGAAGTTTTTCTTATTTTTGTGAAAATTCTAGTCATAATTTTGTGAATTTTAAATTATCGATGTTTTCAGGTTCTATCCTTCATGTATAAAAAGCTAAGTAATATGCTCTTTGGTGAGTTCAACTTCTTACTTACAGGCCAGATTTTATTTTTAAATGACTAAAAATGTGAAAAGTTCAATTTGAAAGTGAAAAAATCCTGTGAAAGGTCTATTTAAGAGAAATAATTTTGTGAAGGGTCCTGTTTTGGTAAAAATTGTTTTGTGAAGGGTCCTGTTTAGGGATATATAATTTTGTGAAGGGTCCTGTTTTAAGATAATATATTTTGTGAAGGGTCCTTTAAAGGACCTAAAATTTTCCTAAACATGTCCCTGATAATGTAAATAAATATTGGTAGGTACTACTTGATTATCCCGTCGACCCAAAATCTATCGCCAAACTATAAGTAGTGTTGACTCTAAGCCGCTTTAGTAGGGCGCAGCGTCTGGAGGCCCTTTTTATTTCTTTTTTGCATCCGGCGGCTCTTTTAAACCCTTCCGATGCACCCAGCTAACCTTTTTAACACTTCCTAATGCACCCCGCAGCAATTCAATTGATATTGGGAAAATATGGCAAATTCTAGGGGTTCTAGATAAACCAGTTCAAAATATGTTTTGTGAACAAGGTACAAGTGTGCTCTTTTGTAAAAAAAAAAAATGTGCCCTTATTTTAGAATAGTGTTCCTTTTTTGAAAAATTCCTGCCTGGCGGCCCCTTTTTCTAGATTCAACACTATATAAGATTAAATGCCAATAATAGATGATTGTAAATGTCACATTCACTTGACATTAAAACACGATACATGTCATTAAGTGATTTTTAATTCGACTTTTTATTTGTATTTTTATTAATGTTTTACTAATTTATTTGTTCTTTCGCTATTTAAAATAAAAATTGTCAATTTGTATAATTTGGCGAAATTGGTTGATGGGATAATCAAGTAGTATATACCTAAATATCCAAGTTTTTTTTCTGTTGTCATTTAATACATTGTAAGTTTTATTGCTTAAAGTTTCTGATATTTGATACTTTAATGAGTGCTGTTCTTCTGAATTTCTTGTGTTTTTTTAAGATTCTAATGGCACAATATTTATTTATTGGAGTTACAGTTTGGCTTACGTTTTTTTTTATATAAAAAGTGGTTGACTGTGTTAATATAGAAGCATCTATTTTTGTTAAAAATGTCTGTTAGCACTTATATAAAATTAAATTCTATATATGCTAATACAGTAGACTCCTTCAAACCTGCACATTATCACATATGTAAACAATGAAACTATCAGTTCAGATTTAGAAGCAAAATTACAAAATTTTTTAGTTTCATATCGTTCCATATGTATAATTTAATATGTAATTCTTGATAATATGACTGTACTTATGGTTTTTCATGAAGAAAGTGTAATTTATTTTTCAAAAAAATTAAGATATTGCTGTATCACTGGTAATCACAATCTTTTTACCAAATATACTTACGTATTGATCAAGCTTTTTGGTTATTAAGATTGCAAGGCAAACCTGAAATAAAATTTCCTTACTTTGATTTTGATGTGAATTAATAGTTTCATTGAATAATTCAAGGGAAATGTATCTCATCTTTTGCTATGCATAGTACTTAATTATACATTAATTATTTGCTTGACCTTTACTTTTTATCATTTTAGTTTTACTTAATTTATTTTACTATACTGTAAGAATTCATTATAATTTGATTGCATTATTACATTCAAATTATTTTTTTAAAAATGTAAACAAAGCAACGATTAGAAATCTGCACAACCTCTGTTCCGGGGCTGTGCAGATTTTGAGGAAGTCTACTTACTGTATTAATGTAACCTGAAAAGTGTAATCATTTCAATGGAATATAAGAATTTTTTTTTTCTTTTTCCTTGTAAGAGGAAGTGACTACTGTCAGGCAATTTATAATAGCTCTTTTAGTGGTCCTGTGACCTGCATTAATTTTGCCATTTAATTCTTTCGGTACATCGTAATTTTTGTTAAAATTGTATGTCAGCATAAAACTGACTTATTTTATTTTTTGAAATAAATTTGCTTACTCAAAAGTTCTTACGGAGATGATTTGTAGTTGTGCAATAATCTAAAAGTTAAACTTTGTGTTGAATTGCTGATTTTCTATAGCTAATAAGAAAAAAAGAATTCTTTTAATGATAATGATGACATTTTCAAGAAATACATCTTTCATTAGTTTATAAAATGCTTCAAAACTTTTAGTTTATTGCGCGAAAGAAATTCAGAACAATATGTATTTAAATATTCAAATTTAGTATAATTGTTATATATATATATATATATATATATATATATATATATATATATATATATACATACATACATTTTTAATTTTTTTTAAATTTCCATAGGATTTACCACCATAAAGTTTGACACCTAGCCATCTTCTCAGTCGGCTTTTTAAGATGATGTTGAACTACATTTAATTAATGTAAGTACTAGGGATTGACCGAATCAGCAATTTTGCCGAATACCGAAGCTTCGGTCAAAGTGTACACCGAATATTCGGTATTCGGCAACCGAATACTTAAAAATTTTTAATACACATTTTTGCATATATTAGCTTTTTTAATAAACTTTAATTAAAATTAAATTCTTAATAATTTAATTCAGTTACATTTTTATTCTTAAATCTAATTACACAAAAAAATTTAATGACTTCTTTCAACTCACAAATTCATTAACCCATCACTTATTTTTTATTATTTTATCATTAGTCAATATCCAAATTAACCCAATGAAAGTATTAAACTATACAGGCTATTATTAAGGATAAGGATTCTCAGAAAAACAAAAGTTCATTCAAATAAAAAGAAACAATGTTGTCATTAAGCTGATTTACTGATTGTCTAATTATATACATATTGAATTGGAATGTTCTCAGATTTTAAAGGTATCATATCAATTTGTACATTTAACTATTTTCTGAGAAATTATTGATATATATTTATATTTTGATTAATATTTATCACTGTGGTGATGAAGATAAATTTGAGCGATTTTAATTTTAATGGTTATAAAAGCTATAGGATAGGCATAGGAGTATACTTATTTGATGCATGTATTTTCTTTAATATAAACCTTAGATATACAGCGATGAACTGTGATATACTTATTTGAGGTGTATATTAAAGAGAATACACATTAAATAAATTTAAATTGAAAAAACTAATGTAGAAATAATTAAAAATTAAATGGTAATGGAAAGATGCCCATATTCCTTACTTTTTTTTCCTATATCGTAGACAGTTGTTCTGATTTCACCCCTATATAGACTATTTTAGGAAAGAAAAAAAAAGTTTTTTTGTAATTAAAAATGGCCTTTGACTTGTTTTTGGTAGTGCAGCTGAACTTTGAACTCATGCACATAATATTGAAACTCATCATTTAGCCTATTCTACTTCTAAGTAAAAGAGAATTCTTCTACTTCTAAGAAAATACTTATCTGCAATTATTCGGCCGAATACTTCAAAGTATTCGGCCGAAGCCGAATATTCGGTTTACATGCCGAATCACCGAATACCGAATCGACTATTCGGTATTCGGTCAATCCCTAGTAAGTACATTTTATTATATTTTAAGAACTAGGAATTAAATGCTATTACTGTAAAATCCGATTAATCCCTCTCCCCCTCCCCCCCCCCCCAAAAAAAACAAACAAACTATGTTTTACATGTATTTAAAATGAAACCTCTCTGTAATGTACATTTTTGCATGTAGTATTTCTGCTTCACAAGGCTGTTTCAGATTAGGGAAAAATTTTTATTTATGTTAGAAAATTTCTTCTATTTTTTTTATTTTTAAATCTAAAGTTATTCATTAAATCGGAATTATAAATTCGTGAAATCAAAGTATTTTTGATGAGACCATAGAAAAATTTTGCTAAATCGAGAAATTTATTAAATTGAGAAAAACGGCAAAATAATTTAACCTTTTCTTCCTTTTTTAAATTTTCCTTAGACAATAAATAAAAATGCTTGAGCCATTTTTTTCATGTTTTTTAGCGTTCAAAGTTTTTTAAGACTGTTTGAAGAAACAGACCAGCAGGTGCTGCAAATTATTTTAGATCTTGCAGATAACTTTAACAGTTTAAAAAATAATTCTGAGCTTAAAAAAATTGCTAAAATACAGGGTTCATTATCATGATATTTTCGAAAATATTATCCAATATTTTCGAAATTGTCAAATTATTGGTTATTATAAATATATTCAGAATTAATTTAAATTAGAAACTAAAACATAACTGCACTTAGCTTGAAAACATTAAAACAATATTCGGTACTTTCCTGTTAGCTGGGTATATATATATATGTATTTGTATGTGTATGTCTTGTACATGTGTATGTGTGTGAATATATATACATATGTATGTATATATAACACTGGCACCCAGCTAATAGCAAAGTACCCAATATTCTAATAAAACAAAATGGAAAATCAACTAACTGACTACATTTAAACTGAAGAAAACCAAAATCTGAAAAAATTCTAATGAAACTGTAAATAACTTTTCTAAACTTGACAGCTTATCTTTCAACAGCTCTTTTAAGCAAATAATTGTTCGTTCTACATTTTAAAAATTCAATTTCAATTGCAAAGCTTGAAAAAGATTTTTAAGGGGGGGGGGAGACAAAAAAGCCACACCCAAAGCAAAAGTTCTTATTTGCAGAATGACACTTAATAACGTAAAAAAAAACATTTACACCTGTTTTGACTTAAAATTTCAAAAATATTATGCACAATATTTTGAAAATATCAAGCTTCATGATATTTTAAAAATAAATATGGATATATGTCATAATATATATCACCAAACCCTGCTAAAAATATATATTAATTTCTAGATTTACTCATATTTCTGATATGTGTCTTCTTATATGTGTATTTTCACTCATATTTTTGTTGTAAATGTAATTTTGCTTATTTTATGGATTACTATTATTTCATATAATACTGCATTTTTGGATAGCCCCAAAACAGAATACTTTACAATGTTCTGTAACAAACTTCAGCTGATCAAGAACGTTCTGCGGTGATAAAAAAGAAAGACACAGGGAGATTTTCTTATATATGAAGAAGTGTGGCTGCATCTTTTTATAGAAATGCAAAGGACATTTTGTAAAACATTGACATACACACATGAAAGAAACTATTGGCAAATTTTGCGATTTTACCCCGATTGAATGATGAATTTTGTGTTTTTTCCCCTCTGTTACCTGACTAATTTTGTATATTTTTTTTCTCAGACCCAATTGTCGAATTTCACAATTTTTTTTCCTGTGACTGATTTAATAATTTAGATATATTTTCCACAATTCACCAACTAATTTCACGTTGAACTGCGACCAGTAGGCAATCTTTGCGATAATTTTCTTTGACCGATTGGCGAAAATCATAGTTTTTTTTCACACTACTGGACTATGAATTTTGTGGTTTTTACCGACAACTGATTGGCAAATGTTAGTTTTTTCTTGCGACAGATGGGAAAAATCAACTGATTTCGTGATTTTTCTGACGATTTAATTTTTTTTTTTTTTTTACATGCGACTGATAGGCGAATTTCATCATATTTTCTTTTTACTGATTGGCTATTTTTTTTATCTTTTTCTTGTGACTGATTGGATCGAAGAATTTCTGATTTTTTCCAATGATCCACTAAAGAATGTCGCAATTTTTTTAGCCTCGACTGATGGGCGAATTTCACGATATTTAATTTCTACTCATTGGCAAACTTTGTTGTTTTTTTCTTTGCAACTTATTGGCAAAAATTGTGGATTTTTTCCGTGACTGATCGATGAATTTCTGATTCTTTTTTTTCCTTCCTTCTGACGTTTTGCTGACAAATTTTGCATTTTTTTTCCATGACCGATTGACGAATTTTGTGAAATTTTCCTTGTACCAATAAGCAAGTTTTGCAGCAGCTTCTTGATCGACTAATTTTGCATTTTACCTGCAACAGATCGGTAAATTTTGCAATATTTTCTTTCTGTTGATTGGAAAACTTTGTTGCTTTTTTGCAACCAATTGGCCAAATCTCAGGGGTTTTTTCCACGACTGATTGACGAATTTCTGATTTTTTCCGGCGATCCACTGACGAATTTCACTTTTTTAAAAAAACCTGTGACAGATTTTAAAATTTCGCAATATTTTTCTTATCAATAGGCAAATTTTTGCGGCTTTTTCTTGGGACCGATTGGGGAAAGTCGTGAGGTTTTTTTTTCTGCTATTGATCGATGAATTTCAGTTTCTTCCGTCGATCCACTGGCAAATTTTTCAATTTTTTCCTAGTACCATAGGCAAATTTTTAGGCCTTTTTTTTTTTTTTTTTTGCAACCGATTAGAGAAAATCAGGTTTTTTTTTTTTTTTTTCAGTTTCTTCTGGCGATGCACTAACGAATTTCACGGGGTTTTTTACCTGCGACTAATTGGTGAAAATCGTTGATTTTTTCCCACGACTGTTCATCGAATTTTGTATGTTTTTCCACAACAGGCTGAAGGATTTCACGATTTGTTCTCCATGATTGTCTGACAAATTGTGCAAGTTTTTCTCGCGACCAATTGATGAATTTTGCAATCTTTTTAAATGAACAATTAAAGAATGTTGTAATATTTTTTTTTTCCCGGCTATTGAGTGACAAATTGAATGGTGAATTTTTGAGAATTTGAAATGTTCTGCAGGGAAGTCTGTTGTTCTGCAACATACATCGCACTTTTAAGCATATTCTGCTTTGAGGTTGGTTTGCTGCAGATTGACAATAGAAAATTCTGCATAGCTGCAAAGAAATGAATCTTTTAAAAATGTTCAATAACGAAAGTAAAACAAAAAATATCTTATATTAACTATCAGAATTCGCAAAATATTCAAAAATTCTCTTAATAACTCCATTTTTCGAATGCTCTGCTTGAATCTGAGAAAATGTGTGTTTTACTGAAAACGCTGCATGTCAGGATTAATATACCGTAATTTCCCGCGTATCCGCCGCGGATTAGTTAACTCTTTTTCAACCCAGAAATTTTATTGAAAAAAAGAAGTCAAATAAGTGCTAAGCAGAAGCAAGTCACATTTTATTTAAAATTAATTCTGGTAGGAAATCGAGTTATCTGAGGTGCGGCGGATACGCGCGAAATTACGGTAGTAAAATTTCCCTTATTTTTCCTCTGATTTTTATGGTCTGTGAAACCTGAAATAATGCCTTATTGTTAAATTTTTTGCTGTTTCATCCAGGGTTTCCAGCTGTTAGCCAGGCCAAAAAAAGCCGGCTAGCTTTTTTTGGTTTTAACCACTTAAAAAAAGCTGGTTTTTGTTTTTAAAAGTTGGTTTACAGCTAATTCATATTAAATTTGGATCAATTCATTTTTAATACACTTATAAATATTTTCTACTAAAAATATTATAAATTATATATAAATTATTATAATATTAAATTTTGTTAAATAAATAAGTCTTTATAACTGCTAAAAGGCAACTGCTAGGGCAATAAGTCAGAAAAAAAAAATAAATATTGAAAAGAATATAAGTTAGACTCCAATGACTGTATGATTTTAAATGTTTATGAGAAATAAAATAAGAGTTGTAAATTAATAGCTCTTAAAATTAGTTAAGTAATAAAACATGTAATTGAGTAACCATTGTCCTCTTTAATTTTATAAAGCAGTAAAAATGAATAAAATTGGGGGGAGGGGTAAATGTCCAGTGTAAACCATGTAAAGCAGTTGGTATGGCCTTTTTAAAATTTAGCTGGTATGTTTCACAAGCAGCTCCATCTAAGTTTTATTCCAGTATTAATGTCTTCATTATTGAGAAATTGAATTACTTATTAAATTCTAAATCAATTAAATGTCCTTAAAACTAATTAAGAACACTTTAAAATGTGTAGTTTATAATTACAATGCTTCACTGTATAAAAGCCAATTATGGCCAAAAAAAAAAAAAAAAAGCCGGTTAAAGGCTTTTTTAATTTTAGTTGGCTTTTTTGCAACCCTGGTTTTATCCAACTCTGCAAGACCTGGAATCTCCCCCCCCCCCCCCCAAAAAAAAAATGTACATGCTGTTTGAAAATCTATGTTTAAGTTTTTAAAAATCAAGCAAAGAACTGACAAAATGGGGGAGGGGGGGAATTATAAATATTTTTTACTACCAGACTTGTTTCTATCTAGTACCTTCTAACAAATTTTTCTGTTTGCCGTTTAACATGAATGTTTTATGTTCGCATATGCAGTTTGATTTTTAATTTTTTTAATAAGTAATTTAATTTAATAAGTAATTCAATTTCTCAATAATGAAGACATTAATACTGGAATAAAACTGAGATGGAGCTGCTAGTGAAATATATCAGCCAAATTTTAAAAGGGCCATACCAACTTGCTTTATGTGGTTTACACTGACCATTCCCCCCCCCCCAATTTTATTAATTTTTACTGCTTTATAAAATTAAAGAGGACAATGGTTACTCAATTACTTATTTTATTTCTCATAAACATTCACTTCTGATATAATTGAATATTACTGAATATAAATTGTGGTTCTGTCTGATCACACATGGTCAGGAGTGGGAAATACATCATTTTATTCGCCACTGGCGAGCTGATTTTCCGACAGGGCGAGGGAATTTTTAGTTTGTCTTCGGAAACTGAAACTAAAGTGATATACCGAAAACTTTTATTTTTTTATTAGTTAGCTATATTTTCCAAATTACTACGGTGTAAGCATGGTACTAATATTCTATATTAAACTTTCCTCTCTTGTATATATTTCTTAAATTTATCGAAAACAAATTATGAAAATGTATTGTAGTAATTGTAATCGACTATTTTTTGCAGTTGCGTAAATTTTGTCATAACAATTTTCAACTGTATGTTGCACATTGCTGACTGGTAAAATTTTCTAGAAATTCCCCACCCCTGCACATGGTGTATGTTAAAAATGTGTATGTCTTCGCCACCTATCCCAACTTCGAGTCGACTCACGTGAAGATTATACCTCTGATTGTTCTGCAATAAAAATGTTAATTTCCATCATATTTTCTGTTTTTACTTTATTCTCATCTTCACTTCTAGAAAAAACGAGGATCCTGAGTATGAGGGGAGGAGGGGCAATATATATATATATTTTCTTTTTGAAGTTTATCTATTCTTACTGCTGTAATAATATATTTTGTTTTTCAGAATTTCTTTACTTATTTATACACCTTCAGCATACACTTTCAAAATCTTTAAAACCCCAGTGTAAAAACTTTCCTATATGTAACTTTAAATTTCGGCACTAAATTCCCCCCCCCTCCCCCCCAAAAAAGAAAAAAGGAGGGGCATTGCTTCTTCATATATTTTGGGATAGGTGTGGGTGAAAACAAACATTTTCCACTGTTTTGCAATGCCACAAAAGTTGCAAGTTAATATTATATATATATATATGGGAGCATTCTTTTCGCATTTCTCATTTACATTTTTTTCTTTTCTTAACTTATAGTATATCAGATTTCTTTAACTTGGTATATTTTTACTTCTTCTATTTTGGTTGCAATTTTTATGAAGACATTTTTTCGTAACCAGTTTGAAAGTAGAAATTGAAGCTAGAAAAAATCTGAAATCTTGAAGAATCCTGTACAGTTTTAGAAATGCAAACGAGAAATTTGAAAAGAATGTTGTCATAGGTTTAATATTAGCTTGAGTGTGATTGTGCGGCTTGTTCAAACACAATTTTTCATTTTGAAGGAGGAGAAAAAAAATCCATTCCTGGTGAATTTATTAGTTTATAATATATTGATTTTTCCAATTAAGCTTTTTCTTTGTA
>OZ010787.1:378921936-379077862 GCA_963932465.1 Maratus speciosus
TTCATTATAAATAACACTTATTTTGTCCATGTCAGATGGCTTCATTACACAAAAAATTAGAATTTGTTCTTCGGAAAGAAAAAAAAAATCTCGATCAAGCTATTAAGGTAAGATTTACTTTCATTATTTTTATTGAATACTTAAAAATATTAATATAATAAAAGTTGCAGATTGTTAAGCAGATAAAATTATTTAATTTAAGCTCATTTAGTTGCAAAATATAGCAATACAATATTTTAAAACCCTAAATTTGTACATGTGGCAAACACCATAAAATATCAAATTTTAGCTGAAATTTTGAAAATTATTTTTTTTTCTTTACTATTTTTCCCATTATTAGACCGATATGTAGATTTAAAAAAAAAAAAAATCATAAAAATAGAAAAATTAGTGCAGTGAAGGGTTAAATGAACGTGGGATTGGGACACTGCCTACGACAGAGTACTTCTTCAAATCTGTATTATATATTTTAAAATAAAAAATTATCTAAACGAACCTATAATCAGGACCTCATTGCCTTCGGCAGCGTACACACTCGAATTTATATGAATTTATATATTCAAATGAATCTAAAATTGGGGCACCATTTTGGCAGTGTACACCCTAGAATTTTATGATTTTATATTTTTAAAATGAATGTCTATCAAACAAATCTAGAGTCGGGGTCCTAATACCTCCGCCAGCGTACGCTCTGGAATGTGTATGGTTTTATATCTTAAATTGAAAATCTTTCCAAAAGAACGTTGAATCAGGACGCCATTGCCTTCGGCAGCATACACACTTGAATTTATAAGATTTTATATTTTTAAACAAACCTAGAATTGGGGATCTCCACTGCCTTCGTCAACGCTCACTCTCGAATTTGTATGATTTTATATTTTAAAGGACCTAGAATTGGGGAACCATTTTGCCAGTGTAGACCCTCGAGTTTGTATCGTTTTATATTTAAAAATGAAAATCTATTAAAACAGACCTAGAGTCGAGGCCTCATTGCCTTTCGTAGAGTATACCCCGGAATTTCTATTTATAAATGAGCCCAAATGGGAGGGGAGGGGGGGGGCGACCACTTCCTTCGTTAGCGTACTCTCTCGAATTTGTATTTTATATTTTTAAATAAAAATCTATCCAAACGAGCTTAGAGTGATGGGCTCATTGCCTTCAGCAGCGTACACCCTCGAATTTCTATGAACTTATATTTTTAAACGAACCTAGAATTGTCCACCATTTCGGCACTGTACACCCTCGAACTTGTATGGTTTTATATTTTAAAAATGAAAGTCTATCAAACGAATCTAGAGTCGGTGCCCCATTACTTTCGTCAGCGTACACTCTCGAATTTGTATGGTTTTGTATTTTTAAATGAAAACCAATCCTGTTGAACCTAGTGTCAGGGACTCAGTGAACTCGGCATTGTACACCCTCGAATTTATATGATTTTATATTTTATACGAATCTAAAATTGGTGCCCAAACTGTCTTTGTAGCGTACACTCACGAATAAGTATGATCTTATTTTTTAAACGAACGTGGAATTGAATCGTCCTCCACCCTCTGCCGTCACTGTACAGCCTTGAATTTGCATGATTATATATTTTTAAAGGAACATAGAATTGGGGCGCCATACTGCCTTCAGAAGCGTACACCGTCGAATTCGTATGATTTTAAATTTTTAAACGAATCTAGAATTTCCGTCCCCCCCCCCATTCCGCCTCTTTCCTTCCGTAACATTCATCCTCGTGCCGTTAGGTCGAAATAGCACACCACTTTATGCGCTGCGTTAAAATCCAACAAATTTCCTAATTTCAAAGTCGCGTAGCTCGATACGTTTTGGTTGTAGAAATATGACTTTTTTTTTAATTTAAAATGTCAGAGCACAAGGTCTTTTTCACCAAATGTAACTTTTAGGACGGTATAAATGTTAATTTTCGTAACTTTTTCCGAAATGCATTTATTGACTCAAATGGAATTAGATTAATTTAGAATAATTGTTTAGTTAGTTTGGAAAGTTTTTGTAATTAGAACTATAAGTCTAAGACTAACGGTTTAGAAATTAGTTATCGGACAACGTTTAGAAGGAACACGTTGTATATTTAACCCGGGAGAACTCGCTAGTGAGAATGCCCAATTGCTTTTCTTTTACTTTACATTCATATAACATCAACTTTTTTTTGGTTAGCTTAGTACTTTTATTCACAAAATAGGTAAAATAATTGAAAAACATTTTGAAATTTTAATTAAAATGAAAAATGATTTAAATAAGAGTCTTAAAAAAGTACGACTGTGAGAGAAAATCTCATGCAGCGAGTTCTCCCGGGTTAAGGGGTCACAGGACCTTTAAACTTTCAAAATATCAGTTTTCGGTTTTGGCTTTATTCTGAATATTTTAAAATTTCTCAACAATATGCAAAAAACCGCATTAAAAAATCTGCATTATTTTTTGCGTTATAATCATTTATATACAGTGAGTATAATGGAAGTTCCGTAGACATTGAAACTTTAAAAAGCGTTTTCTCAGATTAGTAAATTTGGAGTTTGCGTGCACTGTTACTTTTAAACTATGTAAGCTACAGCTTAAACAAAATTAATCAATATGCGTTTCTTTATAGTCTACAGGCTAAAACCAAAAAAATTCTAATATTTTGGTTATTTATTTTTTGGCCTTTGAAAAACTTGAAAAAAATTTTGAGATTTTTGAACTTTTTTTTATTTTGTGCTAAAATTAAATTTTAAACTTTTTTCGTATATTTTGATTTTAAGTTAGAAGTAGGGGTGTTATGATTCTATTTTGTTTAAAAATTGTTTTCTATATGCGTAATTTAGAGTTTTATCATGCGCGCAGCACTTAACGCATTAGTGAAATGAATTTTTAAATTTAAATATTAATTTTGTACATACAACATTTATTTTTCTGGATAATGTAGTTAAGGATATATACTTTAGGCAGGAAGGGGGGGGGGGGAAGATCTTAATTGCATATTGTTTGTGTTTTTGCTACTTTGAAGAAGGCGATGTTTTTTATCGTTTCGAGAAACTCAAAAGGTCCTGTGCCCGCTTAATCGCATTTTACGACTGCTTCAAAGAAAATTGTCAATATTCATTTGACAAATTTTTGCCTAGTATAAAAATATGATCTTATTTATATGGTCTAACACTGGCATGGATCTTTGTTTTTAACGCTATCATTAGTAATTTTAATATTTTTTATTTTCGTCATACAACAAATTATTTTCACAGTGCTCGCTCCAAAATATAATAAGGCATAAATATGCAAGGATAGAAAATAAAAAAATGCAATCATTCGGTGATTTTACTATAAACATTCGGTAAATTCGATGTCGACCCCCCCCCCTGACAAAATGCTCTAGCTACGTCACTGAACTCAAGCGTTCTTTATATTAATGTACTTTTTTTAAATTCTTTGAATCTGCCCATTAATATATACTTTAAAACTGATAATTAAAAAAAATGAGATAAAAAAGTAACAATGTTTTAAATCTACAAATGGAGGTTCAAAAGAAAAAATAAAAGATATGGCAGTCATAAAAAAAAACTAACATAAACAGGACTAATTTATTGTCTGAATTGAGTTTTTTCAAACTGTATGACATTTAAAGACACTTTGGTAATAAGTACTCAAAGTTTTGAATTTTCAACTTTGCTCCTAAAAAATAAGACAGCTCAGACAATTCCAAAAATATATAATTTATGTAGTTTCACAATATATAAAGCCCTAAAATAAATCCTTTAATTTCTAAACAAACTTTATAAGGCATGTGGTAATTTTTTTTCACTTTTTTTCAGAACTCCTTTTTTACAACTTTTGTAACACGTTTTAATAAATTATATATTAAACCCAAATAGTTTAAACTTTACATGTTTGTATAGCTAATCTATTTATTAAAAGCTACCTAAAATGCAATTGAATGCAACTTTAATATTATAGAAGCTAGGCTAAAATATATTTTCTATATTTTTCTGATAATTTCGGTAGCTTTTTTAGAAATTCTTTTAGAGGGAAATAAAAAATGGTTTTCTTTTTTATTAAATGATGCATTTGAAACATTCGTACATGATTTGAATATTTTCAATACATTTTTAGAATTGCGTATCTAGCTGATAAATAGTCATAGACATTTATGCAAAGGTTAATAAAAGTTAAACAGTCACATTGATAAAAATTATGTATGTAGCAAGTACTTTTTTATATACATTGAAGAGCTACTCACCTGGTAATCAATCATGAACGCGTTGAGATAGTTTCGACAAGGCAATCAATCGGATCCGCATTGTTTCTCGAAAAAAAAAATGTAAATACAGTTTAGGCTTTACCGCAAATCTGGCGGCAATAGCTATAGTTTTCCAAAATTCGTTTTCAAATGCGTATCGGAAGCTAACGAAACTGACCTGCGTTAGTTCATGACTATTCTCATGTATCTTCTAGCTTCTTGCCCTTTTTGAAAAGAGAAAAAAAAAGCGGTGGGTATTGCTTTTGGTATTCATAAAAAAGTTCATAGATGCACGTGTAATGAAGATAATTTGATAATCTTTTTCAAAAAACGAGATTGAAATGATCAGAATTTAAGCTTCCAATGGCTAGTACTTAGTTTAAACAAAACTTTGAAAATTTGTATTATTGGTGTGTATAAGGTTATGCGGACGACTTCAAAAGTTGTGAATGCGTGAAAATTTCTTTAAAGGGGACTATAGACTTTGAAAACGAACAAAATAAAAAATATATCAAATAAGAATTGCTTTTTGTATTATTTTTAGCTCAATCATGTTGATAGGAAAAGATTACACACGGAATGCTGTTTATTAGGGTTCCGTTCATCTGACAAAACCCTATTTGTCTCAATCCTCTGTCTGTCTGTCCGTCACAGAGCCCGTTCTCAGAAACTATATATATTGGAGACTTAAAATTTTTCATACTTATAGCTGGACACCTGAGATCAAACGACAAATCATAAAATTTTGAAAAAGTCGTAATTAACGGACGTTATTAATTAAACACTCCCAATTTTACGTCTCATTAACAAAGAAACGATATAAAATGAATGCAGGTACGAACGGGCTCTTGAAATATTTTCATTTCTCTTCCGGGTTGCCACACATCTGCGCTTCGAAATTGCAGGTTTGCCAGAGCGCGCTTTAAGCAAAAAAGTGTACTGGACATTTTTAAATCCACTTGTATCTCAAGAAGTTTTTGGGAGAGACATTTTTAACTTACACAGACATACGCAGAAAAAAATCTACTTTCATTTGGTATACAGATCGTTTCTCTGCGTTGTGTATAACATGAAAAATCCACTAAAAATCGATCGATAAAAATTTAATTTCTTTAATTGCAAAGATAAGGAAAACAGATTTCATTTTCGCGGGAAGCAGGTATCAGGCATAATGGCGCTTGCGGTTTTCCGTAGTAGAATATTTTAATACGAAATTTGAAGTTATTTAAAGTACAGCATATTTTTAAATATTAAATTTTTAGATTAAATTTTCAGACATCCCGGCATGAAATTCTTCGCTGATTTCATCGATGCCCATTTTTAATCCCTATCTTAATTACAAGCTGATATATTAATTATTATTTAATTAATTGGTTTTATTTCTATCAAATGCGTATTGTATTAAAAAAAAATCCTAGTGAAGGCACATGATTTCAAGAACCGCGATTTCATTTAAATTAGGAAATCTAACAAGGCAATCTGTTTAAAACGTGAAGATAGTTAGTTCATAACACATAAGAAAAGTTTAAATAAAGATTGGCGCGTGAAATTTCTGGTAAAGGGTGGGGGGAGGGGCGCTAATTTCACCAACTGGTTTATTTCCATTATGTATTTATTTTAAAAGGGAGTCACGTGATGCTTCGTTGCAGTATTCTTCTGAACGGTGTCCGATTTTTAAAAATACAGCATAAATGTTACTTAAAATAAGTTCAGATAAAAATTTCAGAAGTATTGACACCACTATTTTCGAATGGTATTTTCAGCAAAAATATTAACTTCTTGGTTAAGACCGCCCCCCCCCCCCCCTCGACTAGCATATCTACTGATAGGTTGTGTAAAGGAGTTTCGTTCAGATACACTTTTGTTAAGAATAGAGTGCGCTCCCGGGTGGTGGAATGTGGAACTAACAGACCGCGATTTCGTTTTAAGTAGGAATTCCAACAAAGCGATCTGTTTGAAACTTTAAGATAATTTATAACAAATACTAAAAGATTATATGGCGCGTTACATTCCGGTTGGGGGGAGGAAAGGGTAAGGGGTGCGAATAAAATTAGGCAGTATAACAGGGCTTTTTGTACTGTTTTGCATGCGATTTTTTGATGGCGTGATGAACTATTACTAATTCAATATCAAAAATTTTATAAGTGTTCATACCACTATTTTTGAATAGTAATTTAAGCAAATATCTTAAATTCTTGGTTAAGACCGCCACCACCTCGACTAGTATATCTCCTGATAGGTTGTTTAACGGAGTTCAGACACAGTTTTGTTAAGAATAGAGTGCGCTCCCTCGTGGTGGAATGTGAAACTAACAGACCACGATTTCATTTAAAGTAGGAAATATAACAAGGCGATATGTTTGAAACTTTAAGATAGTTTATAACACACAAGAAAAAGTTTATAGAAAATGGCGCGTGAAATTTCTGGCTGGTGGGGGCAGAAGAGGGACGAAAATTTTCTTTTTTTTTAACCTTTGCGTTTCATACCGTTTCAAGGGCGGTTTTTTGACGTAGTCCTCAGATACATGCTAATTAATAAATATAAATATGTCAAAAGTTAAGTTACCACTATTTCCGAATAGTAATTTCAACAAACATCTTAAATTTTTGCTGAAGACCGCCACCCCCTCGAGTAACATATCTACTGTTAGGTTGTGTAAAGGAGTTTCGTTCACATACACTTTTGTTAAGAATAAAATGCGCTCCCTGGTAGTGGAATCTGGAACTAATAGACCGCGATTTCATTTAAAGTAGGAAATCTAGCAATGCGATCTGTTTCAAACTTTAAGATACTTTACAACACATGATAAAAAATTATAAAGAAGAATGACGAGTCGCATTTCGAGGAGGGAGGATTGAGGGAGGTGCGCGAATAAAATTAGGAAATGTAACTGGACGATCTGTTTGAAATTTTAATATAGCTTATAAAACATAACATAAATTTTTAAAATCAGGCCGCGTCAAAAAATCATGTTGACCGTCTGCCCCCCCTCAAGGGGGGCACTTTTCTAAATTTGGCAGATACCCGTCATGTGATATATCGTAGCATTTCGGGGGGGGGGGGCACGAACAAAATTAGGAAATATAACAAGGCGAATATGTTTGAAACTTTAAGATAGTTTAGGATGTGTTTGCCAAAATTTAGAAGATATTCCATGGCGATAAATGTACTGGACGTTTTGAAAGAAAGTGTTTTGAAAGGAATATTAAACGAAACCCTCTGTGCGATCTATGATCACACTTACCCACTTGTTTTTTTTTTTTTTTTTTTTTTTTTTTTTTTTTTTTTAACTGAGTGCGGAAACGTCCAGGCTAAGAGTTAAACCCAAGACCTCTGGCTTAAATTACCAACTCTTTGCCTGTTGGGAAATCTGCTTCGCCAACCAGCCAACAACTTTACAATATATTTACCAATCAATATGATTGAGTTTAAAAAATAATAATAAATGTATCTATGTATCCATCGTTTCGTGGAATTCCATTACCTGCTGTATTTTCTGTTGAACTGTCTACATAACAGATCAGATGCTATTACCACACAAGTTGTCTTTGAGAATTGTGTTGGCTGGTAGTCAGTCCAGGTAGCTCAATAGGCAGAGCGTTGGCAATTTAAGCCAGAGGTCTTGGGTTCAACTCCCGGCCTGGATACTTTTTCACTCAATTGGAGAAAAAAATTGACATTAAAAATCAGTTTTTGATTTAAATTTATGTTTAATAAATTATCTGAATTCACTTTGAGTCAAACACCGAAATATAATGTTTGACCTAATGAAGTTTCTAACCAGTTTCAAAAAAGTTTTACACTCATCTGTAACCAATTATTAATGTGTGTCATGCTAATTATTTTTTCCTCAATCTTTTTTGAATTTCTCAAGTATGTTAATGGTTTTATATTTCCTATTGAGAAAACTTGCCCAATTTAGGAGAAATATTTAAATAATTTTAATAATAACTGATGTATATTAAAACGGATGCACAGATGTGTGTATTTTTAGAAGCTGAGCTTATAGTAAGGTAAACAATAATTTGAATCACTTAGAAATTGCATGGAGAATTTAAAAATATTTATTTCATATGCATTATTTTTTTTTAATATGCATTATTTTCTTTAAGTTGCATTTTTTAAGATGCACTAACACGTTAAGCGCCACGTCAGCCACCGATGGCTGACAGCGAACTTTCCGTTTAAAACGCGTCATTCACCGATGGCTGACGTCTAAAATATGATACAAAACTGAAAAAATATACATTGTTTTAAATAATTACTGAACAAATATTTAAAATTTACCTACCTTTTATTTATTACAGGATTATACTTAAAAATTACTTTAAACATTGTAAATTTTCAGCGCTTCAGTGTCAGTCATCGTGGCACACAACATGTTAATTTCTTTCTTTACAAAGTCTTTTTCATTCAGAAATCATTCTACTTATTTTAAAATCTACTACATTTACCTAAGAATTGCGTGTTTCATGTCAGTGCTAATTTATAAAGCTGTAAAATGAAAGACAAAATTGTTAATGTGATTATGTGATGTGTGTTAATATCATAATGTGTCTGTAATTTCAGATTGGCATATTTGAAACTTCTAGAAATCCATTTCTATAAAAAATTATGTAAGTTACGATACATACTTTATTTTCTAATATTATTAAATATATATATAAAATAAGAAATAAATATTCGAAAAAATATGTATTATAACCTATATAAAATTTTTAATAGAAATCGATTTTTAGAAGCTTCAAAAATGCGAATGCAAAATTACAGACCATTCCGCCAAATAGTTTTCGAATTACAGATTGAAAACTACATACATTGCTGTTTGTTTTAAAACTATAAAAAATGAATGTAATATTAGGAATTATAGACTTTGAACCTGCATGCATAATTCCTAAACTACATACCGAATTCCTATCCGACCTCCAGCTTCCTAGGGTAAAATTTTCCAAAGGATCCAAGTATGAAATAAAAATTATCTGTTCATATTGAAAATCGTAAAGTTTTTACAATATCCTTATGAAGACGACTCTCTGAATCTTTTGAAAAACATAAATCGACAAAAGACATAATTCCCAATCGAATGGATATTTTGATTTTTTTTCTACACCAATTTAATGATTAAGATATGAGTGATTAAGAACTTTCTTTTATTTTTACCGGCTGCACATTTTCAGCACTAAATTTTCTGAATTTATTTTTTCAAATTGAGATTAAAAAACTATGTTTTTACATTGTTTGGAATTTATCTAACATCATGCCGGTATTTTTCTGGATAAGTAATCTTTTATTAAAATTGTATTTTCAGTTATGTATATGCTGAGTTCCTAACTATATAATTCACGTAAATGACGCCCTCAGAGCTATTTCTTTTTCGTAAATCGTTTCTAGCACGCTAGATGTTAGGCTGAATTGAATGATGCTGCTGAATTAAGTTTTCTGTTATTAATATTACATGTTGTTATATTTAATTTTACTATTTTATAACCATTACAATTTTTATTTTGTCCACACGAAACGGACAGTGTGACAATTGCGTTTATTACTATTTTCACAGTTATTGAAAAAATACCTTACATAGATAACACTTGCAATGTATTGCTATATGTTTAGATGACTCAAAGGTTTATTTTTCACAATAAAGTTTTCCTTTTCTACCATCAGTTAAACATCTATTTAGCCGTTATTAGCTTTCTGTCCATCGACATGACTTAATTTCTAATGATAGTTGTTATTTATCAAATAAAACTCAGGTTATAAACTAATCTTTGAAATTGATTCTGAAATTAGCTTTAGAATGCACTGAATAAAATTAAATAATTCGTCATGAAACATGACGTTTTAAATCAACTTGATAGACCCAGTAATTGTACAAACTAGTCAACATAATATTAATCTATAAAAAATTACTATATTAATACAGGACGTGCCAAAAATGTTGGGTGCATTTAAAGAGTTAATTAAAGGAAAACGGAAAGCGATAGAAACAGACCGTTTTGCTGTATTCTTACTTGGAAATCCAGTAAAATTTTACTCACACAGAATTTCAAATTTAGTTACGAAGTTCGCCAACACTCGGAGCTACATGAAATCTGCAAGAAGTGTAGGGAAACGCACTCTGTCATATCTCCATTCTGTAATTTGTCGTCCTGCTGCTGAAGTGGGCTGATCAGAAATTGCAAATTGTTGTGCAGAAACGTTTTATTCCGTGTTGTTGAAATGATACAAAGTTTTCTGAGAAAGTTTAATGCCACAAAAGGACCGAAATGGGATAAAACAGATGATTTATTTTAAATTTTTCAACGGATTGGGAAAGTTAATTGTGATCATGCTGGTAAGGTCGGGGCCCCACCTACGTCAGTTAGAGATTCAAATGACGAAGTTGTTCAGCAAATAAACTAACAGTGGCCACGGGTTTCCATTGGATGCGTTGCAACTCAGTCATGACTACGAGACATATTCATGCATCGTATCAAGTGGCATGGATTGGCCGCTACCTGATAATTGCCGAACTGAAACAGTACATCTCTGCTGCTTGTGTTAAAACTCCGTCTGTAATATAAATACAGGTTCTGCAAACTTTGTTAACGGACGTCGTCCTGATATTGCTGCAAATGGGGGATTTATTGAAAATATCGTTTTTTGGTTTTTGCAGATTTCTTGGCCACATTTTCATACAGTTTTTTCATTTATTTATTTTCTTTTACTTTACCCACTTAGCAGTGCCATCTGTTGGCATACTTCGTAACTAAATTTGAAATTTTGTGTGACGGAAAATTTACTGGTTTCCCAAGTAGAATGCAGCAAACGGTGTATTTTTATATCTGTCCGTTTTTCTTTTTTTCATTTTTCAAATGCACACTTTTTTTAGACACACCGTATGAGTTTTATAATAATCTCGAAAAATGTATTACAAAATATTATTTTTGTGTCTCACTCAAAAACATTAAACAAAAAATATGCTTTTGTTATAATTTTAACATTAGTTTATGTTTGTCAGTCATAGCAAAAAATAGCGAGAATGCGCAGAAGCAAGATGGAAGTGAATAATGCGAATCAAGTCTTAAGAAGAGGTTACTAAATTCTAAAGAAAAACAAAATGTCTACCTGCTACAAATAACCTGGGTTGAGGATTAAAGATAAGGAAGAATAAATTGAAAGAGGAAATTGACTGTAATTTAAACCTCCTGACCTATACGATACGTATCAGCATACTTATTTTGAGAATAAAAATATTGAAAATTAAAACAAAAGATACCTTATCCTCTCGTACTTACAATATGCAAAAGAAAAATTTATAAACAAATTGCAATGGGTGCAATCTTCTTTGCAAGTGATGCATTAGGGGATGGGTTCTTTAGATTACGTTATTTATACGCAATATTTAGTTACAATTATTCTGTCTTACGAATCCTTTTCAGTAAAAGCTTATATTACAAGCGATAGTGTTCGTATAATAAGATTTGTTTTACGTCTAGATGCATTATCCCTTTTCAAGGACCTAATAAATTCGCTTATGGTAAATATGTGTGTTCAGTCAATTAATACTAAGAAATAAAAACCGTATGAAACTTTCATGAAGTTATTATTTGAAAAAAAAATACAGATAAATTCAAATGTTGTCAGTGGTTTCAGTCAGTGCTTAATTAAAGACCATAATATGATCCAATTGTTTAATGTATTATGAAAAATTATTGTTTAGATTAAAGTCAATAATTTTCAAAACAAAACTTTGTTACACTCGGACCAAGAAAAAGAAAAAAAAGAGAGAGGGAGTGAGAGAGGGAGAGAGAGCATCTCATATATTTAATTACCAAATTGTCCAACGAAAATAATTATTCAACTGGAAATTATGTCTTATTTCAATTTACGTTTAAAAAAAAACTTACAGCTATCTCCATAGTGAAATTGAAACAAGCTCCGAAATTTTAAATACACTTAATTTTGACACTGTTATTCGATTTTTAGGTAAATTTGTCTTTGGGGTATCGAACAAGATGTCATTCGGAGAAGTAGTTTAGTAATTATGCAGATTTAAAGTTTGGAACACCTAATCTTAAATTCACCTGAAATTGCATCAGTTAGAGATTTGAAATTTTGCATATTTATAGCCTAATACCACCGATCACACGACAAATCATAAAATATTGAAAAAAGGTCTCATATTATTTTATTAAAGGAATTAATTTGATGACACCCGACCGGTTTTGCGATTTAGATTTTAAAACAGTTAATTTTAAAGAATATAATAAAAACAGTTATTTAAAACAGTTAATTTTAAAGAAAATAATAAAAACAGTTATTTAAAACAGTTAATTTTAAAGAATATAATAAAAACAGTTATTTAAAACAGTTAATGTTAAAGAATTCCTTTTGATATTTCTACCATTCTTCAAACTGTCAATTCTATCGACTGACATATTTACCTTACTTTTGAAATAGAAAATTGTAATAAACTTCCTTTATTTGATGTTTTAGTTACCAAATGTGATTCTTTTTTTCAAAATGTGTGTTTATAGAAAACCTTTCAGGTAGCTTTCGTATGAAATACTACCTATTACACTCTCCCCTTATGTTGAAATTTCGGAAACAATTTTGCAGATCTTCACCGATTTTGACCCCTAGAACCCAAAACCACCCCCCGTAAAAAACTTTATATATATGTCTATTTATCAATATATATATACATATACTATATATATATATATATATATATATATATCATTTTTTATGGACACGATAACTTCCATAATTCTGCACAAATCTTTTCCAAACTGATACATAAAATCAAGGGACATAAAATCTCGGCCAAGCTCGTTAATGGGCAAAATCGGACCGAGGGGATTAAAATAGGGAGGGGTTTTGTGAAAAACGAAAAACCCTATAACATATTAATTATAATACATATAGACTCAGTTTAAAGCTATTATTACTTCTAAAAAATGCCAAAAATTTATGTATAACAGATTTTTGATAAAATTAAAAATGGGATCAAGGGGCGAAAAAAAAAGGTTTTGGGGAGAAAAAATTCATAATTTCGTCAATTCTCAAGATATAAAATCCAATTAAATTTATTATAAATTTTCTTAATATTATATGCAACTTTTATATTGACAAGTTTTTGATAGGACCAATTCTTACCGCAAAAAAAGTTAAAAACGAAAACAAAAAGAGGGTGTTGAAGAAGAAAAAATCCATGACTTCGTCAATTCACACGGTATCAAATCTGCATCAATTTATTATATATCTTCTTAATATTATCTACAACATTTATATTGACAAGTTTTTGATAGGACCAATTCTCACAGCAAAAACAAATTAAAAATACATAGAGGTTGAAGAAAAAAATATCATTTTAATGATGTACTCAAATTCAAACTGCTTATTTTCTGAGTCATTTTAAAATTCATTTTTGCTTTCAAACTCATCCAATTGGTAGGTTCTCTTATTCAGAAACTATATAATGTGCGGTAATATTCGATTTTTTGATAGGGGAGAATATGTTTCAAAAAATTATGTCAAAGTGGGCATTTTGAACCGAATTTCTAGAAGCGATTGTGTTGGAAACGAAAAATGTGGTCCTACTGAGAAAATAATTGTTTATAAATCAAGTTCTAATTAATTGAAAGAAAAATAAAAACATGGGTCGCTTATAAATCTCTTAAAAAATCACGTCCGCAAGTTTCATGTTTTACCTTTTAAAAATTAATCTGAAAATGTGTCAGAAAATTTCAAGTTGTTGAGCATGGAAAAATATTTTTTGAATACTGCCTTAACATGATTCTGATAAAACCAGCTCTTGTATAAAAATGAATTAAAAACTCGTCAAAAGCGGCCAGATAAAATGTTTAAAGTGGGATTATCTCTAATTATGATTTAGTTCTTGTTGGTCAAATTAGTACCTAACATCGAAATCTACCTGCGCCTGTAGGCTGTGCCGGCAGGGATTTTGTTCTGTCTCTACCCCACCTCATGCTCTCTCAAATCATCCAGTCAACCAAAAATTTAGTGTTTTTTACACGTATGTAAATCGTGCTCTCAAAATTTGTTCCTACTCTGCATCACTTAAGAATGAAATTAATTACTTAAAAACTGTTGCTGTCAAAAGAGGTTTCAATGCTTCACTTTTATCAATAATGCTGTGAAGAAATTCAATAGACCGTCTAGTAAATCTACTCTTTCCAATTCTGTGAAAAGCAAACCTGATGATTTGATTGTTCTCCCCTTTAATCCTCCTTTATGTTTCAAACTAGCTAAAGTTTTAAGACGTTTCAATTTTAACATTATCTTTAAACCTGTCAATAAATTCAAATTCCACTCCACTAAATCTCCTGTTCCTCATCTTCGTAGATGGGGAATTTATAATGTTCCTTGTACCTAATGGTTGTGATTTATCTTATATTGCTCAAACGAAAGCCGCTTAAAAGAACCCTCTCGTTATGTAAATAATCAAAAAATTTCCAAATCTTCTAATACCAGGCATTCTTGAGATTCCGGTCATAGTTTTAATTTTCAAAATGCTAAAATTATCTTTAGTGCCAATAGTATATCTGAATTGGACTTTCATGAAAATTTAGCTATTTATCGTAATCGTGAAGTTATTGTTAATGATAAATCTGATTCCACAATGCTCTCTGTAGCTTGGAAAAATCTTTTCAGTTCTACCATGTAATTTATTTTTTGTATTAATTAATTTTAGTTTGATATTTTTATTTTATTTTTTTATGTATTGCTTATCATTTTTAGGTAGCTTTCTTTACAAAAAAGCTACCTATTGCAGCCGTTCGGAGGAAAGCGATTTCAAAAAATTTTGGTATATTTTCATCGATCATGACCCCCAAACCCCGAAACCACCCTCCGTTCAAAATTGATATATATATATATATATATATATATATATATATATATATATATATATATATATATATATATATGACATATGTCACACTGTAACTCCCGTAATTATGAACCGATTTCGATGTAATTCGGTGTGTACATAGTACATACCAATGTCTCGACCGAGTTCGTTGGCCAGCTTCATCCGCCGTTTTGTTTCAAAATAGCGGCCATTTAAAATTTTTAAAAAAATTTAAAACTTGAAATGTGGTACCAAAAAATTAAAAATGGAAAAATATTTCTTTCTTATGTAATTGACCATTATACAAAGATTCCGGAGCAGTTTTTGTTTCGTCTATATCTTAAAAAATGGCTGAGTTATAGCATTTTGAATTTCTAGCGTGGCCGACATTTTGAAACGTCCCGAAGTTTGTCACGCGATAAAAGGCGTATTTATGAACCGATTTGGATGTAATTCGGTGTGTACATAGTACATACCAATCTCTCAACCGAGTTCGTTGGCCAGCTTCATCCGCCATTTTGTTTCAAAATGGCGGCCATTTAAAAAAAATTTAAAAATTTAAAATTTGAAATGTGGTACCAAAAAATTGAAAATGGAAAAATATTTTTTTTCTTATGTATTTGACCTTTATACAAAGATTTCGGAGCAGTTTTTGTTTTGTCTATATCTTAAAAAATGGCTGAGTTATAGCATTTTTAATTTCTAGCGTGGCTGACATTTTGAAACGTCCTGAATTTTGTCACGCGATAAAAGGCGTATTTATGAACCGATTTGGATGTAACTTCGTTTATACATAGTACATACCAATGTCTCGACCGGGTTCGTTGGCCAGCTTCACCCGCCATCTTGTTTAAAAATGGCGGCCATTTAAACTTTTAAGAAAAATTTAAATTTGAAATGTGGTACCAAAAATTGAAAATTGAAAAAATATTTTCTTCTTATGTGTTTGACCTTGATAAAAAGATTCGGGAGCAGTTTTTGTTTCGTCTATATCTTAAGAAATGGCTGAGTTATAGCATTTTGAATTTCTAGCATGGCTGACATTTTGAAACGTCCTGATTTTTCTCACGTAATAACAGGCGTATTTATGAACCGACTTGGATGTACCTTGGTGTGTACATAGTACATACAAATATCTCGACCGAGTTCGTTGGCCAGCTTCATCCGCCATCTTGTTTCAAAAGGGTTGCCATTTAAAAAAAATTAAAAAATAAAAAAATTTAAATGAGATACCAAAAAATTAGAAAATGAAAAAGATTTTTTTTGTATGTGTTTGACCTTAATACAAAGATTCCGGAACAGTTTTTCTTTCGTCTATATCTAAAAAAAAATGGCTGAGTAATAGCATTTTGAATTTCTCTTGTGGCTGACATTTTAAAACGACCTGATTTTTGTCACGCGACAACAGGCGTATTTATGAACCTATTTGGATGTAACTTGGTCTGTACATAGTACATACCAATGTCTCGACCGAGTTCGTTGGCCAGCTTCATTCGCCATCTTGTTTCAAAAGGGTTGCCATTTAAAAAAAATTAAATTTAAAATTCAAAAGGAGGTATTAAAAAATTGGAAAATGAAAAAGATTTTTTTTATGTGTTTGGCCTTGATACAAAGATTCCGGAGCAGTTTTTGTTTCTGAAAATTTGTTCTTTTGTTGATATCTTAAAAAATGGTTGATTTATAGCACTTTGAATTTCTAGCATGGCTAACATTTTGAAACGATCTTGTATTTGTCACGCGATAACACACGTATTCGCCTATTTCGATGTAAGAAGGCATGTGGATAGTATACATCAACACCTCGACCAAGTTCGCTGGCCAGATTCATCAGCCATCTTGTTTCAAAATGGCGGCCATTAAATTAAAAAAATATATATATATTTAAAGTGAGGTGCAAAAAAATTAGAAATTGAAAAAGGTTTCTTTCTTAAGTATTTGATCTTGATATAAGGATTCAGGAGCATTTTTTGTTGTCTTTACCTTAAAAAATGGCTCAGATATAGCAGTTTCAATTTCTATTGTGGGTGACATTTTGAAAAATCTGATTTTTTGCATGCGACAGCACTCCTATATATTAACCGATTCCGATGTGAGTGAGCATGTGCACAGCAATTACTAAGGTATCGACCAAGTTCACTGCTTAGCCTCATCCACCATGTTGTCTTAAAATGACAGGCACTTTAAGAAATTGCCGAATTTGGCAGCCAAATATAAGTTACTTTAAATAAAAGCAGCTTGGATAAAGCTGACTAATTTCGCGAAATTCTTATTCATTATATTGATAAAAATTAGTATTGAATCTCCTATATTCGGTTGCCACTAAATTGATCTTCGTGTGTTTGCATGATATAAGTTGGCTTGTTTTAAATAAGGATTATGAAAGCTACCTCTTCCTCCCGGCACTGGCCGGAAGGACTTTCATTTTATTTCATGTATTCCCATATTTTTTGTATAGGAGAGACTAGAGAGGGTTGACTTATTTTTTATTTTTTTTAAATATTGAACTTACAATAAACTTTCCCCATATCATTTTATTCATTATACAATCAGTTATTAGGATAAAACTGCGACATAAGTGTAATATATAAGAAACTTGAGGAAAAATTGATTTTAATCATTACAAAATAATGGGTCAAATCTCCCCACATATGGGAGCCTTGACCCACATTGCTTCATATTGAAATATTTGTTAAAAGAAATAAAATCAGTTTAAAAAAAGGCAGAATAACTGTATGCTACATGGTTTAATTATTAAAAATTGTTTTGGGAATGAATTTTTTAAAAATTCCGTTTTAAATACCCACTTTTTGGGACACTAGATCTGGCAACACTAGTTGCCACATAATTTGGCTTTATCTAATTGTGTTCACGTTGGTGAAATTTGTATACATACCTTCCTAAAATGTTTTGATCAATGTTGTGTTCTTTTGCAGAGGCATGAACATGAACACCTAACATTTCTTAAGGCTTCTGCTTTCATCCTTTCTAGTCTTTTCGATTCTTTCTATTTACCTACTACACTCTAAATAAAAAGGAGTGAATATGAATAGTCACTCTATCGCAGAGTCAAAATATGCCCAACCTCTTTAGAGTGACTATTCACTCTGAGCAAAAGTGAAATTTTTGACTCTCTGAAAGAGTGAATAGTCACTCCTGGGAAGTGACTATTCACTCTAAACAGGGGTGGATAATCACATTTTCGGAGGAGTGACTATTCACTCTTGCTAAAGGAGTGTGGTTTTTCACCCCTGGTAGGAGTGAATAGTCACTCTTTCATAGGAATGAAGGTTCATTTTTTAAGTAGTCGATTCTTTTTTTTACTTTGCTTTTATGGTCATTTTAAAAGAATCACATCTTTTACAGCATGCAATGAAAATAGATACAAGCGTGGTAAAGATTGGAATAAAATACTTTATTAGTAATATTTATTTAATTCATAGTTTGTAACACTAATTGAACTTTTAAGGAAAAATTCAGTTAAAGTTACATACGAATTTAAATAAGATTACTGATAGGAATAAACTAAAATATTTTATTCCAATCTTATCCTTTGTGCATGCTTTTATTGTATGCCCTATAAGGATATTACTTTTAAAGTTTTATTAATAACTTTTTAATAGGTGGATGCTATATGTTTAACAATGTTTGATTTGATTTTAATTTTTGTTTTAAATATAAAATCGTACCTTTTCCTTAAATTATTGCTATTTTTGCAAAGTCCTATTGTTCTGAAATATTTTTTATTTTTCCATTTAAAAAACAATGCTTATAAATTCACATCTTTTTTAAATAAGTTCTAAGCATGATTTAAATATTAAGAATGTATATATATATTTTATCCGCTGTCACTTGCTTTTGTTTTATTTAATATGAACATGGTGTCTAAATTTTAAGTTCTCTGGAATATGTATATATTTTTCTTTTAAACATATTTCTTAACTTAATCATGATTTCTAATTTTCGTCCGTTATTGCTGAAAAATGGAAGCCATATTTAATTTAAATTTTTTATTCGCGTAGATATTGTATTTTAGGAATATGAGCAAAATAGATTTTATATGTTTTATAGGGAAACATTGACCTCGGAAATAGAAACAAGTTGAAAATTGCTCGTCAAACGTGGCAAATGAGGTGCGTTTGTACTATAACTAATTTTATAAATATTTTTTGCACCGCATACTGTACTGAATGTATATTTTAGTGAACTTTATAAGTGCATATCAATTCCATTCTGTTCGAAAGACTGTAACATCATTAAAATACACTTGGAATATTTTTTTCCCATTGACCTTAATGTAGCGGAAAGCTTTTGACTGTCCCTATAATTAAACTGTACATCCGATTTTCACAAAATTTTAAACGACTCGACAAAATTTTGCAACAATTATATAGGGTAGATGTTTCAGTGATGGACACCCTTAAGGAATTTCTTTTAAAATATTTTTTTTTTATTAATAGTTATAATTATTATATTTTATTATATTCCAGTTTTTTCAATATTATATTAATCTATCAACAATATTTAACTATTCTTATAGTCTCATTTCCCAATATGAATCGAAATTTAATTTTAAATAACAGAAATATATCAAAACACCCAAAAGCCCAGTAATGGACACCCTCTGTTCCAGTAATGGACACCCCATAAAAAGTAATAAATATAACTGTTTTTATGACTGTATTTAGAACCAGGATTTAATGAATACATACTAATGAAACAAAATAATTATTTTCAAATAAATTTAACAATAAGGATACCAGTAATTAATAAAATATTTGTGATAATCATTTACTGTTTGGATCAATTATTGTAATTATCAGAAGATCAAAGTTTTAATTATTTTAGGTGGGTAGTTTAAAGTACTAAATATCAGGCAATTACAACTATCAAATTATTGAAACAGTGGGAAATTTCAAAAGGTAATAATAATAAAAAAAATTTTGGAATGTTAGTGTTTAGTTTTGTCTCGCTATTTTTAACAATTAATCTTCCAGAGACTACTTGATGTATCATTTATAATAATTAATATTACAAACATGAAAGAGATGATATTGTGAGTTGAATATTTTAAATGCTAAGTAAAATAATTTTAAAATAAAACTGTAGAACTGATGTTTGAGGCCACTGATCTGCAGATTTACTAGTTTCATGAATATTGCCTACAAATTAATGAATATTACTTTTTTTTTTCTTTTTTTCGTCAGAGGTGAATAAGGAAACATTTTAGACAGAAAATAGATTTTTAATAGCTTCTGTAACTTAATTGTTTTTATTTAAACGGAGAGGTATTAAGCTCCATGAGCCCCTCTTTGACTGTGCTCTTAAACAATATTTTCTGCTTCCTAGCTGGTTTGATTGCCAGATTTTTAAATAGCAAGGTATATATACATAAAAAAAGAATAAAATATTGAAATTTTATTAATCACATAAAATAACTTAAAAGCAGCTATTTATAAAAGTTTTGGTGGAAAATGACTAATTAACCATTCCAGTAATGGACATCCCCTCTTAAAACCTTAAAAATAAATGAAATTTCGTGAATGACCGTTAGTATATAAAAGTCCAAGTTTTCTATTCAAACTACTCAAACAAAAGCATTCAAATTTTTCAAGAAAATAAATAATATATAAATTAATTAAACGAAGCCGGTTCTCAGCCTCTTCATTATGATTTTCACAGAAAAACAGCAAAACTTTGAAACATTATTTTCTGCTTCCTAATTGGTTTGATTAAAAGTGTCAACAATAACCCAGTTTAATAAAACATGCAAGGGGAAATTATAAAAAAATTAATTAAAGTTAAATATTTATTAGTTATTTTTTATGAACCAAAAACATCAAGGGGTGTCCATTACTGGCACATCTGCCCTATTTAAAATTTCAGACCATTCGGAAGGCTGTAGCATCATTAAAATGCACTTGAAATATTTTTTCCCATTGGCCGTAATGTAACGGAAAACTTTTGACTGTCCCTGTAATTAAACTATACATCCGATTTTCATAAAATTTGAAATGAATAAGAACAATGAACAGAATCATGCAACAATTATATATTTTAAATTTCAAACGATTCGGTTGGGTAGTTTTTGGGCTGTTATATGCGAGCAGACAGACAGACTGACGGACTGAACGACGACTATAGGTGCTACGTATTTATATAACTACGAACGCACCTAAAAATCAACTTTTACTTTTTTATATCATTAAATAGTTTAAACTTTTGCCTTTTCAACGACGTGTCACACATGTTTATATATATAAAAAAAATATAACTGTTGAAATTATTCATTCTTTCTAAGAGTACTTCACAGATTAATGGCCATTTAAATCTTTAATTGACTTTTTCTCAAAACTTGGATTTTTCCTGTTTATTTTCCCTTTTTAGGTGCGTTCGTAATTATATAAATACGTAGCACCTATAGTCGTCGTTCAGTCCGTCTGTCCCAGTTTTGATACTCAGTGGTGTTCCCGGGGGAGACATCTCCCCCGGCAACATAATGATATCCTAATCTGTTAATCTTAAAATGGCAGACGAAAAAGTGATCATTTTTCTTATCTTTTAAGGGTGTCGTCGCCTTGCTGTTCTGATTGGTTAATAAGCAATGCATACGTAAGTCACACTTTCAGGAGTGAGACATTTCACTCCATTCTAGAGAGTGGAAAATTTCACTCTTTAAGGGGTGTGTTTTTAAAAAATTCTCTCCAAAAAGAGTAAAAATGCCTGTCACTCTTTCAAATAGTGAACTTTTCACTCCTCCCAATTTTAGAGTGTATGGATACTATTTAAAGGAAATAAAAGTTCTTATCATATTTCCAATTTATATGTCATAAAAAAATTTCTTGCGTCTACAGCAATTTTTTACATCTTCCGTTAATCAATTTTAAACATTTTCCTTTCTGTCACCTCATTTTACTGTAACTTTACAGAATAAATTTACATTATTTTAGAAGTATAACCATTAACACTTCATTATGCACAGTGTATTATAAAAAGATTTCCAAAAACACTTAATTAAGGAGCTTTGACCATCTGATCAACCCTCCCTTACATTGATTGGGTCAAGTCTTCCCACATAATCACTTTTTAAAGTATAGCACATGATTATGTTTAGCCTAATTTACTGGTTCCCTCTTTATGCTTGAAATAAAAGCTCAATATTTCTGCATTACTTAAAATCTACTTACTTAAATTTCTATGATGCATTTTATTTGAGAAAACCTTACAAAACTTTTTTAAGAAATACACTTTTTAAGCTAAAAGCTCTTCATAATTGATTTTTCCACACCATTTTCAATTATCCGCATGAAACAATGACTATATTGTTCGAGCATTTCACTAGCTTTGGTTGTCACCTGTGAGCAAAACTCTAAAATTTTTTAAATATGAAAACTGTAGGATGGGTCGAGCCTCCAGTATGGTCAACCCTCCCCAGTCTCCCCTATTTGTGTCTTTTCCTTTTCTTATAATTTATTTTTAAATTAATTTTATTTTATTATTAATTAATTTTATTTTATTTATGTTTTTATTTATTTCTTTATTTTCCAATTTGCTTCCTTATTCCCCTTCTACTCTGTGATCTCTTGTTTTGAATATACTCTTCTGTAAGTGGCTGTTGTCTTCTGCTTTCGTATTGGCTGTTGATTTTTACTTTTCTACTGGCTGTTTCTTCAGCTTGTTTCCTTTATCTTATCTTTCATTTCAGTCTTGCTGCTGCTTTCATATTAGAAGCACGTCTTCCTTGCGCATAACGAAGAAAGACTAAGATTTTTCGAAAGGCCTAGCGCATTTAAAAATTTTTGATGGTGCTTTAACAAGTTTACTGCCCATGAACATCACCGGTGGGTCTCAAAATTTTTTCATTCTGTGCCGTGATCATCACCCGTGCGTCACAGGTTGCTTTCCATATAGTATTAAATAAAAATCGCTCAGAATCCGTGATTATTCTCAACAGTAAACTTTTATTGTGAATTTTGCCTTCGTTAATCCAAGCATTTTCCCGATTCAATTAGGCAAAAATTTCTCTTTTGAAAAATCGGTGATAAAAGATTAAAAATTCTGTAAAAGACGCTTGTCCTGAAGGGGTTAAAAACACTTTAATTAGTCTTTTTAAGTTTGGCACCCTTCTAATCACTTTAAATTCGTATGCGGGCATTGAACGTATTAAGAAGATCTTTTAGTTCTTACAGTTAATTTTAGTCTCTTTCGCTCGTGAGCAAGATATATGGCTCCATGTGACCATTATGGCATTTGCCTGCTAATCAAAATATTCCCGGTTCAAACCTCGGCTTCGGAGTTTGAAATTTTTCCCCCGTAATAGACTCCATTATCTAATAGATACAATTTTTATAGAGTTTTTTTTTTTTTTTTTTTTTTTTTTTTTTTTTTTTTTAGCCATTTTAAGCCAAAAGTTGTAAAATATTTTATCAATTATTTTAATTCAAAAATTCTTCTTATGAGAAATTATAAATTGACGACATTTCATTGTCCGGTGTATTTAATTAAAAGAACTTTGCTATTTTGTTGCCATTTTCAGGGTTTCGGGTTCATTTTAGCTAAAATTAAATCATGTAATTAAATATGCTTTTCAGATGTGTAAATATATGCTGTTACAATTGTCTGGACAGCAGTTCTTGAATATTTTTAATTTAATTTAAAAAATATCTTCCAATTGTAATAATTTTTAAATTAAATTTAATGGTGCTGCCATCTGTGTTTTATTTTTCAAAGATTAAGGATTTAATCATATATATTAAGCGGGCAAGCGATTTTCCCTATTACGGATGATATCGTAAACGGCTGGATCGATTTTCACGAAACATGTCTTCTATACTAAATCGTGCATGAGAAAACGAACTGTCTTTGTCAAGAAAAATTTTTTGACAGGTTAAAGAATAATCAGCGCTGAAAATTCTGCTTTATATAAATCGAAAAATTCAACCGTGATTTACACAAAAATTGTTTCTTATAGTAATTCGAGCACGAATTAGCGGTCTTTCTGAGTCCTGAATACAGTAAAATTCGTTTCATTGGCGAGAATAAATAAAATTAATTGATTTTATCAAATGGTGATTTGACGAATTTAAAAAAATTCACAAACATTCTGTAAACATGCTAACATTTTCTTGATAGATAACTGCGCTTATGCTTTTGCAATGTTTAAAACCATTACTTTATTGCTACAAACATCGCCATAGTTTGATGACATGACGATATACCCTGGCACAAAATTAGCAGCGATTTTAAAAGCAGGAAACTTTTTTGCTAAACTTAACACATCGTTGTCGAAATATCTCATGTTGGCCCTCAGCATATGCCTGACGTGATCGCATTCATATAAAACGTCTATTTTTAGAAATGGTGATTCAAATTTTCTCCTATATACAAAGTTGATTTTTTTAATTTGCTTTAAAATATGTTTTTTACGTACTAGAATGAAGGTTTCGGAATTCAAAATCTATGTTCTACATCTCTCCCTTCCCGCATCCGGGAAAATGACCTTATGTTTAAAAGAAAAAACATTTTTATATTTAAAAGTGAAACATGTCATCACTTTTTCACCACTAAGACATCTTTTTCGCCGATTTTTCACTTTCGACTGTGCTAAGATAAGTCGTAGATATAAATATATCCTCCATAAATTATTGTTGTTTTAGGGATAGTAGCTCTCACTTTTCTATATTGATTGAAGAAAAGTAAATGAGAAAATTACCACGCGAGACTCGGTCTACCAGGTACTACATTGTAAAAAAAAGATGGATGTTTCTTAAACTACAAAAATGTACTATAATTAAGAACGAAAATATACAATAATCTTTTCCGAGTGACCGAAGATTCCGAAAAGCGTTCCTTTACCGTTAAAAACCCGTAGAAAACTACAGTAGACGCTCGATTTTACGAACCTCTTTTCTACGAATTCTTCGCTTTTACGAACTGATGTACTGGTCCCGACCAGCAGCCCATTGAACTAATGTTATTCCCTTTTACGAATACATTATATGTGTCCACTCGAGTTCGTAAAATCGAGCGTCTACTGCATCTCTTTTCGAAATTTAAAGAAGAATTTATAAAAATAAATTTTTATTAGCTGCCCGTCATTTTCGGAAACCTTTTCAAAAAGAGTTTACAGTGCAATAATCAGTTTTCTCAAATCGGAGTATCACTTTTTTGGATGCTATTCATTCTCAGTTAAAAATTTTGATATTCAGAAAACATGTTTAACAGACCAAACAGGCTAAATTAACAGCATTAACATTAATATGAAAATTAACATAATTTTGTTACAATTGTATATATTCAGTTGTATAGCTGAAAATGTTTACTTGGAAATTGATAGAATCCGAAAAACCGATTTTCCGGATATAGAGAACTGATTAATGCATTGTAAAAGCTACTATGAAAACGTTTCCGAAACTTACGGGCAGTTAGTAAAAATTTATTTTTATAAATTCTTCTTTAAATTTAGAAAATAAATTGTTTTCTGAGGTTTCTAAAGATGAAAAAACGCTTTTCAGAATCTTGGGTGACTCGGAAGATGTTTTGATATATTTGCGTTCGTGATTATTGTACATTTTCGTAGATTAAGAAACATCCGTCTTTTTTACAGTGTAATTATAAATAAAAGATTTGAATTTATTAATTAAGGAATAAAGTGTTTTGAAAGGAATATTAAACAAAACCCTCTGTGCGATCTTCGATCACACTTACCCACTTGTTTTTGTTGTTGTTTTTTTACTCAAAACTACTTAACGGAATGAGCTGTAATATTGAATCCGCATATTTGAAGCTTCTACAAATCGATGTCTGTTAAAAAGTTTATAGGTTACAATTCATATTATTTTCGAAATTTTATTTCAAAAAAAAAAAATTCTTTTCTCTTTAAAAACTATGTGTATTGCAATCTGTTTTAAAACTATAAAAGAATAATTTTCCTTTAGGAGTTCCAAAGTTAAAACCTAGATAATTCTTAAGCTACTGGACCGAATGAATTCCCGTGTGGTATCCTAAGATAAAATTTACTGGAAAACCCAAATATGATGTCGCAGTTAGGCTCTCGTATTGCATAATTCCGTGTTTGTTATACTTTTAATATGGAGACGATTCTCAAACTTACAGGGGGTCCCAAAAGTCCTTGACACATTTAAAATTTAATAAAAAATCAAGTAATTGTCGTACAGGAGTGCGGTTTAGACTTCTCAAGATGGAAAATTTTTTCAAGCAAATGAAGTAATTAGTTCTAAATTTCGATCTTAGATGACGCCATTTGTCCGTATGTTTGGTTTTAATGTTTTAAAACATGCGTTTTTTTCTGATTTTCTGATTAAATTTGACGCTGTAACACATAAATGATGACTCTCAGTGAAAAGAAAAACAAAGTGTATGCTTTTGCTGTGGCTGAAATTGAAGTACTGAAAACGAGATTCAAGCATGTGATCTAGTCAGTTCCACAAGCAATGCAAGCGAACACGTGGATTGAACTGGAGTTCCGTATGAATGTGGCTCCTGCTACAAAAACTGCACTCATTGAATTGTGCACAAATGGATTGCACAAATTATTACTCTTTAACTGATTTTGACAAAATAAAATGATCTGTAGCTGATTGTCTTGAGTTTTTTATGCTACTTTCTCATTAATATAAGGTACAGAGCCATCTATGGAATATGACATGAACTAATTTTTTTATTCGCTTCAAAGAACTTTTCATCCTGAGAAGCATTTTAATCTAAACCGCACTCCTATACGACAATTACTTGATTTTTTATTGAATTTTAAAATTTGTCAAAGACTTTTGGGACACCCTGCATTTCTTTGGCATAAATTGAAACAAGACACAATTTCAGTCGAATGTTATTTCCGATTTTTTTTTCTATGACAATTTGGCGACTAAAATATATGCTGTTATCATTTTTAGCCCCTGATATGTTATTTCTTTCGGGCAACAATTAAAGTATCGTCCCTAAAAAATAACGTTGCGTTACATAAACCAGCCGTAAAACGAAGCAGATGTATCATTGTACGGTTAAATACTGATAATCTCCACTGCAATTTTTTAAACTTCTAAGCATCGCACATTTTCAATTTTTACACCTTCGTATAGGAAAAAGAAAGTACTTTTGACTGTAATTTGTTTGAAAACTGCATCTCAATTTACTTTAGGGATATTAATTTTTTATAGTTTTAGGTAGCTTTCATTACAAAAAGCTACCTATTGCAGCCGTTCGGAGGAAAGCGATTTCAAAAAATGTTGGTATATTTTCATCGATCATGACCCCCAGACCCCGAAACCACCCTCCGTTCAAAAGTTGATATATATATATATATATATATATATATATATATATATATATATATATATCCATATATATATATATATATATCTGACCTTTGTCATACTGTAACTCTCGAGTTTATGAACCGATTTGGATGTAATTCGGTATGTACATAGTACATACCAATGTCTCGACCGAGTTCGTTGGCCAGCTTCATCCGCCATTTTGTTTCAAAATGGCGGCCATTTAAAATTTTCTTTAAAATTTTAAATTTGAAATTTGGTACCAAAGAATTGAAAATGGAAAAATATTTTTTTCTTATGTATTTGACCTTTATACAAAGATTCCGGAGCAGTTTTTGTTTCGTCTATATCTTAAAAAATGGCTGAGTTATAGAATTTTGAATTTCTAGCGTGGCTGACATTTTGAAACGTCCTGAATTTTGTCACGCGATAAAAGGCGTATTTATGAACCGATTTGGATGTAACTTCGTTTGTACATAGTGCATACCAATGTCTCGACCGAGTTCGTTGGCCAGCTTCATCTGCCATCTTGTTTAAAAATGGCAGCCATTTAAATTTTTAAGAAAAATTTAAATTTGAAATGTGGTACCAAAAAATTGAAAATTGAAAAAATATTATTTTTTTATGTATTTGACCTTGATACAAAGATTCGGGAGCAGTTTTTGTTTCGTCTATATCTTAAAAAATGGCTGAGTTATAGCATTTTGAATTTCTAGCGTGGCTGACATTTTGAAACGTCCTGATATTTGTCACGTGATAACAGGCGTATTTATGAACCGATTTGGATGTACCGTGGTGTGTGCATAGTACATACCAATGTCTCGACCGAGTTCGTTGGCCAGCTTCATCCGCCATCTTGTTTCAAAATGGCGGCCATTTCAAAAAATTTAAAAAATTTAAAATTTAAAATGAGATACCAAAAAATTGGAAAATGAAAAAGATTTTTTTCGTATGTGTTTGACCTTAATACAAAGATTCCGGAACAGTTTTTGTTTCGTCTATATCTAAAAAAATGGCTGAGTCATAGCATTTTGAATTTCTATTGTGGCTGACATTTTAAAACGACCTGATTTTTGTCACGCGATAACAAGCGTATTTATGAACCGATTTGGATGTTACTTGGTCTGTACATAGTACATACCAATGTCTCGACCGAGTTCGTTGGCCAGCTTCTTTCGCTATCTTGTTTCAAAAGGGTTGCAATTTAAAAAAAATTAAATTTAAAATTTAAAATGAGGTATTAAAAAATTGGAAAATGAAAAAGATTTTTTTATGTGTTTGTCCTTGATACAAAGATTCCGGAGCAGATTTTGTTTCTGAAAATTTGTTCTTTTGTTTATATCTTAAAAAATGGTTGAATTATAGCACTTTGAATTTCTGGTATGGCCAACATTTTGAAACGATCTTGTATTTGTCACGCGATAACACATGTATTCGCCTATTTCCATGTAAGAAGGCATGTAGATAGTATACATCAACATCTCAGCCAAATATAAGTTACTTTAAATAAAAGCAGCTTCGATAAAGCTGACTAATTTCGCGAAATTCTCATTCATGATGATTTACTATTGATAAAAATTAGTATTGAATCTCCTATATTCGGTTTCCAATAATTGAGCTTCGTGTGTTTGAATAATATAAGTTGGCTTTTTTAAAATAAGGAATTTGAAAGCTACCTCTTCCTCCCGGCACTGGCCGGAAGGACTTTTTAATACCATTTATGTAACGGTGGCAACTGAAGTACTCCATTTCTATATAAAGTAAAGGGAATAGCAGATTGCTATACCTTTTGTTGCCATTTTCTCATAAAAACTGAACAAAAAGTTTTAATTAAAATGCGTGCTATTTTTTAAAATATAAATTAATGACTTCTGATAAAACATAGAGCTATTATAAGCTATATTTAATTTTAAGTATCCATATTAATGCTACAAAAAAAATGAAGGTATATGAATCATTAGACAGACGATTTTTTTTTTTGTCGAGTTTACGACATCTCTTTTTGCTGGGTTTGTATATTATTCCGCGATAGTGACGTTAGATGCATACTTTTCTATAGATGTTGTGTAAGACTGGGTCGTAAATATGGAATTCTTCAGCGGATGTAAATGACGTAATTTTATATAAAATAAAAGCGTATATATAAAAGAAATAAGTTTGTAGAAGTGGATCATTTTCATTCCAGTGGCTTTGAAATTCTTCACAGGTGGAAATGCTTCACCTTTGAAAATAAAGCAGTTGAAATCTCACACTCATAAAACGCAAAGTTTTACAAAAATTTAGAGTGTCTTTACAGAAGAGCAGTGACCTTTACGTTAAAATAATATTTGTTTGAGAGTTAGACCACGGCCAAACTCGATCGCCTGCCTTATACGGCCATCACAATTCCCCTTACTTTCGGAATCATTAATGTTCTACTCTCACCGGCAAATGGCGGAATACTTACTGTAAATAGTTTCTCTACTGTAAATAATGCTTATTAAATGTTACTTTTACATATAAAAATACGAAAAACCTTGCTCAATATACGTTATAAAAGATATATATTATATGTATATTTTCCCTCGGTGTTCTTTATACTATAAACATTAAAAACTAAAAGATTTAGAGATAAATAAATCCAATACTTAAGTAATTAAAAATATTTTAATTAACACTCTAGTATAACATCAAAAACCAAAAATTATAAGTAAATCTTTACTTCTATTTACATTTAAATTCTTGATTATTTGAAACATTGAGAATTGTGACCGTAAAATACGCAGTAATTTTTTTTTTTTTAAATAATATTTATTAGTTTCAAAATAGAAAATTAACTAAAACTTTTTCAAAAAACCAAACTCTGCTCAAATCAGGATAACATTCTGGAACATTTAATTATTTTTACACCATGCTTCGGATGGAAAATATAGGTATATAAAGTTGATTGCGGACAATTGTTTCAATAATTTTAAACATTGGAGGTACAGAAGATGAAGTATATTGGGAAATAGAAAAATAATAATTATTATAGATTTCTATTATGTTTAGGAAAAAAATATAAAAAGAATTTTATTTTAAGGGAAATTGTAAAATGAAATATTCGAATTCTGGACAATCATAGTATAAAAAATATAACACATTTTTTTTTAAATATCTGCACAATATTCACATAGCAGCCAACTTGTACGGATTTTTCATACCACTAAAATTTAATAGAAAATTTTGATAATTGAATCACCGAAATACAAGCAATTTCAACGTTTAAATAAGTCAAAAATTTCTATAAATTTTTAGTGGTAAGAAAAAACCGTACAAGTTGGCAGCTATGTATTCAGTACATCGATTATTTTGCACGATTCTTAATAATTTAAAAAACATAGATATATCTACTTTGCAAACAATTTTCAATAATTTTGGCCATTATATGTGTTGATCTGAAATATACAAGTATATAGAAAAATAACAAACTTACATATAAAATTAAATATTTTAACTCTGGACAGTCATTGTATTAAAGTATACGATAAAAAAATATATATATATTTACATGTTTCATAATATAAACAAAATAAGCAAACCTTTTCGTCAATATCCAGCAAGAAATCATATCGATATATATATTTTTTTAAACATGGAAACTTTCACGATTCTTAATTATTTAAAAAATATAGATATATGTACATTGCAAACAATTTTCAATAAATTTGGCATTTGATCATTATATGTGTTGATCTGAAATTATAAGCATATAGGATATAGACAATCAACACACTTACATATAAAATTAAATATTTTAACTTCGGACAGTCATGGCATTAAAGTATACGATAAAAATAAAAATATATTTACATGCTTCATAATATCAACAAAATGAGCAAGCTTTTTCGCCAATATCCGGGAATCAAATTATATCGATTTTTTTTTTCAAAACATGGATATTTACACGCTTCTTAATTATTTACAAAATAAATATATCTGTACATTGCGAACGATTTTCAGTAAATTGTGGGTCGTAATCATGAAATACAAGGAAACAAAATAAATAAATATATAAATAAATAAATAATAATTTTTACAGGTTTCATTATTTTAGATAATCACTAAGTCGGGTTTTTTTTCTTTCAATATTATGCACTCCATTCATCCCAGAATAGCTTTTGCAGAAGGTTTAGAACACTGGTTAGAAATGACAGAATATTTTTTTCAGAATTTAAAAATATTAATTCGTAAGTCTATTTACAATACTCATATAAATAAATGTATCTGTACATATATGCATGTTCAATTTCTTAGTTATATTTCAAACATTGAGAATTTTTACAATAAAATATACAATGAAAATTATAAAATTAAAATTAAGTAAACTTTAAAAATTTTCTTGATAAAGAATTCTTATATGAAGATAACTGGCCTCATTTGTGAAGTTCCTTGCCATATTTTTTAAAATAATGGGCAAAAATTTTGGCACATATTAACGAGCAACTATTTATCTCTTAAATCCATATTTGAAGGAAATTCAATCGGAAGTACAATATGGAACACAGCAATGGACCATTTTTTTACTAAATAAAGAAATCAAAAATCGCACTTTCATTCAAGTTATACCTAAAAAACACAAGAGTAGAGTAGGGAAAGTAGAGAAAGATAAGGAAATTCCCCATTAAACACAGTAGTTAAAAGCACCCCCTACAATTCTCCGGAGCGAAAATATGATTCCACGAAAACAAAGGGGTTTCAACATAGATATAGGAAGGATATATATTCCTTATTCCATGGGTTTCAGCTGTTTGTTACCGCCGTATAAGGGATCAAGTTTGGCCGTGGTTAGACTAACCAATATAAGATGCATTTTGTTATTGTAACTAATTTTGTAGATTTATTATAAATTAATGAAACAGTTCCCTCTTAAACATTTTCTATCGTTGAAATTCGACGGGTTCCACCTCTTACTAATACATTTATTTTTATTTTCCTCATCGAGGGCTACACTACATTCTGAAAAAAGCAGAATTCCTGCTTCCTGCTTGTTTTCTTTTCTTTTCGGCAAACTGTACTTTACACGTCGACGACAATTTCTAACCGTTCAAAGTATATTTAACACTAGAACGGCGGCGAGGGGTCATTTTGACCCTTGCCGAATGAATACATGTCGATTCGAACCAGAAATTGTTTTATAATATAAGATTAATATATGCTGCACAAAAATAACTTAAATAAATGAGTTAAATAGTTTTTAGTAAAAATTCTGATGTGAAATATTTTTATAAAACTTGAGTAAAATTTCCCGCCGTTCTAGTGTTAAGGCATTCTCACATAATTTTGACTTTTAATTCCCTGAATAATAATTTTTATTTTAGTACATATTCTTGGGGTTTTTTTAAATTTCTTATGTTGAAAAACATTCCATTACGTGACTGTATAACAATACTAACGAGATAAATAAGTTTTGGAAGATGTTGAGGGTGCAAATATACAACGAAATTCCTTACCAGCGCATGCCCCTGATGCTGATTTTTAAATTTGGAGCCGTCTGTATAAAATTGTTTCAATAAAAGTAATTCGATGTCATTTTTTCCGAAACTGGGACTATTGCTTTATATAAATATGTAGCAAAAAGTTAGCCGGCACACATTTTTACGGTTGTTATTATTTTTTAACTCTGTCCCTGGATTTTAAGATTCCTTTCCGTCCCTCTTGATAAAATTATTCAGAAAATCATATCAAATGCAGCCACAGAATTTTCTTCAACTTTTTTATCATGCAGAAGTATGCTAAAGAAAGGATGGCTAAAATTCTTTGACAGGAAATTTACTGCAGAATTTAAATCAGCATTTAAATATCAATTTCAGGCATCATGGCTTTATTGGTAGTCTTACCGTACCCAAGGTTTATTCCTCACTTTTCGTGGTAAATTAAATTTTTTTTAAATTTAATCCAATGTAAAGAACTTTTGCTAAAACTCAATTAACATTGTGGCTATCACTTAGTCTTAACATGATTTGCCTAAAAATAAGTGGCAATTTTCTCGCCCCCTTTTTTTTCCTTTACCGTCCCCTTTCTTTCCCTTACCGTCCCTTCCCTTCATCCCTTTAAGACATTGTTATACCAAACTTTTGTACTAAAAATACTACATTGTTATTATTTCTTATTTGAATGTTCTGTAGGTACTATGCAAATTCATTATAAGTAAAAATGTATAAGAAAATAAAAAGTTAGAGAGGTAAAATGGTAAGGAAAATTAAACGCGCAAGTTTAACTTAAACCTCACTTAAATAAAAAAAATTGTCACTGCTGACCATTTTTTCTTTATTTTTTATCATTAAGGCATTCGTCTGTAAGTTTAAAATGTTATTTTATTAAGTTTAATTTCACCGGATTTTTATTCCTGAAAGTTAAAATTTTGTGAGAACGCCTCATTTACAGAACAGTTAGATGAACGCAGACAAAGAAATATATACCGTCAACCGGGGCTACTTTGGGCCACTTTTTCATGGTTCCACTCATATTTCCATTATTAAAATGTATTATATGTGATTTTTAAATGTCGAAATGGAGTTGTAAACAATCAACATGAAACAATGAAGCAAACTGTATGCTTTTAAAGAGGAAATTTTTTATTTTTTTATTTTTTAACTATTTTTAAAGTTTTGGAACAATGTAGCCCCTTCTGGGGGCTTCTTTGGTCCATTCACTTAGTTTCATATAAAATTAATGCATTTCATATGCAAATAAATGCATTTTTATTGAAACTCCTTTGCAATAGCATTTGTTAATAAATTAATGCTGCAAATTCGATAAACAAATGGCTTTTTTTTTAATATTTAAACACAATAAACCAATTGTTAATATTAAAGAAACGAGAAACAGTTTTCGTCATGTTATCCTCATTAACTGGAACAAAAACAATTAATGTAACATTTAAAAAAAAAAAATGTTACTTAAAACATGTTTTAAGAGATGTGGAAGTATAAAAGGCATTTCTAAGTGATTGGGGCTATTTACGGACCAAAAAAGGCCTGGCAAAAGGTAGCCCCGAAATACTGGTGTTTATGTTAGCTTTATGGAAACGTTAACATTTCCTGTCAAAATAAAAAGTTAAAGAAAAAACATCACACATGATTTACAGGTTACTAAAGGTAATATTTTGACACTCACCTTATTTGTAGTTCTTATCCAGATTGTTCCACTATAGAAAGTTTTGAGAGTTAAAATTTATACCCGAAAACAGTTGTCTACAAACACATCCAGTGTTGCCACTAAAAAAATTAAATTGCTCCCAAACTATTCAAATACCCTATAGTAGAGTATAAATTATTTTTCAAGGGCAAAAATTACCTTGTATCGTTTGTTTAATACAAAGAATAAAAACTTTTTTTATGGGATGGACCAAATTAGTCCCGGTTGACGGTATCGCTTTGTTATCTCTTGATCCAATTAAAATATTCATGAGGCTACATAAAAAGAATTATATTTCAAAACAAAAAATTCTGAATATAGTGCAGCCATGACAAAGTTATTAACAAACATTTACTAAATATTGATATACTTTAATTATGACCCTCACTTTCTTTGAAATATTAAAATTAGAACCCTATTTTACTTACTCCATTGCCTCTAATAGCTGTTGCGGTCTTATCTTTTGCTTAGGTACTACCTCTAATACAGATCCATCTTCTTCTCTTTTAACAAATGCTGTTGATACATGAACAAGGACCTGTTAAATTTAAAATAAAAATCATGAAAAATTTCCAGCTATCGTTTTACTTTAAAATACGATAAATTTTCACAAACACATTACGGGCTTACAAAATTAATATATTTTATTCAGTAAATATAATAAAAAAATGTTTCGTACAATTTTCATAAAAAAAAGAATGAAGAAAAATGGGGAAGAAACAAAATAGTAGAAAAGCTAATCATATGAGTATTGTAATCAGGAAAATAGTTTTGATATACTGTGGAAACTTCTTATAATGAAGCTGAAAGGTGACTGAAAATTATTCATTATACGATCACTTTGACTGATTTCCATACAACATTAATAATTTAATCGAGAAGTTTAGTCATTTTTACAAATGGGACGTTTTTTAATGGTATATGTTTAGTTTTTTAAGATACACGGAATACCAAAAGAAGTAATATAATTTACACAAGGTTATAATTTTAGGTAGCTTTCATTACAAAAATCTACCTATTGCAGCCGTTCGGAGGAAAGAGATTTCAAAAAATTTTCGTATATTTTCATCGATCATGACCCCCAGACCCCGAAACCACCCTCCGTTCAAAAGTTGATATATATATATATATATATATATATATATATATATATATATATCTGATCTTTGTCACACTGTAACTCTCGTATTTATGAATCGATTTGGATGTAACTTCGTGCATACATAGTGCATACCAATGCCTCGGCCGAGTTCGTTGGCCAGCTTCATCCACCATCTTGTTTGAAAATGGCGGCCATTTAAATTTTTTGAAAAAATTTAAAATTTGAAATGTGGTACCAAAAAATTGAAAAATGGAAAATATTTTTTCTCTTATGTGTTTCACCTTGATACAAAGATTCCAAAGCATTTTTTGTTTCGTCCATATCTTAAAAAAATGGCAGAGTTATAGTCCAGGCAATAGAGAACGAATATGGGCTCTAACTAGCAAAATTCATTGTAGTTCTGGAAAAAGGCTTACTATATGTTTTTGGGTCGCTGAATCCGAATTTGTAACTTCCCACAAAAATTTCCCCCAGCAACCTCCCCAAATTTTGGTAACCCCCCCCCCCCCAAAAAAAAAGTTTTTATTAAAAAAAATCAATTTTTTTATTGTTTTAGGGGAAAAGTAGCTAGAAAATCAGAAAGTAGACAAAATTTGCAACAAATTAGATATATGACATTATGACTTAGGATGAAGGGGAAGGGGGCATCTGCCTCGGAACATGCGCGAGGTGCTGCGTGAACTAAGTAGCGCAATTCCACTTAACCACTCACACGTTTACATTTGCCCTCTCATCTCCCCTCCGAACTTTCTCTATAAGGTTTACTTTAAGTTTTTCGGGTCGCTGAGATTTTTAACTTCCCCCAAAAAATTCCCCCCCCCCGACCCCCCCCCAAATAGTTGTTTTTAACTTAAATTTCTTATTGTTTTAGGGGAAAAGCATTACGAAAATCAGAAACTAGACAAAATTTGCAACAAATAGGATATATGACATTATGACGTAGGATGAACGGGGAGGGGGAGGGCTGCCTCTGAACATGCACTACGGCGCTACGTGCACTAAGTTATGAAGTCCAGGAAATAAAGGATTTCACCTGGAAAAATTAATACTAGTTCCGGATTTCGACTCACTTTATGTTTTTTTGGGTCGCTGAATCCGAATTTGTAACTTCCCACCAAAATTTCACCCGGAACACCCCCCCCCCCCCTCCAAAAAAAAATTGATTTTTTAAAAAAATTTGGTTTTTGAGAAATGCGCTCGGGGAATGTTCCGAGGCAGCCCCCTCTCCCCCCGTTTATCCTACGCCATAATGTCATATATCCTATTTGTTGCAAATTTTGTCTAGTTTCTGAATTTCGTAATGCTTTTCCCCTAAAACAATAAGAAATTTAAGTTAATAACAACTATTTTGTGGGGGTTTCGGGGGGGGGGGGAAATTTTGGGGGTAAGTTAAAAATTCGCATTCAGCGACCCAAAAAACTTAAAGTAAACCTTATAAGGAAAGTTCGGAGGGGAGATGGAAGGGCGAATGTAAACGTGTGGGGGGTTAAGTGGAATTGCGCAACTTAGTCCACGCAGCACCGCGCGCATGTTCCGAGGCAGATCCCCCCCTTCCCCTTCATCCTAAGTCATAATATCATGTATCTAATTTGTTGCAAATTTTGTCTACTTTCTGAATTTCTAGATACTTTTCTCCTAAAACAATAAAAAAATTGATTTTTTTAATAAAAACTTTTTTGGGGGGCTTTTTACCAAAATTTGGGGGGGTTGCCGGGGGAAATTTTGGTGGGAAGTTACAAATACGGATTCAGCGACCCAAAAAACATAAAGTAAGCTGATTTCCAGAACAACCATTAATTTTGCTAGGTAAAATCCCCTATTGCCTAGACTATATAGCACTTTGAATTTCTAGCTTGGCTGACATTTTGAAACGACCTGATATTTGTCACGCGATAACAGGCGTATTTATGAATCGATTTGGATGTACCTTGGTGTATACATAATACGTACCAATGTCTCGACCGAGTTCGTTGGCCAGCTTCATCCACCATCTTGTTTCAAAATGGCGGCCATTTAATTTCTTTTTAATTTTAAATTTGAAATGATGTACCAAAAAATTGAAAATTGAAAAATATTTTTTTATTATGTGTTTGACCTTGATACAAAGATTCCGGAGCAGTTTTTGTTTCGTCTATGTCTTAAAAAATGGCTGAGTTATAACACTTTGAATTTCTAGCGTGGCTGACATTTGGATACGACCTGATTTTTGTCAAGCGATAACAGGCGTATTTATGAACCGATTTCTGTGTACCTTGGTGTATACAAAATACGTACCAATGTCTCGACCAAGTTCGTTCACCAGCTTCATCCGCCATATTGTTTCAAAATGGCGGCCGTTTAATTTTTTTTTATTTAAAATTTAAAATGAGGTACCCAAAAATCGGAAAATGAAAAAGATTTTTTTGTATGTGTTTGACCTTAATACAAAGATCCCGGAACAGTTTTTGTTTCTATATCTAAAATAATGGCTGAGTTATAGCATTTTGAATTTCTATTGTGGCTGACATTTTGAAACGACCTGATATTTGTCACGCGATAACAGGCGTATTTATGAACCAATTTGGATGTAACTTGGTGAGTAAATAGAACATGCCAATGTCTCGACCGAGTTCGTTGGCCCGCTTCATTCGCCATCTTGTTTTAAAAGGTCTGCCCTTTAAAAATTTTAAATTTAAATTTTAAAATGAGTTATCAAAAAATTGGAAAATGAAAAAGATTTTTTTTATGTGTTTGACCTTGATACAAAGATTCCGGAGCAGTTTTTGTTTCGCATATATCTTAAAAAATTGTTGAATTATAGCACTTTGAATTTCTAGCATGGCTGACATTTTGAAACGACCTGATTTTTGTCACGCGATAACAGGAGTATTTATGAACCGATTTGGATGTAACTTGGTCTGTACGTAGTACATACCAATGTTTCGACCGAGTTCGTTGGCCAGCTTCATTCGCCATCTTGTTTCAAAAGAGTTGCCATTTAAAAAAATTAATTTAAAATTTAATATTAGGTATTAAAAAATTGGAAAATGATTTGTCACGTGATAACACGCGTATTTATTAACCTATTTCAATGTAAGAAGGCATGTGGATAATATATCGTAATGTTTCGACCAAGCTCGCTGACTAGCTTCATCAGCCATCTTGTTTCAAAATGGAGGCCACTAATTAGAAAAAAATTAGAAATTGAAAAAGGCTTCTTTCTTAAGTTTTTGATCATGATATAAGGATTCTGGAGCATTTTTTGTTTTGTCTTTATCTTAAAAAATGGCTCAGATATAGCAGTTTCAATTTCTAATGTGGGTGACATTTTAAAAAATCTGATTTTTTGCCTGCGACAGCACTTGTATACATCAACCGATTCCAATGTGAGTGAGCATGTGCACAGGACTTACTAAAGTCTCGACCAAGTTTACTCGTTAGCCTCATCCACCATGTTGTCTTAAAATGGCAGGAATTTCAAGATATCGCCGAATTTGGCAGCCAAATATAAGTTACTTTAAATAAAAGCAGCTTGGATAAAGCTGACTAATTTCGCGAAATTCTCATTCATAATGATTTAGTATTGATAAAAATCAGTATTGAATCTCTTATAATCGGTTTCCACTAAATTGAGCTTCGTGTGTGTGACTAATATAAGCTTGCTTTATAAAAATAAGGAATTTGAAAGCTGCCTCTTCCTCCCGGCACTGGCCGGAAGGACTTTTTTATCATATTTCCTGAATTATATTTTCAGATTCATATTAGAGAATATTAATTATATTAATTTATCATAACCAATCCATGTACGATTCAATTCCAAATTTTGTATCAGAAACGGTTTTATGTACATGGAATTATATAAAGATTATTTAATTAGGTTTTTATAACTTTCATTTCTTGAAAATGAAGCTTTATTATAATATCATGAATCGTAGGTATTTTAAAGACGATATAGATATTTATTTGTTTGTTGAATCATATTGGCAGTTCCAATGAGTTTATCAATATCAGTTAAGGCTGTTAATCCCTTCATGCCTGTTTCTGGGCCGTTCTTACTCGTACAGACGGGGTGGGGGGAGCACCAATCGATTGAAAATAACTTCTATTTTTATTTTTTATGGAGGGCCATCTATATAAATTAATGAACATACAATTTAGGTTTTTGAACAGCGACCTCCAAATTGGATACAGAAAATAAAATTTATATCCTTCAATTATTCCAAGTACAGATTTTCATGTGATTTCTATAATTAGTTTTAGAGTTGTTAACTATTTTATAAAGGTCATTCTTTAGGAAATCTCTCAAAATTAAAATCCGGTACTTCGATCGATTATAAAGCATCGAGTATAACCCATACATAGTTGAGCCCGTATAACGATTTTTTTTTTATATATATAGCTAAAAAAGAAAACAATTGGGAAAAGAGGCTATTTGTATACTCGTATAGGGAATCAATCATTTATGGATCAAGTGCAATAAAAAGTTTTTAGGTTATAATTCATATTGTTCCATTATTAATTTTATAATTCATATTTAATATCATAAAATTATGGGTATTAGTAAAAATATTTCTGTTTCTTTTTTAAATAGTATTCATACAAACCATCAATGTGATAAGATTGTTATTTTAAGAAATATAAATTAAAATATTTTAAATTAATTTAGCATTAGATTAATAAAAATATATAATTCCTAAGCTTTTGATCCAAAATAAGCTTAAATATGGTATTCGGGCATAAATTTTATTGAAATCAAAAAATATTTTGTTGTAATCGGATGTTTCTAATGGAAAAATTTAAGTTAGCTCAAATTTTAATATGTAGATGCCCCAAATCTTAATTAATACACACCAGTTCATACTAGACATTAATCCGTATCGATTGATATCTTTATTTTTCCTCTAACGTAAACGGTACTTAGATAGGATGGGAACCTTTTTTCTTTTTTGGTTACTTTGGTTATTATTTATTTTACCTTTTTTTATTATTCATTTATTTTGAGGCTTTACATTTTGAAATTATTGATACTTTCAGTCATGAAATCCTCAGAATTTTTTTTTCTACATTAATTTTTTCAACTAATTTTCATTTATAATTTAAACGATATTTTTGCTATAAAACTGTACTATACATGGTATTTAGGTTTTGCAGTTTACTTTTGGTTTCTTCAAAAATACGAGAAAATATTGCTATTTACAGAGAATTTTATAAAGTTCAATTTAGATAGCATTTGAATTTAACCGGTCTCGTGTTATATGGGTTTTGTTATAATAAATTAAGCCAATTTTATGTGAATTTCCGTTACGTGTAAATACAGTAGAGGCCCGATGTCGTGCGGATGCATTGTATTACGGCATTACAAAGTGGTAGCAAGTATACTTCCGATCAAAACCACGAAAATAATTTGGAGATATATTAAATAAAAAATATATATTGCGTAAATGAAGAATCTTCGTATTTTTTTACATTATAAATTTAAACGTTTATTTTCTAAGCAACATTTTAATTCTTTTAGTATATATGTGCTTACAATTGCTATTATTAATTAAAGTTAATATTTCTATTATGTATAAGATGTTATGACTATTAGTGATGTAGAAGAAAAAAATAATTTAATTGATAGAAACTCCAATGGATTTACTCAGTATCAATGTACAACATCTAACCAGTGTAAAAAAAAACGCAAAATAAAAAAAATATTGTTCGGCAATATTTTAATTGTTTTACTATATACGGGCTTAAAATTGCTGTTGTTAATTACAGTTATTATTTTTATTAAGTAGAAGATGTTATAACTATTAGTGATGTAAAATTAATTTTGAATTAAAAGCACAGCATTTAGCCTTTAGCCTTTTCGGCTTAATATATATTTATTTAACCTTTTCTGCTTAGTAAAATAGATCCTAAATGTGTAACAAAACTATAGGGAATCGTGTCTGATTTAGGCACAATGACATTAACTTTTCCAAGTGTATTATTATATATTGTGTTATCAATGAATAAAAAAATTTTAATATCCTTTAAAGTTACCTGATTTTCAATTAAACTCAGTATTTGTTATATCAACAACAAGTTTATTACTATCACAATATAAAAAAAATGTAAAAAAAATTTCATTCCTAAAAACGAAACTTACCTTAAGGTTAGATATATCGTGGCACAAATCCAAAATACCTTTTGTTGCTTTTAGATTATGATTCACGGCTTGTCTGGATAAAAGAACAATCAAACGATAAACAAAAGAAGTGGGTAAGGAGAAAAATTTGTAAAAATAACAGTAATAAAATGTACAAAGATCACTAAAGGTTTCAGATTTCTGAATATAATCTTCTACTTTTTGCTAAATAAAATATTCTTTCATTTACACACTTTCCCTTTAAAATATATTTATAACATTGACACGAATCTTAAGTACAGTGTAGAAGAATGGATATTGAAAAGCTTTTTTTACGCAATGTATAATAACTGCATTTCGCTGAAAAACTACAATTTTTAAATTACAATAAATCATGAAAACATTGCGATTACTTTAAAAACATTTATGAAATAAATTCATATTATATTTAATATTAATTTTATTTGTTCCACAACAACTATAATCTATATATAAAAATAAAAATTAAAAGATTAGTATATAAAAAGAATTGATAAAACAGCGCGAGATTTTAATTCTTTATAACGGAGAAGTAATCTAGAAGGCATCTGCGTATTTTTACATACTTTAACCATTAACAAATAATGAAATGTTTCATATTTTAAAATAATTAGGATTTCCTTTCATGATTGTGAGCTTTTCCCTTTATCCGTACCATCATTACCCATGGAAAACCTATTAGACACTTAGTTAAAATAACGTTACATGGTAGTTTAAAATAAAAATTTGAATCAATTGTAGGGTAAGATGAGAAATATATGAATAATTACAGTATGTTTACATGAATCTATACGTATATATAAAATATCTCGTTTATTTTGAAGTATAGGTTCACACTCCTTTTAAGACATTGATTATTTATAGTTAAGGTATATTTCTGATGAGTTAAAATTTTGAAAATACTCATGTTTCATTTGAAATCTGATCATGAAGAGCAGTGGCTAAGCATATTCATTCGAGTCTGCCGTAACCACGGCATAGTCTGACATGTATCTAAAAAATGTGTAATTAATAATTTTATTAAGTTTTATATTAAATTCTGAAAGTTATTTTGATGTAGTATGAATACAAGGAACTGCTATGTTTTCAAGTCATGATTCGTTTACAGATACCACTAGTTATGTTATAATTAATGCTAAATATTCAGTCATATCGGCAATAAAGATTTCCATAGCTATTCAAACATAATAATTAATTCTTATATAATATTAATTAAAATTCGAACTTTATAATCCAACATAACATTAATCTTAGTTGCTTGAACATATAAAAAATGTCTGGAATGATTTGAGTCAAGATAGTAAAGAGTCCATGACAAAAGGTAAATGACTTTTTAAACTCCCTGGAATGTAATTAAATTGCGATAAATATCACTGGAAAAAAGATTTACACTATTTAATAAAGCAGAATTACAATCATATTAAAAGTAGTTCCTGAGTCGAAAATTGCGTTCTTGTTGCACATAAATAACTAATAAAAAATCCAATAAATAATATCAAAAAGTCATTTACAGTTATTCTGAAAGTTTTAACGGTCTGAAGACAAGAATAATTTAAACTTAAATCTAGTTAAATATCTTAAACAAAAAGCCCACTGATTCAACCCACAGCTTGTAAAGTTACCAGCATATTTCATTGTAAAATATTTTTCTTTTTTCATAATAAACTTCATGTATCTATCCGAAGTAATAACAATTGAAAAATGTAAATACAAAATTTAGATTACAAATGAAACAAAAATTTTACCTTAAGGGATCATTAAAGTTTACACTTGCAGCAGAATGAATCACTATGCTCACATTTTGACGAATTTTATCATAATCTTCAAGTGACATTCCTAATTTATCAGCTGTAATATCTCCCTCGATTATATGTATCCTTTTCCAAAACATTGGGAAAACCTCTTTTACCTTTTTGAACAGCTGGAAAACAGATATGAAATTTCAGAACATTGGTATTTTAAACTATTACTTCATAACAAAGTACATGAATGCAGTAAAAGTTTTACCATCTTTCCTTAAAATAGGTATAACCGTGATTATTCCTTTGAATACGCAACTGCATGCTTGTTCAAAAAAATAATTATGTGTTATTTTGAAATTCAGAGGAAATTTGAATCATTTACTATTTTCTTTTCAAATTTGATTTTTAATAATCAAAAAATTAGTGACAAAATTCATTCAGCGATACTTTTTATTTCCTAATTTAACTTAAGTTTTGATTAACATAAAAATATAACCTCAAGAAATAAGGAATCGGATTAAAATATCATCTCCATGGAATTGCCCCACAGAACGCTTTGTACTGTGTGTGTTACCGTTATGATTGTTATAAAAAGAAATTAATAAAAACAGTGAATTTTGTTCATTGAATATTATTTTCATTAAAAGTTCAAAAGGAAGAACTAAAACATTATTATTTTTAAATTTCAAAGTTATATCCCTGGAGCTAACGTCATCCTCTGTGCAATAATTTGCTAAGAAATATATTCTGTCTATTATTCCATATTCAAAATATGTCGTTAAATTTTACTTTCAAGAGTTTAAAAAAAATTAAAGTAGTTTCCCTCTTATTTAAAATTATTTAAAATTATTTTGAATTCCAGTTTTTTCCCAGTTTCTTTGTGTCTAAATTTTAACTAACCCAAAAGAACGAAGTTTGAGGTTAAATAAAATTTAAAGTGAATTATTTTTTCATATTTGTTCGAGGACTGCCTTAATGTTGGTATTACAATAGGCATTTTTTCTAAAAAACGGGATGCCGCTGATCCCTCTATTTGAAGGCATAAAAAATAAAAGAAAAAAGTGCGATAATAAGAGAGTTGCAAAATTTATATATTTTTCGCATTTGTTAACCCCATTATACGATCACTGCTTTTAGAAATTTAGTAATTTGTAAGACTTTCTATTGAGTTTGTATTTACGCCCCCCCCCTCCTTTATTTTCATGTAGTAGTTAATCATCATTTTGGAATTACCTTTTCACTTACATCTATGTATGGTGTCTCCAATGTACAGTCGTGGAAAAAAAGTAAACACCCCTACTAACTTTGCAACAAATTATAGTAAAAGAAAGTTATTGGTACGAAACGATTGGAAATAAAGTCTACTTTTAAATGATGGGGCCATTTACAAATCAAAACCAGGCCAAACTTTGTTTTTTTCAGTGGCTACACCCAGTTTTGAAAATATATTTTAAAATCTTTGGTTCAAACTATGCCTAGATACAAAATTTCAAGTCATTTGGATGATAAGTTTTTGAATTATAAACATTTAAAATTTAGAGCTTGTAATGTTAAATTACATTTTCATATTTGTATTAATACAAATTATAGTAAACAAATTATAGTAAAAGAAAGTTATTGGTACGAAACGATTGGAAATAAAGACTACTTTTAAATGATGGGACCATTTACAAATCAAAACCAGCCCAAACTTTGTTTTTTTCAGTGGCTACACCCAGTTTTGAAAATATATTTTAAAATCTTTGGTTCAAACTATGCCTAGATACAAAATTTCAAGTCATTTGGATGATAAGTTTTTGAATTATAAACATTTAAAATTTAGAGCTTGTAATGTTAAATTACATTTTCATATTTGTATTAATGCCTCCTGAAATCATAATTCTAATGCTGTGCTGATTTTTGCATGGTTATAATACTGAAAAACCCAAACATAAATACATTGAATTTGTAATTTTTATAATTTTATAATAGAAGCTATGAATTATGAAACTAATATTCGAAAAAATTATGAACTGCAACTTACAATTTTTTTTATGGATTTACATTAATTGTGTCCTGCTTTATGCTAATCCCATTTTTTTTTATTTTTCTTCCAAGTAATTTTCAAATTATGCTTAAAAAACGGTATAAGGGGCTATCTATGATGTGGAGAAAAGCATAATTTGAAAAAAAATATTTTACGTATTTTATTGAAACATTTGGCCTGTCAGTAGTCGAAACATATTAAGTGAGTGAAATAGTCATGTTGGCTCGAAATAATACATTAATAGAAGTGACTTAGTCATTCTGTAGCATTTCAACAATCGAGTTACCGAACTTCAATTTGAATACAGCTCCTAAAATAGACTTATTTTAAAATAATTAATTTCTCGGAAACTAATCATACGAATATCATGCAAAATTGTATTTAGACTAATTAAAGCGTGTAGAATTTATTTATGGTGTCAGAATTGGCTACTGCTATTGAAGAAAACAAAGTTTAGGTTTGTTTTGATACGTAGATGGCCTCCTAAGGAAGTTTCATGTACATCATTTAAAAGTAGACTTTACTCCCAATCGTTGGGTACCAGTAATTTTGTTCTACAATAATTTGTTGCAGAGTTAGTAGAGGCGTTTACTTTTTTTTCCACGACTTTACCAAGTTCTGTATTGGGATTGTTTTGTGATTTGATGTCTTGAAAAATGTGTAGTTTTGTGCCCTAAACTTATTTTGCAAAAATTAAATCCTGTAATTTAAATTGGTATTCTGGGTGCATATTTTAATTTCTTATGTGTGGTATTTTGCACCTTTTATGTATTTTGAGCTGAACATACACATTCTCAATAGGTCAAAGTTTAGAAAAGAGAGAAAGAAGAATGAAAATAAAATCCCAAATAGAACCTCAATAAATACATCAGATGGAGGCACATAAATAAATTGCTCTATTATCAGAAGTTTCACGCGTCTATTTTATTTATTGGCTCTTGTATTAAAAGGTTACGTTTTTCAGTCAGTTTTCTAACAAAATGCTGATAAAACTGTTTGCTCACCTTTATTGCACAGTTTGTCCCTGTTCATCACTATTATTTTCATTTTTTACAACATAAAATAAATTCATTTTATATCATACGTTACCTCACACAAAATGACTATTTAAATATAAAATACGAACTAAATAAATATAACTCAGCGAAAATAAAATATATTGAAAAAGTAATATTTGAATGCTGCTAAAAAAAAATTCCAAATTTTGTCTTTTGATAATAGTAAATGTTTCATGATACCTCATAGCAAACGGTGATTTTGTTATTTATCTTTTCTTTCTTTCTTATTCTTATAATAATAATAATAATATTTATATATAATTGCTCATACTAGGAGATTTCATATCACAATAAAGCGTTATGAAAAGAAAGTATTTTTTTATAGACTATGTAGATCAAAAATGGTCAAAGCATAAAACATCATATCCACAGAACAGGAGAGCCAATATGGGCTATAGCTACGTCGAACAGAACAGCTATATAAGATGTAAAAAACACGTATACTAATAATGAGGTTTTTGGTGACAACTCGTGGCAGTAATTAGGAATAAAGGGGAGTAGGGATTATAGGATTAACTCCCTTCTCCCTCCGAAAATTTACATACATATTTTTAGTTAGCGAAACATTTTGAATTACTTCAGTTTTCAGAAATTTTCCCCACATTAAATATATTAAAATCATGAAAACATATTGAATACAATGTATTATAATTAACACTATATTAATTATATTGAGTGCACAATGTATTAAATTTAAGCTTGAACAACCCCCCTCCCCCCTACAAATATCTTCCTAGCTACGCTACTGGTTAAACTCACATGAGAATTTTAAAACGAAGAAAAAAAAGATTGTGTTTGCCTATTTGTTTTTGTGTTTGCCTATTGTTATTTTTTTTTTAAGGCCAACATTCTTGGGACGCAATTTAAGTTTGGGGGAGGTAAAAAAGGACCTTTTGGGACACAACTTATGCTCAGGCTTTAAACCCTTAATCTTCGCACCCGATAAGTATAGGCTACTTTTTTAAAATTCAGATTGTTTGATTACCGCCCCTTTTTTGAAGCAGAAATATTCACCTTATTTAATGGCAGATAAAATAATGCGAGAATAAAGCCAATTACACAATTTTATAAAACTGGTGGGAATCAAACAATCTGAATAAAAAAAGGTAGCCTACACTGCCCATGAAAGTCAAGGGCACGAGAATCAAGGGGCTAAAAGCGTTGTCCTCCCCCTTAAAGGCCGGTGAGCTTGTAGACAAATTTATATGACGAATATCCTCTTCTTCCGAAAAATCATCAAAATTTTATGCTTTGTGTGGCCTCGCATTGTTGTTCATAAACTGAAGTCAGACTCACCCGCTGATACAGGACTTTATATCCGTGATTTTCGATAAGGGGAATTTCTTATCACAAGCTCTCATTAACTTACCTTATTAACAGTATGAGGGCTTGCTGTGCAACTTGTACAAATGTGAATATGACAGAAAAATAATTTCTGTACCTTTAGCTTTTGCAGACAAGTGTATTTTAAAATCGTATCTAGCCCTTTATCACTATAAATAATTAGAAATCATTTATTTTTAATTATAACATGTTTCAGAAAAATTACGGACCGGAATCATTAAAAGATTTCAAAGTAGTCCTTGTTCTCAAAGAGGGAAATTAAATAAACTCAGCATATTTCGTAAGTATGCAAAAACTAAGGAAGTGTAAAATTTAAATGGAAGAAAAATACCGTAAATAAATGTAGACAAATATGAAAAGTTATTTACTGCCAGGTGATGTAATTATGAGCATGCAGTAATTCAAAACAAGAGCCTCTAACGCTCGTGTGAGAGTAGCTGATACTACCAATGAAATAGAAATCAAAGGTTTACATCCCTGTTGACAAGATGAGAGCATCCCCTTCGTTTCTACTTTACGGCTGGAACCCTTGTTTGTGCTTATCAGATTCCTTAACAGTTCAGAGTGATAAACAATTTTGTAACGTCGATGAATATTCTTCATTTCTATCAGATAATATAAAGTACAGTCGTTGTTCTCAACAAATATATGTTAAGTTATAATCACTCTAACAGAATATCACTAAGTTTTTGCTCCAACTCATTTTGAAGGAGCTACAGAACCATGTTCATAATCACGCCACACTTTTTGTGATATGGGGTAATGATGAACAGTTTTTTTCGAAGTGTTTTGTTCCAAATTAGGTTGTATATTAAGCCTTATATGAAGTCACAACTGATTGTACACTTGAAACTTTAGGTTTCCTTAAGAACTTTTGTTTTGTATTAATAGTTTAATGTATCTAAATATATATATTTTTTTTAATGCGGGAATCAATGTAACGGTTACCCCTTAGTTCGTTTGGATAGAATTTCGTTTAAAAATATAAATTCAAAACAGACTGAAGCGTGAGTAGTATGCCTGGTGTACGCGGCTGAAGGCAGTGCAGCTAACACTAGGTTTATTTGGATAGATTTTCATTTACAAATATAAATTCATACGAATTCTAGAGTATACGCTGCCGAAGGCAGTGGAGCTCCGATATTAGGTACGTTTGGGAAGAATTCCGTTTAAAAATATAAAATCCTTCAACACTGATTTTAGTTACATTAAAGGTTATTAACTCATTAAAGCCGGTTGGCAAGAAAACTTGCCATGTAATTCGAACAAAACTTTTAAATTTGAATACCAGTATTTTAGCTTGGAAATGTTCACATTATCTAATCTCAGATTTTTAGCGATTAAATAAATCAAAATTACAATGTGGAAAAATCCAGCGTCGAAGAATTAAAAGAAATGTAAAAGAGGCTCGTCCTTAATGGGTTAATACAGGATCGGGTAACTTCGGACGTGTGAGCTAGTGGTAGAATAACGTATGTATGAATTTGTTGTTGAACAAATGTTGTGTATGAACTTGATATTATTTTTCACTAGCTGACCAGCCCGGCGATGCCCTGGCCCTTGATAATGACCCTTAAATTCGTATTTTTTTATAACTGTAACTCGATTTTGTCTGAAATACGTGCCTGCTGCTTGTGTGGAAAATCGGTTTAAAAAAACCCCTGATATTTAGCAGTAGAAGGACTTGAAATAACTGCCACGGGAAACGAAGGATTAGGGGATAAGGATCCGACGACTGCGTAATCTTCGTAATAATATCGATAATTAACAATAAAAATCACTAACTACTTACAAGTAACCATTTTGTTTTACATTGGAATGCTGAGTGAATTTTTTTTATTTTCAAACTGATTATTGAGAGAAAATCTTGTATTTCCAACTTCGGAAGCCTGGAGGCATAATATTTTCCAGATGAATCTCCGACACGCGACATCGGTTCCTGCGGCACCGTATAGAAGGCGTGCTGCGCACGGGCAGCGAAATCTGATAGTCCCCCCTTTCCACCGCCAGAGGGTATATTCTGTTCTACACAATCCACCTTCTGAACGAAATTCCGACACGTGTCGCCACTGCCTCCGGCACCGTATAGAAGGCGTGCTGCACACGTGCTGAAAAATCCTTTAGTTCTACCTTCAACCGCCAGGGGGCGCAATATATTCTATACAAACATCCTATGCCCCCCGCCGTCTGCAGCACCGTATAGCAGGCGTGTTGCGCACGCTCTGCAAAATCTGTTAATTCCAATTTTCACCGCCTGGTGGATTACTCCGTTATTTTCTTTTCCGTAGATATATTACTCTGGAAATGGCGGAAACAAATAAGAATTTAAGAAATTATTTCTGAAATTACCCGATAGCCGACGAAACCCGCTAGTCCGTATCATAATAATGTCTGTCTTGTGGACTAATTGCGATATTTAGTCAAATGTAGTTCCCCACTCCCTCCCCACAAATTTAACAAATACAACCGTTTCTCTATAAATCCATTGTCAAAACATTTATTTTTCCTTTTAAAAATCGATTTTTTGCTAAAATAAAAAGTTATTAATCAATTTTTATGAAAATTAGAGATTTGGATTATTCCGTGTTAGATTTTGTTAATAGGTGTGCAATTTTCAAACTGGTAAATGCAGAATTTTTATTTTTTTTGTAGAGCTCTCAACTCTCCTAGTAGGTTAAAAATCTGTAGTTTTATATATTGGCCACCTATCTCTGCGTTCAGTTGATATGCTGAAAGAAAATATTTTTCTGTAATCGAATTAATGAAGTAATAATTAATATCTTCGGTTGTAATTGAGGGATTTTTACGAAAATTACATATTTGGTTTAATCGTTAAAAAAAAAATACACATAGATGTGTTAATTTCAAATCGATAAATGCAATATTAAAAAGCATCCTATATAGCTGGAAAATTGCCTACTCTCTTTAGTCACGTATTGTTTTGAAATAATTTCAGTGTCTGCTGGAAGAAGGCATCTAATTGGCTGTGAAAATGCTAGACATCTGGTCTCCTCTGACTGAGAATCAATTCTGCGGTTTGAAAAAATCTATCCTTTCGTTGAATTATGCATAATTTTCCATTATTTTAATTGGGGTTTTAATTATCAACTTCAGCTAATTATGAGAAATTTAAAATTCTGAGTTTCATGCGCAACAGAAGAGGCTTTCAACAACCCTCACAAAAAGTCTCAGCCTTGTACATGAGGTAGATTTTGCTAGCCATTGCAAACACACAGACACGCACACACACACACACCAACTCAGCGAAACTTTCTTTTACAAGTATAGATTATACCATCCCGACCGAAAAATAGATGTTTACAATTACTCCGTAGTCTTTGTGATAATTATAAACATCTGTGGTAATTACGGATAGGCAATTTTAGGTACTTAATTAATATTCCACAGCAGCAATAACTTATTGTAATTGAAGTATGGGAGTGAAACAACAGATTTATAGCGGTTTTACATGGATCATGTGCTCCTTAAAGCTGCCAGCATTTGAAACTAGTAAAATTTGTTCACAATTGACCCTACTTACAATCAATTTGTGCGAAATATTTATCTATGATTATCCTGCCTGATTTGTCTGTATTGTATACTTTTCGTTTATAGTGAAAATATGTTAATTTTTTCTTTTATATTTGCTGTTACATGTGTTCTATCATTATCTAATTTTATATTAATATGTACTATTTGTCTTAGTAAAGCAAAAATTCTACTTATATTCAATGTTAAAAAAAGATGTTGGCTTAATTTTTACGTAATTTCAATACTTCTAGAAAAAATTGACAGAAACAGATGTATTTAAAAACTACACAGAAACATTGTATTTTTTTAATTAGCAATTTATTTACGCAGTTTCATTTCATTTTCAGATTCTTGAATTCATCTTGGAGATTCAAAAAAACTGATTGAAAGGCATCATGAAAAGAAAAAAGACTCCAAGCATATACTATGTTCGATTTCTATCAAATAATATTCTATTTTTATTTTTCATCTCTTGTTAAAGAAACCAAATTTGAGTAAAATGCCTGTGTGTAATGTATACCTAGACTATGTTCTGTTAACCCGTTCTGGACCATGGGTGCATATATGCACCCTCAAAAAGTGCTTAAAATGCTTGAGTTTGATACCAGTAAAAAATAAAAGTAAAATTGATTTTATTGAATTACGACATTTTTATGATTTACAAAGTCAATTCAAATAATTAACAAAAAGTGGTGCCAAACGAATAAAATTCGTGTCAAAGATGCAGGTCCTGAACAGGTTAATATCGAATGTGTAAGATTTTATCATAAAATAAAATCTGAGTGTTATTGTTCTAGCATAAAATAAATGCAAATATTTTTTTTTATGATATTTAATCTACCAATATTTTCTCAGATGATATTTAATTTACCTATATTTTCTCGAAAGATATTTATTTTATAAAAATTTTCTCAAGACTCACATTTTTCAAAATGCGTGAATGTACGATTTCACAGCATATTTAATGCAAAATGTGTGGTCTTCAAATTTTGCAGAAGATACACGAAATCTGACGCGTCCGTATTTGAAAAAAAAAATCGCTGATATTGTGTAAATTATCCAAATGGTAATAAATTTCAAGCTTTAACGATCTTTCCTGTAATTTAATAATAAAAGCACAATCATTAGAAACTTTTTGTGTAATTTCTTACCTGTATACAGATGTAATATTTGTTAAGGGTCAAGAATTATATGAGCTTCTCTATACATAAACAACATATATCGCACGTTTGTATGTAAATGGACGCAAATTAAAAAAATTAATATCTGATGCATTAAAACAAGTAAATCACAAAAAAATATACCGCAAAACGTTTCATTAAAAGCATGCTTAAATATTCTTTTAACCAATTTACAACAAACTAGGATATACAATTTATTTGTATGTTTTCATGTATGTCTACGCATAGCTTTTGACAGATACTTTTGTTGGAAGGTTTCATTCTTCTGGTGGCTCCGTAATGATTTCATAAGGATTCAAAAATAGTATGTTCTTTCTGTCTGTTTTTTTTTTCTTCTTTTTTACTTCGAAACATATATTTTTCTAAATAATTTACTAAAAAACACAAATTAGGTCCTATGAAATTTTTAACAGAAATAAATTTCTAGAAACTTCAAATATAAGAATCCGAAATTATATCTCATTTTGCTCAGCAGTTTTGAGTTACGCTTAAAAAACTACACGCATTGCAATCTGTTTTGCAACAATTAAAAATAAATTTAGCATTATGAGTTTCAAACTTTAAATCTGCATAATTCCTAAACTACTTGAACGACTAATTTTCCGTTTCAAATCCAAAAATAAAATTTACCAATGAATGCAAATACGAATGTCAAAATGTCAAAATTAGGTGTTAGCATTGTGAAGTTTAACGTTTGTTAAAATTTCTACAATAATTTGCAACAAGTAAAATTGTTTATAACATATTATTTCTATAAGAATTACAACTTATTTCTTACAAAATGTATGTATAGTATTAATTAGTAGATGTTATTACTAATCGATTTGCACCAGTCACATTTTTGCAAGATGATTTGTGGAAGAGTAAGTAGGAGGTTACCACTTTTTTTTCCTTGGACTCTCCACGAGTAATTTTGTGTTAAAGATAAATATACTCTGAATTAATATTCCAAGTTCAGATTACTTCTTGAACTTTTATAAGTTATGGTGCAAATATTACTCATCACCCCCCTCCCCTTTTTTTCTTCTTTTTTTTAACGCTGAACTCATAAAAATAGCAATTTTCGATATTCTGAGCTATTTTCTCTTCTATGTTGTATCTGTCATGCTCTTTAAGTACTATAATAATTGAATAAAAATTCCCACACATACCTTAATTTGTACACTGTAATTATCTGAAATTATTAAAAAACAAACATTCACAGATGTTTTAGTTTTTAATATTATCGAAATTTAACATTTGCAAATGAACTTAAATGCTTAGCCACACAACATGAAAAACATGATTTTCATATGACATAACAAATGTATAACTCGCAATTTTAAGGTTGAAGAAATCCCATTGTTCTCACGCAACCACTGAAGAACGTGATTCCAAGACATACATAGATTATGTAGACTTCCTTGATTAATACGCTTTCCAATTCCTTCCTCATAACTTATTTTTTAGTTACTTGTAACCTTGATACTGATAATATGTTCTTCATATAATGTTTATAATGTAAAACAGGTGTTAGCTCATGTCATTATCATCAGAAAGTGAACATTTAATTTTGTGTTTGATAAAAAAATTGCAATTAACAAAAGCTTGATTCTTGATTCTTATTCCTTCTAAACATAACAGTGTTGCCAGATGGGTAGATTTTTTATTATTATTATTCCGATTGCTTGATTGCTACCGCTTTTTTTGAAAAAATAACATTCATATCATTTAATGTGTCATTAAATAAGGCAAATATTACTATTTAAAAAACAAGTGGTAGCTATCAAAATATCTGACTAAAAAAGTCTAACTGAAAACACTGATACATATAGATATATTTACATTATACAGATATAGACTCCTAAAATTTTAAAACTTTCAACTTTTAAAAATAAATTTCAGTTTTAAAAATTTATTCATTTTATTATTTTAATATTTATTGAAAATAAAATATGAATATGCATAACTTATCTTTGCTTTAACACCTTAACGGTCGCATTAAATTACGGTTTAAAAATTCAAATTGCTTATCCAAATGCTTCAAAGTGCTTGCACCACTTTTTTGAAAAAGAAATATTCACCTTATTTAATGACAGTTAAAATGATACCATAATAAAGCCAATTACACGGGAATCAAACAATCTGAATAAAAGACACAGCCCATGAAAATCACGGGCAGTGTGGTCAGATTAGGGACTTTTTAATTGAGATTATTTGACTGTCACCACTTTTTTAAAATAGTATAATTCGCTTATTTTTCAGAATTCTTAATTTATTTTTAAATAGGCCGAATATTTCTATTTCAAAAAAACAGTGACAATCAACAATCTGGGGACAAAAAAGCCCCCATTCTGGCAACGGGAGCGAGAATTAAGGGGTTAAACTGCATTTTAAGTAACTGTTGTGTAATCCTAATGGAAGCTTCTTTAAACATTTTCACTTAATCCTATCACTAGAAGTAGCATGAGATACTTTGAAGAGCTAGAGCGAGGGAATTTTTTTATTGCAAAGCTCATATATTTATGCCAATTAATAACTAAACAGTTTTAATTGTTATTGCCTTTTTTAGAATAGTGAAAATATTACTAGTATAATAATAAAAAAAATTATGCTTGAAGGAAGTTTTTGTTCTTAAAAGAAGCGAAAATAATCATGTGATGAACATTTTGATCATGATAAAAATATATTCTAATTGAAATTTTTCAATGCAATATTAAACCTAATTTTAGAGCATTAAAAACAGGAAAATTTTCCCGCAAATAACACATTCGGGCCATCTGGAATATAATTTATAAACTTCAGGAACAAATTCTTGGATGACATCCGGCCATTTTATCAATGCGTTTACACTTTTTATGTATTGATAAAGTCTTCTTAATTGAAAGTTAATAATTTAAATTTTATACACATTAGCGGATATTGAATGTACTCGTGTTTAAGCCGAAGAATTTTAGACAAAATTTGGGAGTTGAAAATGGGGGTGTCAACTTATATACGAGTTAGTAAAATAAAAAAATAAATTCTTACCCAATTGCCGATATTCAGGATCGTTAAAGTCAGAAAATAATACCTATATAGGAATAATGAATCTAAAAACCTCTGTTGTTTTCATTTAATTGATTACATTTTTCAATGACAATGGTCATTTCCTTGTGATTGACAAATAAAGCTCAACAATAATTTCCCTGTAATTGTTCTGCACCCATTTTCTCTTCGGATAGAATTCCCTTTAAGAAAAGGGCATTTCTTTCAGCATTTTAATCTCCTTTTTAAGAAGAGTTCAACTTGAGAATGCTTCTAGATTTCTCTGTACAACAATACAAAGAAATACTATATTTTTGCAGTCTAAGAAGTTGTTTACCCTTGTAATTAAGGTTTAAATAGATTTTTCAAAAAAAAAAATTATTTTTAAGTATCATTAAATTGATGCGAATAGATTTCAAAATAGTTTAAGCTTCTTCAGTTTTACATAGCTATACAGTTTTAGAACATTGAATTAAAAAAAAAAAAGTCTGATTAGAAACGTAGAAAAAAAAGTTTACTAATTTAATGAAAATTTAGTAATATTTTTTATCCTCGATTAAAAATTATTTTTCAACATACTACCAGAAATATGGCTCGACTTATACTTGAAAATTCAATTATTTATTTTCAAAATTTTGCGTAAGAATTGGGGGGGGGGGGGGTGTCGACCTATACACGAGTCGACTTATACACAAGTATGTATATACAGTAAGCATTACTTCTCACGAAACATTGCAGCATCGCGAAACATTTATGAATATATTAGTTTAACGAAAGTGTTTCAGTTGTTCATTTACCTCTAATTTAAGCATCTTCTCCAATCGTTGCTCCATAGATAATCCTCTTTTTGGTCGCATGAGTATGTAAACTGTTCCAATACCTGGGCAACATCTGAGAAGTTTTTCTAAGACAACCTAAAAAACGAATATCTAAAGTATTAAAATTAACGTAACTCGGTTTAATTCATATATTAGCAAGAATAAAAAATTATGCATCAAGCATAGATTATGAGGCACTTCCCAACACGTCTAGAAAACTTTAACAAACTTTCATTGAATAAGGTAAAAGAAGCTATATAAGGAAACAGCTTAGAAAATACATAACACATTTATAGAATCCAGTTTTAGCAATTACAAACAATAGTCTCAAAAGTAGTCAAATTATCTTATGCAGCCCTTTTATGATCTATAGATTTACATATGTACTACAAAGCCTACTTAAATTTAGTTCAGATAGGAAAGGCATAAAATAGTTGAAAATTCACTTTTAGCAACTTTTAATAACCATAAACGACAATGCATGCGTAGTCCGGTATATGAATTTATTTATATTCTACAAAATATTTTAATATTCTAAATATTTTTTAGCAGGTAAATATGATTTAAAACCAGCATTAAGAAGTTCCCTCCCATAGACTGTAATATTTACGAATTCTTTTGTGTAGCCCTGTACATTATCAAAAGAATTCATGCACACCACGTAATTGCAAAAAATTACTTAAACTTAAAAACGCCTGTCGGGTTATATTGGGTTGTATTTTTGACAGCTGATTATCTACTTAAGGGATATAGGCCCGAGGGGAGAGTGCCCTCCGTAGGGGTCTTTCTAAGGGAACATAACCCGTATTTACGCAAGGAAATCGAAGGCCGAAGAAAACCACGGAAAACTCCGAACGATTAGGCCAACGGGCGCCATTGAGCAAACCTAGCACCTCCCGTCTAACAGCTTCGAGAGCAGAACCTCTCGGCCACTGGTGGGGCTAAAAACGCATGTCACAGTTAATGACGTATTTCTAGCGTTTATCGATCATAGAGATACTGTAACCGAATCATTTTGTGTGTCGCTGTAAATGAACGATAAATTTTATGAACACCTCATTTTATAGAATGCATCTTATAATATAGTCCAGGGGAAATGTACATTTTACCTTGCAAAAAATCGGGTAGAAGATTTTCTTTTCTGACTTGTTTATAATGATGCCAACATGGAAAAACCAAGTTTTCCAACAAAATTTCTTAAGGCTAAATTTTCTGTGGCCAAAAAACAATAAAATTTCGGGACTTTTTTTGATTTTTTTTAAAATATCTCGATACCTGTTGCCGTAGCATGATTTTTGTCAATTACAATATTAAAGAGGACAAAATTCTCTACAACTTTCATGTTTACAACTTTTTATACACTCAACAGCAAGAACAATACGCCGTTTCAAAAATAAGACAATTTTTTCACTTTTCTTAAAAACCGTGAAAACGTAGTTCCCCCCCCCCCCCCGGTTATTCATATGTTTCCCACGGATTTAATCACGCATGTGAACTTCTAAAAATTGGTAGCAGTAAATTAAATATTATTTGGACACCTACGTCTTTATTTTCATCATAACATACATTTTATATTTCATAAAATTATATAATTTTAAAAATAGGATAGTGTGTAGATGAATAAAACAGTTTTCGTATCGACAGTAATTTTAAGTGTGTATAATGTTAATTTCAAAGCATTGTTTAAAAGAATACTTTAGTATTTAACAACTTATTGGTACTATAGTTTCAATTAAGAAAGAATTTTTGTTTAATTTTAATAATTTTGTAATTGTAATTATTTTTATAATGCATGCATATTTTTCCAGGAAACAATGGGATAGATATGAAAATTTGCGAAAAACATACTTTATTCCACATATTATACACTTAACATACAATGATATATTTTATTTACCAATTATTGATAACATATATTTTAATGCTTCATTTTTTAAAGATAGTAAACATTGGATTATACTTCCATATAAAATGGGGGAGGAGAGGCACTCAGAAAATAAATATATTTTATGTAAGAAATGCTTTTACCTTATAAAATAGCTACAATAAAAATGACAACAGGTTATTTCACTAACTGATGTTATATTTTTATCTCCTGTAAAATTTAAAATTTTTGTCAATAACATGTTTGAGATCACTATAAAAATATTTAAAAGATTAGTTTTAATAAATACTGTCAGTTTTTTCCTACTTATATCAATAAATAGAACAAGAGATTATATCACTTTAGCATGCAAAAATATATAAAACTTTAAGATTGTCTATTAATTGCTTTAAAGCTTAAACAGAAAAACTTACTTCGATTGTTGAAAAATACACTTTGTGGAATATTCTAATTTTCTGTATTGTGTACTGGTTTGAAACTATGTCTGTTTAATGATCTCAGTGATAGCGTTTATCAAATGAAATACCAATTTACTTATGATTGCAGACCATATAAACATTTTTATTTTGGCATTGATCCACTGTCGCATTCAACTCCACTTTTCCTACACAATAATAAAGTAATGTACGCAATATGACTTAATAAGCTAAACGAAAAAATATATTTTAATAATAATAATTTTTTACAGGCTATTTAACAATATTTTTTTCTCTTTGATGACACTGTTGTAGGATCATTAGCGTCCCGTTTCAAAAGAATATCATTATCCTGAATAAACGAGGTATCTGCAAAATAAATTTACAAAAAGAATTTTACTATTTTCTAATAGCCGAATTATTTTAAAATTTAAATGTAATCATGAAATACGTAATGCTGAACTGCGTAACCAGCTTTGTCTAATATTGATTCATTAAAACCTTTAAAAAGGAACCCAAAATATTCCGCTTTATACAGGTTTCCCTTTCAGCAGTTGCAATTGCTAGTATTCTTTCTGTACTTTTTTCATTTAAGACAGGATTCCGTTATCCTATTTTAATGCATCTGTTTCAAATTTTCTTTTGGATTAACATGTAATTTTTCATTTAAAACAGGATTCTGTTATCCAGTTTTAATGCATTTGGTTCAATTTGCATTTTGGATTTTCCGGCTGTGAGACAATTTTAGCCAAATTTCATACTATATATTTTTTGGTATCAAACGACAAAAAAATCTTTATTTGGCGCCCCCTCGCCTTCCACTCTGACGCCCAGGGCACATGCTCCCTCTGTCCCCTCTAGTTTCGGCCCTGATATATATATATATATATGAAATTTGGATAAAAAAGTCTCGCAGCCGGAAAACTGACCAAAAATAAAAAATAATAAAAACTGTAATCAAACTAGAAAAAGTAAACACTAATACGGTTGGAATTCAACGTCAGCACTTCTAAGCCCCTCAAAAAAAAAAAAAAATCATTTAAATTGCAAACGAGAAATTGTAAAAGGAACGCTTCCATAGGTTTAACCTTAGCATTCCAGTTTCTTCGCGTGAGTAGTGAAGTCTCACGCGAAAACATTTGCACGCTCATGTTAAACCTACAAAAGTGTTCTTTTCAGAATTCTTGCTTGAATTTTAATATTTATTTATTTTTTTATATGATACAGAGGTCGATATCTAACGATGTCTTTGTATGACTAATTTAGTCTCATAATTCATATAACTATGACATTAAACGCCTCAATACTACAACTATCATAAAATTTTTGAAAATAAAATTTTCATATACGGAATCCGGTCCTTAAAGAAAAAATTATATATTTTTAAGAGAAAGAATATGACCAGTTATACCTCCTAACATGGAAACCTGTTTAAAGCGGAATATATTTCGGTTCGGTTTTCAAGGTTTTAATGAATCCATATTTGAAAAATCTGATTACGTATTTAATGTTTACACACTTAAAATTTTTAAAATCTGGTTATTAGAGATTTATTAAAATAATTAACGAGGGGGGGGGGGCAAAATATGCATAAAATCCCCCCCCCCGAAAGGCTAGTTTTGGCCCTCAAACACATAATTTACTGCTACCAATATATATAGAAGTTGACATACATGATTAAATCCGTGGGAAATATATGAATAATCGGGGGAGAACTACGTTTTTCACGGTTTTTAAGAAAATTGAAAAAATTGTCTTACTTTTGAAATGGTGTACTGCGCTTGCTATTGGGTGTATAAAAAAATTGTAAATATGAAAGTTGTAGAGAATTTTGTCTTCTTTAATATTGTAATTGACAAAAATTATGCTACTGCAACGGCTATTGAGATATTTAAAAAAGATCGAAAAAAGTCCCAAAATTTTGTTGTTTTTCGGCCACAGAAAATTTAGCCTTAAGAAATTTTGTTGGAAAACTTGGTTTTCCATGTTGGCATCATTATAAACAATTCAGAAAAAAAATCTTCTACCCGATTTTTTGTAAGGTAACCCCCCTTTTTTTGTACATTTCCCCTGGACTAATATCCCCAGTAATGCATTCAAATTACATTATATCATTAATACATTGCAAACGATTATGTTCTTAGGCCATTATGTAACGAAATTCTTTTGTGTGACCGTATAAATAAAGGATAAATGCTTTACACTCCATATTGTACAGAAAAGCGTATTTTAATGCTCCTCAGAAATGCGTGACAATTTCATTATTTTTGAAATACTGTAACTCCGTTAAATTGCACTGCAAATTATTTTTTACCAATTGACCATTATGTAACGGAATACTTTTGAGTGTCCATGAAAACTATGTATAAATGCTACAAACTTCATTTTCAAAAGAGAACATCCTATAGTGAATCTCAGTAGCATATATCAATTACATTATTGTAGGCAATTCGAGTATATTTACGGTAGTTAGAGCACTGGTAGACGGATAAACAGTCAGATCTTCTCAACCGTGTTAAAAAGTTTTTTAAAAGCATACGCCGAATTAAAGATTATGGTAAGAGGTTGAGAAGTTGTGAAGCTTTTTCAGTAAACATCCATTTCACCAATATTACTTGTAAATAAATATTTTTTATGTATATAAGCATTAAACTATAGAATATATCACGTACGAATACATATTGATTTAAAAACAGAATAATAAAAAATTTTTAATGGTAAAATGGATGGTTATACATACAGTAAATCCTGTGAAAACGAAACCTGTCTACTACGGAATCCTGCCTTTAACTGAAAAATTTTATTGGAAAGGATACCATATAAATATACTTATTAAGACGGAAACCTGTCTAAACCGAAATTATTTCCGGTCCATAGCGATTTCTTTTTCACATGATTTACTTAATAGTATATAAAATAATTCCAAAATCGAAAATGTAACCTCTAAATATGACACGGATGCATTCATTCAGAAAATAATATAAAATCAGTTAGAATTTCTCTTTCTAAAAGACATAGGTTTTGAAAACAGGTTTTTTTTTATTTGTTTGCAAGATATAATGACACAAAAAAAATAAAGCTTAATTTTAAAGCATAGCCTTTTATTTATTTCAAATATACAGTATGCCCACTTAAGTCGCTTGCCACCCTTTTAACTTCGGAACTGTTGCTGCTATATTCATAAAAGTAGTGTCCAGGTATAGTAAAGTAGTTATGAGCTACTGAATAAAACCGTCTACGGCACCACCTGGTGAGAAACTTCGGAGTTAGCATTCCTATCTCGAAAACGGAATGAGATAGGGGAAAAAAGTGATTTATAAAGTTGTAGAGCATAATAGATTTAGCACGAACAGACACCTTGTAGGCATTAATGCAAAGAACAGACAGGTTTAAACGCGCATTTATTTTTTCTTGATTTCCTACACTGTGGCATCACGAAACTTGAACGGAAGGAGAAATGATTATCTTTCGGACAAATGTGCACCCAAATATGCATTGCAGCTGACGGTGAGAAGTTTGAACATCTCAAATAAAGGTATATTGTTATAACTAGTTGTTTTTTTTTCTTTCTAAGATCGTTATGTCACGTCACAGTGTAGGATATCATGAAAAAACAAATGCGCGTTTTAGCCGTTCTGTTCTTCACATTAATGTCCACAAAGTGTCGATAATGTTCTACAACTTTTTACATCACTTTTTTTCCCCTATCTCTTTCCGTTTATGAGATGGGAATGATAACTCCACAGTTTTTCACCAGGTGACGCCGTAGGCGGTTTCATTCAGTAGCGCATGGCTACTTTACTATGCCTAGACACCACTTTTATGAATATAGCAGCAGCCGTTCCGAAGTTAAGAGGATGGCACGAGACTTTAGTGGGCATACTGTATATATATGATAAAAAAAAACATCCTCGATGTCAATACTCGTTGAATTTAAAGTTCTTTTTCATTAAACGAATAAATGTAACACATAATTCTTTCGTGATTATTGACATCGTACTAGATAATACAACTAGTATAAATCGGGAATTGTAAATGCGTTAAAAATCTATTTTATTTTTTCCAAAGAAAGGAATCTTGCAATTGTAGTCCAGTCAATAGGGGATTTAACCTGGCAAAATTAATGGAAGTTCTGGAAATAGGCTTAATTTATGTTTTTTGGGTCGCTGAATACGAATTTGTAACTTCCCACCAAATTTTCCCCTGGCAACCCCCCAAATTTTGGTAAAAAGCACCCCAAAAAAGGTTTTTATTTAAAAAATCAATTTTTTTTATTGTTTTAGGGGAAAAGTAGCTAGAAAATCAGAAAGTAGACAAAATTTGCAACAAATTAGATACATGATATTATGACTTAGGATGAAGGGGAAGGGGGGATCTTCCTCGGAACATGCGCCACAGTGCTGCGTGGACTAAGTTGCGCAATTCCACTTAACCACTCACACGTTTACATTCGCCCTCCCATCTCCCCTCCGAACTTTCTCTTTGAGGTTTACTTTAAGTTTTTTGGGTCGCTGAATCCAAATTTTTAACTTACCCCCAAAATTTAGCTCCCCGAAACCCCCCAAAATAGTTGCTTTTAAGTTAAATTTCTTATTGTTTTAGGGGAAAAGCATTACAAAATTCAGAAACTAGACAAAATTTCCAACAAATAGGATATATGACATTATAAAGTAGACTGAACGGGGAGGGAGAGGGCTGCCTCTGAACATGCACTGCGGCGCTACATGCACTAAGTTATGGAGTCCAGGGAATAGGGGATTTTACCTGGTAATTTTAGATAGGATTTTTTTACGGAGCGCTCCGATAAATAATTTACAATATATGAAGGTTTCAAAGAGAGGGGGGGCAGGGTGTATTCCGGGGGGCGCGATAGTTGGAATCCTGGGGGGCACTTTTCTATCTTTTGCCGACACCCCTCATGTGATATATCATTGGAAAGCTCTGTGACTACTGATTCATTTTATATACCTCCCGCGCCCCTCCCCCCTTTGCCCCTGCGGAGCCACTTTCTTAAATTTAGCCAACACCCCTCATGTGATATATCGTTGGAAAGCCCTGTGACGACTTATTCATATTATGCAATGCCCTTGAACCTCCCCCGACTTTGTTCGCCCAGGGGGAGAGTAAGTTTAACGTATTCCAGTAGAGGGTCTTCTAATAACGGGAAAATTATAGAACAGATCTCAAATGACACAGAATAATCTATAAAAAATATTGATCCCATTTACCATCCTTTTAGTTCATGTTTTTGTCACTAGGGTGCTTTTGATTCATATTTATTGGCCATTTTGCTGCTAATTGCCGAAAAATTCTAATTTTTGATACTTAAACTCCCTTTACCTTTTCATACCTATTCGCGCCTTTTCAGCTTTTTTCCTACCAGGGGACACCATCCCATGACTTTTCCACCAATGTGGCTCCATTGTAGCCACCCTTCGGTTTGTTGTTTTTTAATTCCATTTGTTTTCATTTGTTATGTTTTTACTAAAAACTGCTTTATAAACATGTAAAAACAATGATTTTAATAATCGATTGTAGAACATCTAGATTGTAGATTATCGGAAGTAATCGATGACTGTATCGATTGTGATTTTTACGATGACGACTTTTTAAAATTTTTAAATTTTCGAGAATCACCCCTCACTAGTAAACAGCAATTTTTTTTTTTAAATGGTTGTGATATATAGCTTTGTACCTGATTCTTTTAACTTACTTTTCCGACAAATCCAGTTACGCCTGTAAGAAATACATTCTGGCCGTAAAAGAACCTTTGGATATTTGTCAAGTTTGAATATGCTTCAAATTCCATTTCTGTGTCCATTTTGAAACAGTTTTAGTATATCTCAGTTCCTTCTTAGAGCAACAAGTTTCCTGAATAAAAAGATATTATGTTAGATTATTAGTACTTCTCACTCATATGATTACTCTTTTAAAATGATATAATATGGATTAAATTATAAAAACTTCATTTTCGTACAATTGAAAGAAATAATAATTGAAAAACTCTTATTCATGTACAAATTTCGAATGGTACAGTTAACAATTTCGCAGTAGTTTGTTATTTAGTAAAATAGTTATTATAAAATTATTGATTAATTTTTTTTAACTATTTGAATATTATTATAACCTTGATTTATCGGTCGAAAGGACTATGGTCGATAAAACTATTGAAGTGACCCCTTTCAATGGTGGAAATGAAAAATTCTGTAACAAAGTTTTTAATAGGATTCTAAATTGCTTATTATATCTATTAAATATTATATAATATTTATATTCACTGCAGTTTTGTTAAATATATCCTTTTGGCGGACAAACTTGGCTATGTTTCTATTTATATATTTGTTATATCTTTCACTTTATATCTATTTATTCTACACTGAACGAACAACGATACCAATTTGATTTTTATATATGTTTATGTCGGAAGTATACAAATTAATCAAATATTAAAATAAAACTGGTACTTCAGATCCCTCATACCTGAAAAAAAACTTATTCGTTTATAAAATGAATGAAGTTTATTATATTGTATTTCCATAATTATTATATATTGTTATATATTTGTACAAAATTATATTTTTTCTATATCAATAAGTAAATTATATTTTTTGCGAATATGTAAAATATTTTTATGTATTGTAATATCAATTAATGTTATTACATACTGTGGTATGTAATATTATTATTTGATACATAGTAATTAATATTATTGTAGACTGTAGTATCAATTATTATTAAGTCGCTTTATACTTAGAATTTTTAAATAATTTTAATTGTATATTGTTAGTTATCATGTTCAATGATATAATTTAAAATTTACATGAATTTCGCAGGAGTCACTTTTATATGCTTAAAAACCTAGTCATCATTTTCCCCTTAATTATATTTTTCTACACAGATTCTAAATAATGTTATATCAAGCATCTTCAGTGTTTTGTCAAAAAGCTATTTTCAGGATTTTACTATTACAGAAGTTAAAACGTTTCCCTTAAATTCATACATTTTTCTACGATAACTGTGCGGTTAAATATTTTAATTTAATTATTTTAATATATGTAACATGGCTTATATTAATAATTTCCCTCATGGATGTGAGAAACTCAAAAATATATACTTTAAATCACGCATTTGTATAAAATATTTCTGAATTAGTTATACACAGACGCATCCACATCTATTCACTTCTTTATTTATTTATTTGAAATTTTACAGTCACATTACTTCTATATATCGTTTATGGAACCTGAATGCTTTCAATACTTTCGCGACTTTATAAATTGCAGCAATCCTCAGATTCATTTAAATGTGCTAAAATCCTTATATATTAAATATAATTACGCATTGATAGCAGAGGAGTAACTTTTTCCTATTACAAAACTTCTTTTGTAACAAAGTATAGTCTTCTAACAGGTAGTCTAGTATCTCTTGATGTTTATTTTATTCTTGCGTTCGTTGACGTAAGTGGTAATGTAAGTAATGATGCAAGCACTATCAAAAAATATTTTTAGCTGTCTGTTGGGTCACGACCAACTAAGGCTAGGCAATTCTATATTTTCCTGTTGTGCTGATCTGTTACATCGTCTTTATGTTCGATGATGTATGTTCATACAAAAAATTAATCCAATTTTTAATGTGGATTAGATTTAATTTAGATTTAGATTTAATTGGATTAGATTTAATTTAGATGTAATTTGGATAGAGCCTAACATGGAACAGCCGACCTAGGGGTGTATTATTTGTTATGCAATATTTATTTTTCTTTTTTTTTCGTGAAATGTTCCGTGTTCAAGGATTTTGCAGTCGCTTTCTGAAGTACAAGAATATTACATATTTTATAATTAAGTTGAAAGAAGCAGCATTTAACATATTTTGAGAAAAACAATCTCTTAAAGTCATTTATCCAGTTTTTAAAACACATACTCGAATACAAAAAGAAAAACACTTTTTACTGATTTTGATAATTAAAGTAATCTTCCCATATTAGCGTATATATATATATATATATATATATATATATATATATATATATTACCCTTCTTATTTACACTATATGGTCATTAATCACCTAAGACTTTCAATTTTAGACATTTTGTCGAATATTTAAAGGTACACTTGTCGGATTTTTCTTGAACTTTAGGATTATCAATAATGTGTTTGACTTTATACACTATATTGCCATTAATGACCGGCAATTTTCAATTTTAGACATTTTGTCGAATATTTAGAAATATACTGGTCAGATTTCTGGAATTTCAGGATTAAAAAGAACAGGTATGACCTCATATTTAGCAATGTAGATTTGATAAGGGGGACAATTAGGGGGCCAACAAAAAATCAAAGAAAAAAATAATACTTGGGATCACCCTGTAAAATAAAATGCACGAAATGATCTATCGCTACCGAATATAAATAAACAGACATTGTGCAATACGTGTATTCTTTTGTGTAAGAATAGCACGTATATTAATAGAGATATATCGATTTATTTAAAAAAAATTAAAAATTCTTGCATGTTTTTTGCTTATAACATACAGGGTTTTCAACCAAATTTAACGCCGATTTCAGAAAAATTGACAAAATATAATAGAAACAATATAGTGCAATTGGAATATACTAAATATTTTAGGAAATATGAGCAGTTGTATGAAATAATTTTTATCTGCGCGTGCGCGAACGATAACAAGGATCATTTTACATAATTTAATAGTCAACTCTATGGAGCAACTTATTAAAAAAAATCTATTCAAATATCGTAAAAAATTCAGAAATATATCGGCGTTAGAGTGAGCAAATTTTTAGTTGTTCTCTAAAAGCAGCTGAATGATAAGGGATTTTACACAAATTGTCATTTTTAATTAAATTTTTTTTTTTAATTTTCATTTTTTATTGATGCTTTAGTTCTTCTCTGATAACCACCAGACCGAGAATATACAATGATCAAAAGAAGTATCAAAATCGAAGCATTTTTTTCAAATCTACTCGTTGATAGTCACTAAATACTAACTTTTTTCTGAAAGTCAGTTAATAAAAAATGACAATTTGTGTAAAATCCCTTATCATTCAGCTGCTTTTAGAGAACAACTAAAAATTTGCTCACTCTAACGCCGATGTCTTTCTGGATTTTTACAATATTTGACTAGATTTTTTTTTATAAGTTTCTCCATAGAATTGACTATTAAACTATGTAAAATGATCCTTGTTATCGTTCGCGCATGCGCAGATAAAAATTATTTCATACAACTGCTTATATTTCCTAAAATATTTAATATATTTATATTCCAATTGCACTATATTGTTTCTACTATATTTTGTCAATTTTTCTGAATTCGGCGTTAAATTTGGTTGAAAATCCTGTATGTTATAAGCAAAAAACATGCAAGAATTTTTAAATTTTTTTAAATAAATCGCTATATCTCTATTAATATAAGTGCTATTCTTACACAAAAGAATACACATATTGCACATTGTCTGTTTATTTATATTCGGTAGCGATAGATCATTTCGTGCATTTTATTTTACAGGGTGATCCCAAGTATCATTTTTTCCCTTTGGTTTTTTGTTGGCCCCATAATTGTCCCCCTTATCAAATAGACATTGCTAAATATGAGGTCATACCTGTTCTTTTTAATCCTGAAATTCCAGAACAGTCTGAAAAGTACACTTCTAAATATTCGACAAAATGTCTAAAATTGAAAATTGCCGGTCATTAAGGGCAATATAGTGTATTTATCAACGACGATTTGATCAGCAAGAAACTTTGGGGGCCAGCAAAAAATCACAGAAAAATAATAATATTTAGGGTCACCCTGTAAAATAAAATACACGAAATGATCTATCGCTATAGATTACGAATATGTGGATATTGTACATTATGTGTATTCACTTGTTAAAAATATCACGGATATTCATAGAGATATTTTTTTTTAAGTTCAAAAAGTTCTGGCATGTTTTTTTCTCATATCATGCAGGGTTTTCTATCAAATTTAACGCCAGTTTCTGAAAATTTGACTAACTGTAGTAGAAATAATATAGTGCAATTGGAATGCAAATATATTACATATTTGATGAAATATTTCATCTGCGCATGCGCGCACGATAAAAATACTTTTTTCATGATTTAATAGGCAACCCTATGGAGCAAGTCATAAAACAAAGTCAGTCAAATATCGTGAAAAATCAGAAAGATATCAGCAACAGAGGGAGCCGATTTTTAGTTGCTTTCTAAAAGCTGCTAAATAATAAGGGGTTTTCCACAAATTGTCATTTTTTTATTAACTGGCTTTCAGCAAAGGTGTTTGTATTTAATGAATGTCAACGAGTAGATTTGGGAGAAATGTGTAGATTTTGATGCTTCTTGTTTTGGGGAGGGGGGGGGGGGGTTTAGTTTCGTTCTGATGGTTTTCCAAGGAAAACTAAAGCATCAATAAAAAATTTTAAAAAAATAATCAAAAACGGCAATTTATGGAAACCTTATCATTTAGTTGTTTTTAGAGAACAACTGAAAATCATCTCACTCAATCGCCGATAACTTTCTGAATTTTCATGATATTTGACTGACATCTTTTTATGAGTTGCTCCATAGAATTGACTATGAAATCATGAAAAAAAATATTTGTTATCGTGCGCGCATGCACAGATAAAAAATATTTCACACAACTGCTCATGTTTCATCAAATGTTTAATATATATACATTCCAAATGTATTATATTATTTCTACTACGTTTTGTCAAATTTTCAGAAACTAGCGTTAAATTTGGTGATATAAACAAAATTTTAACGATATAAACAAAAAAAAAACATAGAGGAATTTTTTGAACTTTAAAAACCGAAAGTGTCCGGTGATTAATGGCCATATAGTGTATATGTATGTTTCAGTCAAAAAATGCAAGTATGAAAACAAAGCCTCGGCATTACAACTCCAAGTTTTAAGATTTATTTTCTTATTTTGTGGCTAAATGCATCTAATGTAAACAAGTCGAAAATTGTACGTCAAATGTGGAAAATGAGGTGCGTTCGTACTATAACTAGATTTATATATATTCAGATCTTGGTGCAATACTTTTCCACTGTTATGCAAAAAGTGCATGAATACAAAATTTATTACGATTATGTATATTAAATTCAGTAATACGGAAATGATATGACTCCATCTTAAATATGACGTAATCACCATGAAATTTTGCGTTTTATTAGCAATTTCAACAGATATTTAAAAAGAACTGCAGAAACCTTGAAAAACTGTAATAACTTTCTTCTTCTTACACAAAATATCCTATTTTCTTCTTGATGTTTTCATAAGTCACAAAATATTCAAGCTTTTCAACTTACCAATATCATTTAGTTTTCATCCTGATACTTTTAAAAACCATGAAAAACTAAATTTAACTTACATTAAACGTTTTGTTTTCAATTTGATATTTTCAGCAGGCACGCAAAAATTGAGATTCTCAACTTACCAATAAATCTTGTTTTCAATTTCAAATTTCTAAAGCAAAAAAACTGTAAAATTCTTAATTTCTGTACTATAAGAGATTTTATAATAGACAGATTAAAATAGTGCCTATTACATCAAAACAAAACTTTAATGCACTCTACTTTCATAACTAAACCTTGCTCTATCATTCACACATGAAACAAAACAATCACTTTTAAACATTACTGTTTATCGATTAATTCAATTGTTCTTTTATAAGCATTACGTAAAAACTGGTGCTTATAACTGAAAATATACACATTATATTTTTCTTTTAACGCACTGAAATTTTCCTATTAAAATTTTGAAAGAAACAAGTATATTGCTCCAAAAATGTCATTTTAAGTATCGACTAAATATTGAAATATGTTAACTTCTCTTAGAGGATATTTTTCAAACCATTATTCAATGACATCATAATTTTCCGATTTCACTGAAATTGTTAAACATTATCCAAATTTGACTGTTTAAAATAAATAATGTAAAACTAGAGTCTCGCCTTGAGTGGGAATTGCTTTCAAATCGATTGATTATGACGAATAAACGTTTTTTCTTCTAATAACGTATACAGGGTGTACACTAGGGTGGAGCGAAAAAACTTTTTCTCGAAATTAATATTGCCTGAGTCATTATATGGTGCCAAACTGGCTGAAACAAATTGTTACCAAATTTCAGCTCAAAATATTGACGTCTTGAGGTTACACATTTCAAGTCAATATTTGTATAGGCTTTTTTAAATGTTCTTAATGCATATCTTAACAAAAAATTATAATTAATTAATTGAATAATTTATTAATCTGTAAATTAATATTAATTACTTATGTTTTCATTAATAAATGGCTTTATTAAAACGTTATTGTCAGATGCTAGTACTAGAAAGTGCATTTCGTACATAAATAGCAAATTAAACTTCAAAATGTAATAGGTGGCAGCACGTATTCTAATCTAAAAACTGTGACTGACATGTTACTTTTATTATGCGGAATGATTCGTTTTTTGTGATGGCTGTCTTTGTTTGATGCTTGTCTTTGTTTCAACCCCTAATATGTAGACAATAATTTGTTTTTTGTTTTTTGGACAAGACAATACGGAAGTTTAATTTAAACATGACCTCAACAGAAAATGAAAGTTTTTGTAGTGTTTTTGGGTCTCCAGTACAATTGAAAGAGACAGTTTTACCCACGTATATTGATTTAAGGAAGCCTTTCCTATGGATAAAATATGACCATGGAACGAAATTTTTTAGCACACCAACGGTATGAGAGAAGAACAGGAAAATTAACATTTCTGCAACTCAAAAATGGAAGCGTATTAGAGAAAGGCAATGTAGAAAGGAAAATCAGGAATCTAAAGCAGAGGAAATTCTATAATGCTTAGTATAAAATATAATATATATAATAATGCTTATAAAAATATTACGGATTTAGAAGAAAACGCCGTTTTAGGATCTAGTTCAGAATTGGAAGATAAGTAGGAAGATGAATACGATTACGTTTGTCATGAAGCCAAATGTCGGAAATCTGATATCTATGATACTCCCTTAACCTGCAAGAAAGGCCAAATGAGAATATCACTGCCAAATCTAGCCGTTTCTTGTGATAGAACGGGAGTATCGGGTAGGTCAGCTGCTATCATTGCATCATCAACGCTTCCTGATAGAGGGGTTGTATCCAAAGTTATTGAATGGATTAAGGGGTCTCAGGACTCTTAAAGCTCTAAAATTTTCAAAATTTTATTTTTTTTTAGATGTTAAACTTCTATGTTTTCTGAACATTTTGATATAATTGTTATCTTGAAATTCCCATGAACAGAAGTTATGGCATTTAGAATTATACTCGCTCAATAGCTGAAGCGGTGTTTCCAAAACTTTCAAGTCATTTTTCTCCAAATGACGTTTCTGGGCATAACGCGCACGATATCTCAAAAACCTGTGAATATTTTTTCATGAAATTTTCAAAACATATGTTTCATGTTAGTCTGCATAAACTGAACCTAAAATTCCCTTTTTATTGTAAAAAGAAAATATTTTTTAGGGGTTTATATTGTTGAAATTTTCTAAATTTTGCATTAGCTAAATACAACATTGTATTTAAAATATAAAAATGCTTTAAATACAAAGTTATTTAGGTTCAGTGTAATTATTATAATCTGAGGTATAAGTAGGCACCAAAATTTTCATTCTAGTTGCAAAATTTATTTTGTAATCGTGCCCATAAGCTGTTATGCCGATTTTCTGCTCGTCAAATGTCTGACAGTTTTGAGCCCCCTGTACATGCTAATTCTGCATCTTCCAATTTTTCAAATATTTGAAATGAAAGAACATACTTGTATCTTTCATTCCCATTTAAAATTGTGTCTTAATATTAAATACATTTTAAGATATTAAATGCTGAAAATTGTCCTTTTTTTCATTTTTTCCAATTTTAAGAGTCCTGAGACCCCTTAAGCTGAGGCGAGAACGTCGATTACATTTTCGGAACAGGTTGCAGTTGGCTGTGATGGAACGAACGCCAATGTTGGGACAAAAAGTGGTGCAGTTAGACAACTTGAAATCTTTGTTGGCCCCACATCACACTGGTTTGTATGCTTATTGCATACTATCGAACTTCCTCTACGCCGCCTTTTCCAGAAGATTGACGGAATTGCATTTGGGCAACACCAGGTTTCCGGAACAATAGGAAAATCTCTGGAAACGTGTGAAACCCTTGCTATGATAAGTTTTGTTTCAATTCCAGTTGCTCTGCGTAAATTTAATAAAAAAGATCTCAGTGCAGACAAAAAATATCTGTTCGATATTTCTAGGGCAGTATCTTCGGGCGAGTGCCTTTCAGATATAGCAAACAGAAGCCCCGGAACGTTATCTCATTGAAAATGTCTCAATACAGCCAACAGTGTCCTGCACCTGTATGTGTTGACTGCCGAACCAACAGAAAACTGCTCCTAGTAGAATACGTCATGAAAGTTTGCATGACATCCTGGTTTCAAATAAAGAAAAACCCAGGAGCTAATCATGGAGCACGCAACGTGCAGAGAATGATAAAAAAAAAAAAAAGCTCATTCTGGCCAGAAGGTTTGAAATCAATCGTTCACGAAATTATTCAGAGGAACTCTTATTTTGCTCACTCTAAAAGCAGTCTGTTGGTAATTTTGTTAGAAGAACGATCACATATTCAAAAACTGGGACTCTGAAATATACTGAAAGCAAGAAAAACTGACTGGAAGAGGGAAATTCGCCAATTTCACCTTGCAAATTTAGATTTCGAAGTAAAGGACTATTTTGAGATGATTCACTGGGACAATCCTTTGGAACCACCAGATACCATGAACCACAGTGACGAATGCATAGCAAGTATAATCAGAAACGGTTCATAATTTGAAATAGAGAAGCTCCCATGTCACTCTCAAGCAGCAGAGAGTCACATGCGACTAGTAACACAAGCATCATTGGTAACTCGTGGGGCAGAAGGCAGGAATGGATACATTCGCAGGGCAATTAACTAACGAAAGGGACTTCCAAAGTTTGACACCAAAGTTAAAATTTTTGGTCCTCATGTGAAACCCAAACTGATTAAAGTAAAATGTCTGCCGGTTTCTTTTTCATTTTTAGAACTGTTTTTAAGTTAGGAAATAAAGCTATTGTAAACATTAAAATTAAATAAAATAAATTGATTTTCAATTGAAAATTGTTTACAGTGTCTTTTTATCCAAACGGCAACATTTGTTGAGTCAGGAAATATTAAAATAAAAAAAAAATTTTTTTTTTGCCTTTTGCACTCCACCCTAGTGTACACGTATAACCTGACCGACCTTTATTTTCGCACCCGTTGGTATCCAATTATAAAAGTGGTAAAAATTAGGTGCAGAGTTAAGATAAAAAAAAGTTTGATGCGAAAAAACAATTTAGTGAAGAATCACAGATTCTAAATTTTTATACGGTCCCTCGGTCCTATAAGTTATATTTAGTAAAATTTTCCTGTTACACTAACAAGTAAGGCAAAAAAAGTCCCGTTATTCTACGATTAAAATTGACCGAGTAATAGCTGTTTAAATTTGGAGCATATTTTTTGCTGCAAATTAGGGGTCATTTACAAATTTTCTATAAATATAATTTCGTCAGATATATTAAAGAAATGGTTGAGAGTAAAATTAGCATTGCAATATAAATTTCAAATCTTTAATCATTCTGGCATATTACTGCAAAATATACAATTTGTAGTGTATATATAAGAGGATAAAAATAACAGAATTTTTGTTAAATAAAAGGATGAAAAACAACAGCCCCAATTTTTTTCAAAATGATACATATTTTAAAATGCTGTTAGATTGCACTGTCTTTCAAATTTTGGGTTGTGCCATGTTTTTCAGCTTTTGAAAATTGATTCTTATGTATTTTTTACCGCTGAATCCGAAAATGACCTTCATTTTAAACCATCACTTCAGGATTTTTCTCAAATCGCAAATTTCAAAGTTAAAATGCTCAAAGTTAAAATTGATCCCACTCCCCTCCCAACCTTATTGGACCCCTGAGCTGTTTAGCTGTAAGAAATCCAGGATAAGCCAAAAAAATTGAATAAATTATTAAATTAAATAAAATTAAACTGAATAAAAAAGTCTTACATCTATTTTATAGTATCAGATTTTTCGCTATTTTTTAACCTTGAAATTCACGATTTGCGAAAAATCCTGATATCGTGGTTAAAAGTGAAGGTAATTTTTTTTATTCAGCGTTAAACAATATATAAAAAGTAATTATAAAAGTTAAAAAACACAACCATCGCAGGTTTATGTTATCTAATGTAAAACTCTTTCTTAAACTTGTTGACGGTAATCCATCCAAATTTTTTTGTGTTATCCTCTAATATTAGTATGTATAAGATGGTAAGCGTCGAAAAACATAATAATATTACATTGGATTTAAGTCAGTAAGTAAAATTTAACTTCGATCGGACATTTGAAATTGAGTTAAAGTTCGAGTACAAATTTTAAACTTTAAAGACGATCGTTGCAAGTTAAATAAAACCTTATGAAAATAACGTAATTTTTGTTAAAAGAAATCACAGCTTCAAATCTTTACAAAATAAAACATATGTTAAAAAACAATTATTTTAACTAATCTGAAACTTAACTAATAAAAGTTAACTCAATCATAATAGCTGTATGATTTCTTTCAAAGCACATATACTTTGAAATATGTTTAAGTACTTTATATACGACCCCTGAAAGCATGGCCAATATCATTTGTTTTGAGATGCAAAAAAATGGTATAAGTCATGCATTTCAAAGTTTCATAACTCGGTCAATTTTAGTTTTAGATGACTGGGACTTTTTTTGTCTTACTTGTTAATGTCACAGTAATTTTTTACTAAATATCACTTATAAGACCGGAGGACCGTATAAAAATTTAAATATCATATTTTTTTAATAAATGTTTTTCTTGACCCAAATCGCTTTAAAAATAATTCTTTACCTTATTTAAACCATTTTCGTCATTGGAAAAATGCATCTAGGACCAACGGTTGCGAAAATAAAGGTCGGTCAGGTTATAGGTCGGCACACTGTATATGGTAGGAATGCACAACCTGTGGCTCGCGATGGGTTAACGTGTGACCCGTGAATTTCTTCAATTTATAAGTGGAAACAAATTGCGATTTTTGTCTATAGGTCGCAGGAAAAAAAATCGCGAATTTCGTCGATTTGCCGCGGAAAATGGAAAATTTCGTCAGTCACATAAGAATCGCGGATTTTCTTGATCGAGCGCGAAAAAATGGAAAATTTCACCGATCTGGCTCGAAAAAATCACAAATTTCGTCGATCGCGCACGGAAAAATGCAAATTTCGTTGATCAGGTACTGAAAAATCTCAAATTTTCTCGATGATGCACGGAAAAATATAACATTTCGTTGATCGGCTGCGGAAAAATCGCGTGTTTCGTCAGTTTATTGCGGCAAAAAATCGCGAATTTCGCCAATTTACCGCGGAATAAAATGCAAATTTCGTCAGAGTCAGTTAAGAATGGCAAATTTCGTCGATTGGGCACGGAAAAATCGCTAGTTTGTAGATCGAGCTCCGAAAAATAAAGAATTTCCTTAGTCGGGCACGGAAAAATCGCGAATTTCGTTGATCGGGTGCGGAAAAATAGCAAATTTCGTCGGTAGGCGGCGGAAAAATAGCGAATTTCGTTGAGCAGGTGCGGAAAAATCGCAAATTTTGTCGTTCAGGTGCGGAAAAATCGCAAATTTCGTTGACCAGGCGCGAAAAGATCACAAAATTTGTTGATCATCTCCTCCGCACCCATTCGTCCATAAAGTTTACATTTTTTTCGGCACTAGGCACTTTCGTGCCTGTTTTTTTTTTTTACACTTTTAATAAAACAAAATGCACTCCCCTGAATATAGTCCAGGAATATTATCACTCCTTCTAAATAGTCCTTGCTAGATGTCTGTTATATATACAAACGTAAACCGTTGATATATTCTTGCCAACTGAATTGTATATGTTGACTGGGTAGGGGAACCTAGAGGGCTAACCCCCCTTCCTTTTCCTTTTAAACCATATTTTTTATCTGATTATAGGCCACAGATCATCTCCTCGAAATAGAATTCTCTCTGTGTTGCTGATGTAGCCCTCAACACGTAGAAAATTTTGTAAGTGGCCCTTCTCTTAAAAAGGTTGTGCAGCCCTAGTACATGGTATTACACCTTTCGAAAATTTATACATTCATAAACAGTGTTCACTAAAAATTATTATTTTATTTTGCTACAAAACAAACATTTTAACTTATGTATTCATGGGTTTTAATCATATTGTCAGTTTGAAATACTGTACTAACTATAGAACTTTGTATTTTAGAATACTCATTTGATGTCGGATAACTCCTCCATTTTAAAGAAATTTTAATATTATTGAAAACAGACTAAAGAAATGAACCTTTTTAACACTTTCCAACAAAGTTGAAAAGTGTTTATGCATTCGGTTTGTCAGTCCGTCTGGCCGACTGTCCACGCTCTAATTCCCGTAAAATATACTCGGATTATCATGCAGTTGATAAACATTAATTAGGGTCACCTAGGCATGTTTGGTATTGTATATGATGTGGGATTAATAGTTCATTTATAGGGGTACTCAAATGAATTCCATTATACAGTAGCGCTCAAAAGTATTTTGACAACCTTATATTCTCTCTTATTTTATTTAACATAAAAATGTAAAAGAAAATATATTCCCTATAATTGAGAACACTATGACTGCAGTTATTCAAATGTATCAAATTTCAACTTCTTTGTTTACATTCGGCACCACCGAAGAAATATGACTCCTCCTTAGCTCAAAAGTATTTTGACAATTAGTTTCATTTAATTGTTGAAGGTGTCAGGGGCGCTATAGCTTCGATTAGTGTTTATATCGACTTATTGTGATTATTTTTAAATGCGGAAATATAAAAAATATTGAAGTGATTCTAGAAAAGCCGCTGAAAATGCACTTAAGAAAGGTAGACTGCAAGCAGAATTAGCTTGTTCTTTTAACGGGTTTCGTCAACTTGTTATTACATGGAATAAAGTTTTTAATAAACAGAAATACATCGAAAATAAGCCTCAAAGTGGCCATCCGAAAAAACAACTTGCAATTTTGACTGTATTCTAAAAATGATATCTACAAGTGATTGTCGTAAGTCCGTTGTAATAATAAAAAATGAATTGAAAGAAAATTACGGCATAGAAATACAGGTTTCATCAGTCAAACGACGCCTAAACCTCTATGGTTTACATGGCAGAAGACCAGCAAAAACACGTTTGTTATCTACTAAGAGTAGGAAGGCTAGAGTTGCATTTGTAAAACGGTATAACCCTTTCAGGGGCAAAGCAATTCCATTGCTAAAGTGTTGAATTTAATGACTGACACCGGAATTTGTAAACAAATTTATTTGTAAATAAGAAAAAGCTATATTTCACACACATAATAAACCGAATTTTTTTTAACCAAAATTCCGGTGTCAATCATTAATTTCAACACTTTAGCAATGGAATTGCTTTGCCCCTGAAAAGGTTATGCCGTTTTACAAATGCAACTCTAGCCTTCCTATTCTTAGTAGATAACAAACGTGTTTTTGCTGGTCTTCTGCCATGTAAACCATAGAGGTTTAGGCGTCGTTTGACTGATGAAACGTGTATTTCTATGCCGTAATTTTCTTTCAATTCATTTTTTATTATTACAGCGGACTTACGACAATCACTTGCAGATATCATTTTTATAATACAGTCAACATTGCAAGTTGTTTTTTTTTTTTCGGATGGCCACTTTGAGGCTTATTTTCGGTGTATTTCTGTTTATTAAAAACTTTATTCCATGTAATAACAAGTTGCCGAAACCCGTTAAAATAACGAGCTAATTCTGCTTGCAGTCTACCTTTCTTAAGTGCATTTTCAGCGGCTTTTCTAGAATCACTTCAATATTTTTTATATTTCGGCCTTTAAAAATAATCACAATAAGTCGATATAAACACTAATCGAAGCTATAGCGCTACTGACACCTTCAACAATTAAATGCAAACTAATTGTCAAAATACTTTTGATCTAAGGAGGAGTCATATTTCTTCGGTGGCGCCGAATGTAAACAAAGAAGTTGAAATTTGATACATTTGAATAACTGCAGTCATAGTGTTCTCAATTATACGGAATATATTTTCTTTTACATTTTTATATTAAATAAAATAAGAGAGAATATAAGGTTGTCAAAATACTTTTGAGCGCTACTGTATTATGGAATATGGGTAAAAATCGTTTACAGAGTATTTTAATAAGATTACGCTATTTCAAATGTATTAAAACTGATATAAATGATAAATCGACTGAATTTTCCTACAAGTTGATTACAATAGAATAGCGCATTCATAGCATTTATCGTTCATTTACAGGGACACACAAAAGAAATCGGTTACAGTATTGCCCTTGAGTAATAATGACTGGAAGTGCGTTTTAATTCGGTATGTGCTTTAAAATTTTAATAATTGTTTGTATATTACTCGTTGCATATAAATTCTATACCTGATATACAGAGCTGCACAAAAGAATTCACATACCACTCTCCTTATTAGCGGAAATTGCTGAAGGGGAATTTTCAACTGAGGTATATGGATTTCTTAACTGAACTAAATTTTGGCATGCGTGTAGTTAATAGATACAAATCTATATATAATGTACAGGGCTGCTCAAAGAAATCGGATAACTTTCCGATTATAGATGGGGACAGCTGAAATTGGGCTTTCAAATGTGTTATGCGCTTCCAAATGGTTGAATTAAACTTTATATTTTAACTTATTAAACTGTGCAGTTTTGTTACGTTATTCTATATGTGTAGGAAAGTGTTTCATAATCTATGCTTGATGCATGATTTTTTCTTCCTTGTTATTTATTAATTTAGCAATATTTTTTCTACTAAGATTCACAAATCTCAGTAGGAAATTTGAGTAGTAAATTTTCACCTCTATTTAAAACAAATTTGAATATTATTAAACAAATTAAAGAAAAGAACCTTTTCATTTATTAACTTAGTGGTATATTTTCCTTAGTGTTTTTAATTATTATGAAAAAGATAACGTACTGTCAGTAATAAAGTGCACAACCAGTTCTGTAGCCAGCGTATTCACGTTAAATGAATACAAAATGAGCGAATACAAAAAGATTGTAGGTTCGTATTCGAGGATTCGACACACAGCCATTAACCAGATAATATTTAAAAAAATTAGGTTTTTGTTTGCATGAAAAGGAGAACTCAGTTCCCTTTCTCGTTGAATATCCTCCTAAAAGACATTATGGTTAAGCGGCCGTGGATAAATGAAACTTTTCTGCTCCACATGAAATTAGATTTTTTCCCCTATAAGCCATAAATTAAAAGAACACGAACGGGAGCTTCATAATACAAATATATTATTACGATATAGGTTGGTTCAACACGTATTGTATGATTTTTTTGCAGTTAATTCCATTGCAGTTAGTTCATTTACATCAGAAACTTTTATTCATATTGTATATTTTAAATCTAAAAATTTTTAGTAATTCAAAAAAATAAATTTGGAAATCTAACTGAAACAGGGGGATCAAAACCTGAACCATTTCATCCATTTCATCTAATTAACATCAGATAGAATCTTTTTAAAATTGTCAGTAGTTGATCGGACTAACTTTAATTATTGAGCATATTTGTAAACACATGTTCCACAGTTTTCCGATTCATTCTTTATTTTTCAACATAAATAGCTAAATATTACCGAGAAGTTTTTTTTTTCTTAATTAAACAATTTTGAGCTTTGAGTTAGACTATCTGGTGAGAAAATTTATAAACATCAATGCGAACAATTGTAATCACTAAATAATATCATGCAACTGAAGGAATGAGATGATTATAATTGAATCACTAGTGTAATCAAAATTTCATAAACAGAGAATTCTGCAATAAGCTCAAATAAATTATCACACATAGAAGCAAAACTGTTTAAAAGTAATATACCTATGTAGTTATTCAAAATGAATGGGATCCTTTCAATACTGAACATTCATATGTTACTTTACCTTAATTTGATGAATCACTAACTCCTGTAATCACCTCTTACCTATTTTAAGCTATAGTAAAAACTTATAAAAATAAAAGTTTAATTAATAATAAGCTTGCTTTTCACTGACATTTTGGTTTAATACTAAAATGCACTAATAAATGAATGACCTGCAAAAAGCGTACCTATGTCATTAGAAGATATGATCTCATTACAGTCGTCTACTTCCTTTATTTTCTTCTTATAACCATTTCCTCTAAATTGGATGCCAATTTATTAGACTTGAAGAGTACATTATTACTTGAAGACATATCGCCTTCACTATTGTCCTTTAAGAAAACTGATACAACTTTCCTTATGCATTTCCTTGAGCAAGGTCAAGAGTAAAAATTTGGTATAGGAGAAAAAGACAAGGAAAGATAATTTCTAAGAACTATATTGTGTTAAGAATCAGTGTTTTTGCGATAAATATCGATTTGTTATGCAACATAGCAAACTTGTCAGACTTGTTGTTATCAGTGAGTTTTAGTAAGCTTATTTCTGGGTTAAGACTCACTGACCCAAAATGCTGTGTGAAAAAATTTAAAACTGCCTAAGTAATAAAAAAGATTCACTTCTGTATATGAAATAAATATTATCTACAGTTGATTCGGGAAATTACACGCCTCAATCTCTGAAGGATTTTGGGAAAATGGAAAGTTTTTGTGTATAATAATTAATTTTGAAATATAATGAATCAAAAATAGATTATGTTGCCTTAAATGCAGATGTGTGTGTATGTATGTGCATTTTTGTGCATTATCTTATATTTCGTTTCAATGGGATCAATAACGCAACTCATTATTTGATAGTTTGCATGTATTGATTATATCTCCAAAAAGTTGCATACTGAAATACTGAAGCAATACTGAAGTGCTTCGGGAAAAAAAGAGAGCTCATTAAACTATAACAACAAATTATTTTTCCAATATAATGGCTCAAAAAATTAATTAAATCGTCTTAAATTAAGATGTGTGTATATGCATTTTCGTGCGTTATCTTATATTTTGTTTCAATGAGGATCAGAACAAAACTCACTATTTAGCATTTTGTAATGACTGTTTCCAGAAAGTTCCATTACTCAATATTTAAGTATTTAAAAGCTTTAGAAATAATAGGAGGATTTTTAAACCATAATAACACGTTATTTTTTTAATATGATGAATCGAAATATAGGGTGTCTCAAAAAATGTATACAGAATTTAAAAAACTAACACGTTAGGGATTTTTATCTTCAACAAGATAGAGTACCCCTCCATCTCCACCTCCACACACATTACCATAGAGAACTAAGACCCAGCCAAACAGATGAATTGGACGAAGAGGTTCGGTAGAATACCTTTGCGCTCCCCGAATTTCACGCTACTGCATTATTTTTATACAGAGTCCTAAAAGATTGAATTTACAGTTCAAAATCGGCAACAGTCGGTGAATTGAGAATGTGTGTCATTGAAATCGAATGAACGTAAATACCTAATGAAATTATTCTCTTTGTTTTCGATTCCTTTGCTTCACGTTATCATCATTCCTGGACTAGAACGGCCATCCTTTTGAATAAGGGCATTTACTTTTATAAAACGTCTAATTATCATAGTTCCATTTAACAATTCTAAATTAAGTGAGTGTTAATAAAAATTACGTTATAATAATTAAATTTTGCGTACATTTTTTGGGCCTTCTGTAGATTAGGTTATTTTAAATGCATGATATATATTATATACTCGTATATGTTAGGATATGGGCGTTTGCATTTTCCTATATTTAGTTTCTATGAGAGTGAGGAGACAACTGAATGTTTAATATTTTTTAAAACTGTAGTGCCTTTATATCCAAGCAGAATGTGCGACTTATACACAATCAATCTGCCATTTTTTAATGATAAATAATCAAAATCTTTCTGTTTGGTTGAGAATACCTTTGCGCGCATATCTCATAATTTAAATATTTGAAATTTGCTAGTTTTAAAAATGCGTAATGCATGAATTTAGAAAGAAGTGTTTATTAAATTTTGTGACATAAATGCGATTGACAGTGCAGAGAAAAATATTTTTCTTTTCGGGATACACAGTTGTCATTTACAACATATTCAAAATAACAACAAAATAAGAGTGAAAAATTATGCATCGCGCATAAATTATGAAATAATTTCCAACACTTCCAGAATACTGAAAGGAAACTTATTTAAAGAGATAACAACAACAACAACAACAACAAATAAATAAATAAATAAATAATAAGCAATTTAGAAAACACATAATGCAGTAGAAAATTCAATTTCAGCAATAAGCGTCCCTTGTCGATAACATGTTGGAATTCTTGTATATGATATATAAATTTGTATACACACCGCATATGGGTTTGCTAAACTTAAATTAAGCTATAAAACGCATAACACATTGGCAAATTTATTTTCAGTATTTACCGCCCATAGAAGATTAACTTGATATCTTTATTTTTTTTTATGCAGCCCTGTATATGATCTATAGTTTTTTATGCTCATTACATATTAAAGTAAAAGTTTATTCAGCTAGGAAATTCATAACACAACTAAAATCCTACTTCCAGAAATTATAATCCATAGATAAAAATATCTCCATTTTCTCTCCTAAGCCTGTATCTGAATTTATTTATATTCGTTATATTTATTTATTACATATCTTACTATATTAAATATAATTAATATGAAAAATTCAATTAAACAACACCTCTAAGCAATTCATGCTCATAGTCAGTAATGCTTACCAAATATTTTGCGCAGCTGTGCAATACCTTGTATGTCTATATAGCTATTAATCACCGTACACTTTCAGTTTCAGACATTTTGTCGAATATTTATAGATATCGGATTCTTCTGGAACTACAGGATTACGAAGTACATGTTTGACCTCATATTTGTTAACGTCAATTTGATAAGGAAAACAATTAGGGGCCAACAAAAAATCAAAGAAAAATAATAATATTTGGGATCATCCTGTAAAATAAAATGCACGAAATGATCTATCGCTACAGCATACAAATACTATATGGATCTTGTACAATACGTGTATTCATTCACGTATATTCATAGAAATATAGCTTTCATTTTTCAAAAAATTCTTGCAGGTTTTTTGTTTATATCATGCAGGGTTTTCAATCAAATTTAACGCCAGTTTCAGAAAATTCGGCAAAATGTAGTAGAAACAATATAGTGCAATTGGAATATATAAATATATTAAATATTTGATGAAATATGAGCAGTTATATGAAATATTTTTTATCGGCGCATGTGCGACCTATAACAAAGACTTTTTTTTTTTTTTACACGATTTAACAGCCAACTCTATGGAGCAACTCTTATAAAAAAGCCAGTTAAACATCGTGAAAATTCAGAAAGATATCGGCGATAGAGTGAATTGATTTTTAGTTGTTGTCTAAAAACATCTTCTTTTACTGTACTTCTTTCCTGTGTACTTCTTCGGGTATGGCAAAATTAAATAAATAACTAAAACGCAATCTAAATAATAAAAACTCAATTATTTATTAACGCGATTAATTATTTAAAATAATTTTGAAAAAGCTTATTTTAACAGGTCTGTGAATGAAGGCATTAGATTAGATTCTATAACTTCATGATAAACATTCTCTTTTAGTGCGGAAAACACGGTAAGTTTTCATCGCAAAAACATCGGACTTTTTATATTTAAAGAAAAATCATCATTAACTCTATTTTGAATCCCCCTATATACTACATTACATGAATAAAATTTGTAAAAGGTCTTTACTATGTCTGAACATGACTATAGAAGCGATTTGTAATCGAACTGTGTTTTCCATTTTTTGATAAATAAATTACCTATTGAGTTATAAGCGATTTTGATTACGTAACAAAGACGTTTTTCTCCCTTCGCTGACTGTCTCTTGTTGTTGTTATTGTTGTTGTCGTTTGTTTGTTTTTGCTTTCTTCGGGAACTTCGGTTCAAAACGTCAACTTAGACAATATTTTCTGAAAGATCTATTGCGTTTGCAAAAATACGGGAAAAAAACAGCTCTATTACATGGTTTCTGAACAACAACACCTGATAGTTTCATGCATTTCCGATAAAAATTAAATTTAAACTTATGTCATAAAGTTTCCCTTTTGGATTTGAGAACAGCCTTAAAAGGTTCTTTCTTGTTGAAATCACTATTACAAAATTTTAAATTCGTTTTCTACCTATCTTTCTTTTTAAAAGGATAGTAGAGATGCATTAAAAAATTATTGTTGAGAAAATTTTGAATAAAAATTAAATTTAAGAAATCAGGAAACCTGACTGCGTAAAAAGCGAACTAATTAATTATTTCACATCAATGTTAAACTATTTTTTATATTACTTACCTTTTTTTTATTTATTTACTTGTATTGATGACTTTTAAGTTGTGTTTCATTGTTAGTTCCTGTCTATAAACACTGTTTTGATGAGGCCTATAGATGTCTAAGAAGGTTAGGGTTGCAGTAAAGCTAGAGATCCTATCTACATAACTTCCAAGTTGTGTAATATTTAAACGGAGCTTCCGACTGTAAAATAGTCAACGAAAGACCGTCTTCATTTTGAAAGACCTATCCAATGATATGCCACTCAATAGGGTGAGTAAAAAAAGAATTTCGCGTCTACCGCCATTTTGTATTTTACGGCCGCCATTTTGAATTTATAAAAACAAAAACTAGCCTATAACCATTGGACGGTTTAGACGAATTGATAGAGACATAATTCGTTAAAATCCTTTCAGCCGTTGGGATGTTTCGAGGGTATAAAGAAATCCATATACCCAGATACGCGTGAAACGCATAACCCTTCTTGGCAGTCGGGTAAAAATTATGCATTGTCTTATTAAAAATTAATTTTTTTCATAAATATAGTCAATAACTCCAGCAACTGACACCAACCCTATTTTAAAAAACCTGTAACTGACACAAACTAAACCAGCATCTGACAGTTCATTTGCAAAGATATAAAAAAAAGTTATTTTAAGGAATTATGCTTTAAAAATACTTTAATCTTCATTATAAAAATAATACTTTAATCTTATTTATATATGATATACTACAGATGATATGTCTTTTTTTTCATGTTTTAAATTGTTATCAATGCAGATATCGAATATCTCACATTTATGAACCAGTAACTGACATCTTGTTTCAGACTCCGTTAGAATAATTTAAATTTTAATAATGTTTATTTACAACGTAAATTTAATTTATTATTCTGTTTTTTTTTTAAACAGCGCAAAAAGCAGATTTCAATTTCCTTTAATATAATTAATAGTTCACTCCACTGTCGGAGACTGGAGAAATGAATTTCAAGGAACCAATAACTGGCACCTCCCATTAAGATAGATTAAATATAACTGTAAACTATAAATCATGACCTTAATGTATTATAGGCATATTTTAAATAATTTTAACAAGTATATTATGATGGTTGCATTACAAATAGAAACAGAAAACACCACCTTAATTTTAGAAATAAGATGGTTGCCTCTAAATGGCACTCACTTTTCGTTTTCTCAAAAGTCCCTTCCTCACTGAATACACTGGACAACAGTGGTTTTGTCCTAGAACTAAAATTAGTTGATTCTAGATTACTTTTAGGCGCTGATTCCGAATATGCTTTCCGTTTATCTCTAAATGGTCCAGGTTTTGAGAAATTTGCAAATTTAAATTTATGCAAATTTAAGATTTTTTGTGCTATTTTATGCAAATTTTAGATACAATATATGTCACATCTAATTACGTTTTCTAGATAATGACTACTTGACTATTTGCTTCAGATAAATGTCACGATTTGCATATTCTTAACATTAATTTATCAGTTATTAAGCCTAATTTGCATATTTTTCAATGGTGTAATGTTTACATCACTATCAACTTTAAAATAGTTGCCACAGAATTGGCGTAATGTTTTTCTAGACTAGATTTTTATGCTGATTTCAAATCTGCAGTCTGTTTTCTTATGCCATGTCTAGTTTTTGAGTAAGATGAATTTCTACTTTTGCACGGCATTAACACAGGTTTGATATAAGATGCTTTTTAGGGGTGTGTAATTCATTGACAAGAAGGTGAACAGGGTCAGATTCATATCAGAGACATAAACAAAAATTTATATAATCGAAAAAAAATAAGTAGTAGAATCTATCCTAACTAGTTGAAGTTTATCATACAAAGTATCACAAAAATCTATTTCTGGCTTTTTTGACCAAAAACTAAAATTTCACTTTTTTCAAAAACTAGACGTGATAGCAGAAAACAGATACAATATTTGAAATCAGCTCAAAACACTGGTTTAGATACATATTAGCGTACTCGTGCGGCAGAAATATTTGAACGTCAAGAAACATTATTAGAAAAACAAGAAAAATATTCAAATTAGGTACAATATTTCACAATCACATGTCAGTATAATCTCAGAAACAACGTTTTTGTGAAGTAAATTATGTAGTAAACATAGCATAAAACAAAAAACCCTGTCTGGTATTGCTTTATACCTTAAATTTGCAAATAATTGTAAAAAAATTACTAAATTTGCATAAATTGAAATATACAAATATCTCTCAAACTTGGCGTCCTGGAGTAAATCTAAAACTAGATTCGGAATCGGCACAAAAAACCGCATAAAAAACAACTAATTTCTGTTTTAGTACAGAGCAAAAGTTCAAATTTGTTGACCAGTGATATCTTCTTGCCCTACTAGTGGTGAATAAATTGACCCCAAAACAAAAAAAAGCATAAGGTATCACTAGATAACATTACTTTGCAGAATTTTACAAGAAAAATGCTTATTTGAGTTAGATTTTTGCTGAAGTGTCAGTTACTGGTTAGGTGTCAATAACTAGGGTTTCAGCCTATATTGGAGCAAATCAAATTCTAATAAATTTTCTGGAACTCAAAACCTATAAGCGCATTCAAGTTGGCTGAAGAAAACTGTCATGATGCTACAAACACAATTAGAAATTATTGAGATTACTGAAACAAATTGAAAAAATATTATTCAAGAAATAAATGGTATTAAAGTATTAAAGTAAATAATCTTGTGAAGGAAGGAGGCGTGGCCTCGATTTCTAAAAGGTATGCTGTAAAGAGCATATTTCATCTCATATTTTACAGTGAAGATTTAGCTACGTGAGCAGTTGAGTGACTGACAACAAATTGAATAAAACAATAATGTGTAAAATCACCTTGTAAGAAACAAAGTTCGAAATGATTTCCAGTTGTAGCACATATGGCAATGTAGGTCCTGAACAACATTTATTTCATTTGTTAAGAATAGCACGTATATGCATGGCGATATAAAGGATATCTAAAAACAATTCAAGAGTCTTTCGGAAGTTTTCTGTTTGCAACATAAAGGATTTTCAACCAAATTTAACGCCACTTTCAGAAAAATTCACATAATAGAAAAAATAAACTGTAATATAAATATACTAAATATTTGATGCATGAAATGTGAGCATTTGTATATTTAACTGCTCATGTGCGAACGATGACCTTTTTCTCATAATTTAGTAGTAAACTACATACTTAAACTCACAAAAAAACCCAGTCAAATATGGTGAAAATTCAGGAAAATATCGGCAATATAGTGAGCAATTTTCAGTTGCTTTCTGAAAGTATTTGGATGATAAAGGATTCGATTCTAAATCACTTCAATAGTCATGCCTGTAATTGCCAAGCTTTTATGTTTAAAAATGTGTCCGCAGGTGTCTCAGAAAGTTTTGCGTTGCTAAACAGGTGATTTTTTTCTTTTAAACCACCTTAAGTACACGAGTCTAAATAGGTATATAAGTATGTGTAAAACAACAACAACAAAGTATTTATTTAGATGCATAACATCTCTGAGTCATAAATTTTGTATACGAGCTCTTAAATCTACATAACTGGATACTACTTAAAATCTATATTATAAAGAACAAACGTGCCCATCCGTAACGCTGACGTCATTTTGACGGTGGCAATAGCAGACGATTTAATTTAGCTTTCACTGCAGTTTTTTTTTTTTTTTTTTTTTTTTAACTTCTAAGCATCGCACATTTTTACTTTTTACACCGTCGAATAGGGAAAAAATCTATTTTTAGATGCAATTTCTTTGAAAACTGTATCGCAATTTGTTTCAAAACTGTGTCGTAATTTATTTGAAAACAGTATCGTGGTTTTTTTTAAAACTGTATCGCAATTTGCTTGAAAACTGTATCACAATTTACTCATTTTTTATGGTTTTAAAAATAATTTTCAAGCATGATTTTCTTTTAATCTATCGCCGCCAGGTACAAACAGGCGATTACAAAAGATAAATCTGTTTGCACTTAATTTAATATAAACAAAATAGTTCAGCACTTTTTTCCGGTTTATATTCCATAACGAAATTAGAACTTTACAAATCCATAAATAAAATAATAAAATATAAATAAAACATAAATTTAACACAATTTATGTTACCGATTACAAATGTAATCGGACAATACATTTATTGTCCGATTCCACAATAAATGTAATCGGACTATGCTAAATCACTGAAATTATCAGAATGAAAAAGGGCGATTTCTATCTTTGGCGATTTCTTCGACTGTAAATTCCTGGCACGAGGCCAACACAAAAATATCGCTTTTAAAACGTTTCAAAATTTTATTTGAATACTAATTGCTATTTTTCATATAAAATGATTGTTGGTATTGTTAGCGAAAAACCAAAAAAATATATATTAAATGAAAAATATCTATTAGGGTTTTCAATTAAAAAAATAATATAGTTTCCACCTATATTTTATAACCCGGGAAGTTGGAACTCTTTGTATACGTAATAGCTAAATATTAATTAATAAAAATTTTAAAGAAAATGCTACTCTGTTATAAAATTTTTAATCAAAAAACCATGTGAAAAACAGCAAACTTATAGAAAATACAATTGTTCATTGAATAAAGGAGGTTTTATATTTTGGCTTAATCGCGCAATTACTATAAATTGTATTTTCGTTTCGAATTTATGAAACAATTATAATAATTAATCGAAATTTAATTTCCTTTTGTCGTTTTTGTGTGGGAGTTAACTATACATGATATAATAAAATCATTTTTAACGTAATCTTTAAAATGTTTGGACGAAAAATTCAATATATTAAATGTGATTTCATGTTGTGTTTTTAATAAACTGTTACAGTAATATCTAAAATAATTCGACCATAGGTTACTTTTGGCTATTAACAAGCGTCACATTTTCACAGATGTTAAACCTTTCTATTTTTGAGTACTACTATTTCCAAATAGAAATACTTTCCGTATATACTGCTGAAATTGTGCTGTTAAATAAGGAAAAAATTGCTATTCAAAAGTAGTGGTTCTTGAAAATTGGAAGGTTTGGCAAGTATGCATTTACCTACCATGAAAATTCAATGAAAATTGTAAGACTCTCGTCGTAATTGAACAGTTATTGAAATATGGGATAAAAAATTTGTTTTCGGTACTGGAAAACTAAATTGAGAAATGCTATTTCAGTTATGTAAGGTATAGTCAAAAGAGCAAAGTTCTGCACTTCACTGTAACATCATGTTCACATTTTGCGGCTACTAGAGACTTAAAAAAATTAAGCGTGCACAAATACTAAAGGTGGATTTATCGTATACTTAATTAATCAGGCAGAACAAATGCTAGGTAAAATCTTGTTTTATCTTTGTTTCAACTTTACCAACTCTTGAGGCAACGTTGTTCTAAATTTACGTGCTGCGTACGTAAATCGAGTTAGAAAACGTGATCTTTAATAAAAAACATCAAAATAATTCCATCTGTGCTAGAGTTATACGTGTACATACAATAAAAAGAAATCCATGAATCGATCAACTACACCGTACGATAAAAACTATCATCTGATTTTATCAGCTCCATACTCGAAAACCGTATTTCAAGCATTCCTACGATTAAAATCTTAAATGATATTTAAAATTTTATGATTAAATATAAAATGATAATTCAAAAATGTTTTCTTATAAAGTATGATAACGAATATTTTGCAGTTGAATTTTGTACAAATTTTTCAAAATTCATTTGAAAATTAATTATTTGTGCACTTAATTCAAAATTAATTACAAAAGTATTTATGTTTGAAATGGGGAAAGAATGCGCTGCAATAAATTACACAATTACAAAAACAGCTAAATAAATTAAATATTAAATTTAAGAATATTAATTTCCATTATCAAGCAGATCGCTTGATATAAAATATGAATCTTTACATGAATTCATATATAATTCCATTAAATTGTAGTAAAATGCAATAAAATCTTACCTTCGATATCCCCTGTCACTTCGGCCCAACATTCATGTCTAACACAAAACTGAGAATGACGTGATATTATAAACAAGGAAGTAAAATAAGATCCAAGGTAATGTTTCTACATAAATATTACAGAATACAATGGGTGACGTTCAACGAACTTTTTAAACAAAGGGAAAATCCGCCCTTAATAATTATTTGCAAAATAAAAAAATCTGAAACCACACAATTATACAATGAATGTGCAGTGTGTAGTGTAGCAGATATGTAGTGTGAAAGATTTTTCTTTAACGTGACATTGTACCACTTTCTAAAATATCTGAATTCTATTTCAAACGTAAAATGACTAAAAAATGTATATATTTTTATACATTTCCCAAATTTTTCGAGCTTTTTAAAAATATTTATATTTTTCTATGCTAAATAAATCTTATGCTAACTTTTTTAACTAGTTTCACAAATTGTTGAAATAAGTCTGTTTATTGCCTCCTAAACATTACATAAATATTGTAAGAAAAACATATGTAAAACAAAAAGAACCCCTAAGCATTATGTAAATATAGTGTGGATTTCTATTTCATGTGATACTATGCCGTCTTCTGAAACAGATATTAATTTAAGATCTAAAATGTATAGATAACTTGAATTTTTTTTTATGTATTTTTATGTTTTATGAAAAGAAAGCATAGTAAATTTATATGTCACTTTTACAATTGCATAAGAAAAACAGCATAACACAAATATCAAGCTATATTAGGTAATTTGTATACCTATTATTTTATGACCTATTAGATATATATATATATATATGTATATATGAAAAATATTATCTAATGCTCAAAGTAATCCTTATGCTTCTGTACACCACATAAATATGAAATTAACTCATTAAATTCTTTCACAAATCGATAGAATAAATTTGTTTATTACACCTAAATATTATATAAATATAGCGTGAAAGACATGTATATTTTAAATAAAATTTCCCTAAACCTTATACAAATGTAGTGTGAAAGTTTTTTTATTCAATGTAACGCTATGCCTTATTCTGAAACAGACGTTATTTCAAATGTAAAATGATCAACTAGTGCAAATATTTCTTAGCATTTCCAACTTTTCTGAATTTTTAATAATCTTCATGTTTTTCTATACCGCATAATTCTGATATTGACTCGTTCGCTGATTTCAAAAACTATTAAAATAAACCTGTTGATCGTAATATTCATATCATAATGTATTTTGTTGCAAAAACTTAATTATCATGCTTATAACATTTATGAATATAATGAAATCATTTTTTATGTTACTTTACGAAAGCAGGTTTAGCTCTGCAAACTACTGCTATTACTGCATTCAAAATACAAACCAGTTGTGCTTCCTTTACACTTTTACTCGTAAATATTTTAATAGCTTTAAAAACCATGACTAAATTGGTTTTTAGTTTATGCAAGTCTAGATTTTAAGCTCTAAGGCACTTTTAAGGCATTGTGATCCGTATTGAAGCCACTGCTGGCACACGCCACCCCCCACCCCCACCCACCCTCTAAAATGACCGAGAAATAAACAATTCATCCAAGATCAAACTTAATACAAAAGCATGAACCATTTTCCGATGCTTTATAGTTTCGTCTTAGATAATTCATTTAATTCGGTTAGATACGATTTGTAAAAGTATAAGGCATCTCTATTAAAGTAAAATTATTTATATTAATTCAGAATAATACATTGAATGGTACTCGATGATAGTTGAGTAATAAAATTTGCGCAGTCACATAAAAATACACTTTTTATATTTCGCGAATAACTGGACAAATTTGTAAGCAATCATGTTAAGTTTTATATAAATATAGAAAATGTTTAAAATAGAAGATTAGTCTTAAATTTGTAATGACGTAAAAAGAGTTAAAATTTTAAGAACTTTTCCAGGTATAACATTTCCTTTGCTAAATAGGTTTTGAATTTAAAAATCCACTTATTACCTAATTGCATTTGTTGACTTCTATAGCATAAAAAGCATTGGAGAATATAGTATTTTTGAAATAGTATTAATAAAGAACGTTTACAGCTGAATAGAATCTCAGAATTAAAAAATATCTTCAAAAGTAACTACAGAAATAAAAAAAAACAGTCTTTAGTATGAAATATGCAAAATAGGAAAATAATATAAATAAAAGGAAATCGTCATTCAGACAGAATATAGGCAACAGGAAAACATATTAAACATCTTATCAGTATCAAGGCATGAGTACTTTTATTCTAAAACAATGTTTGCAATCAAAAATATTAAAGTTCAGATAGCATAATTATTTTTACTATTATGAAAGCTTAAGAAATTTTTGTCACAAGGCAGGAAGATTTCTTGCTTTGCATTCCGTCTATGCAAACTCGAATATCAATTCACTTAGCTAAGGCTGAAATTAGAAATGTAAATATCTTTCTAAACAATTTAATGACTCCTTAGACAGTGCGTACAATTTTACAAAAATGGTGGAACCTGTTAGGTGTAATTTACTGTTTTATGAAAGTTAAATGCATATCTTATTTCCTTTTAAAATATTTTTAACTAAACTACTCATTTCAGAAAGGAAAATAAGAAAATACAGCAGTCAAACACATACTATAATTATTAGATTATTCTACACTGAGCAACATACACAAAAATATGAAAGATTGCTACTGAGAAGTTTGAAAAAGGCTTCACTTTAAAATAATATAATTCAGTAATTACATTATATACAGAAAAAACTGTTTTTTATTTGTTTACTTTTTTCCAAACTTAATCATTACGTTTTTTAAATGTATTGACTAACTCAGTTTATTTTTTTAATTAAAAATTAAAAAATTAAAAAAAAAATGAAAGCAAAAAATATATTTATAATGCGCACGTTATGAGTTTTATTGGTTTTTAATCTTACAATTAACATCAAAGAATACGATAATTGCCATTTTGTTAAAGGTAGGATTATTTTTTTACATAAAAATGATAAATTTAAAAAATATTATTTTAATAATGGGTTTGCCGCAACCAACGAAAAAAAAAACAAGCTGCGATAATTCTACCACTCTTGGCTGTCACGTATTCAAAATAGGCTGGTTTCCACATTTGTCAATCTGCAATGTGATAAAGGTAGGCTGCAAAACAGTCGAGATCAATGATGTGCTGCGTCCTGTCTCTTTTTCTGGCTGCGGGTTTCCCTTACATTTCTATTGTGCTTATAATCAGTCATAACAAAAAAATCAACACCAACACATCCTTCACATTTCTCTTCTTGTTGCAGAAAAAAACACTTCACAAATCGCTAATCTTCAACTTTAAATTTTTACTTATCGTGAAATTACGGAAGATAAATTTCAGGAGCCGCATAAAATTGTAAAATAGCACATTATTCTACAAAACTTTTCCTAGTTGTTGTTTTTAAATTAATGTTTCATTAGTAGACTTAACTTTTAAAATAAAAAAAAGAATGTAATATTAAGCGTCAGCCCCATATGACAATATTGTTTCAGGAAATGAACATTCGAGGAAGACTTTTGAGGTGAAATAATTCCGAATTTCAATTATCCTAAACACATTACGTGCCACAACATTTGGAAACAAAATAAATATCAGCTTTTTTAAAGCTTTATCAGCTTTTCAGCTTTTTCTCTATATTTTTTAAACCACCACTCTAACCAATGGGCTGAGAGGACACAGACTTTTTATAAATTATGTTAATATTTTATATGAAATATTTATTTCATTAACTTAAAAATCGTGTTGCTTTTTAATACAAATAGAAAAAATTACTGCTTAAAAACTTTGATTAATTTAATCTTACAATTAACATCAAAGAATATGATAATTACCATATTTTTAAAGGTAGGATTTTTTTACATGAAAATGATAAATTTAAAAAGTATTATTTTAATCATGGGTTCGCTTCAATCAACGAAAAAACATGCTGCGATAATTCTATCACTAGAATAATTTTAAGGTTAATCATTGTTAATTTTAAGGTATAATCATTAAAGTCAGCTGGGTGAGAAAGTTCCACCAGATTCGTCCGGGATAGCTCAAATGGCAGAGCACTGGCGGCTTCAGCCAGGAGATTCCTGGTTCTGGTCCGGACATTTTTCGCCCAGTTGGAAATTTACATCTAATATAATTCTAGCACTCTTGGCTGTCACGTAATCAAAATAGGCAGGTTTCCACCTTGTGTTAAACTGCCATGTGATAAAGGTAGACTGAAAAACAGCCGAGATCAACCATGTGCCTTGTCTTGTCTCTTTCGCTGGTTGCGGGTTTTCCTTACATTATCGTACTGATAAATCAGCCATAACAAAATGATCAACACCAACACGCCCTTTACATTTCTTTTCTTGTTTGTGCAGAAAAATGCACTTCACAAATCACTATCTTCAACTTTAAAAATTTTTACTTTTCGTGAAACTAACAAAGATAAATTTCAGGAGCCGAATAAAACTGTAAAATAGTACATTATTCTACAAAGCTTTTCCCAATTTTTGTTTTTAAATAAATGTTTCATTATTCAACTTAACTTTTAAAGTTAATAAAAAGGATGAAATATTAGGTGTCAACCGCATATGACTATGGAAGATGGCACATGACAAGAAATGAACTTTCGAGGAGGGCTTTTTTTTTTGGGGGGGGGGGGGGAATAATTCCGAATTCTAATTATCCAAAAAACATTACGCACCGCAGCATTTGGAAACAAAACAATTATCAGCTTTGAGCTCCATATTTTTTAAACCACCACTGTAACCAATGGGCTGAGAGGACACAGACATTTGATAAATAATGTTAATATTTCATATGAAATATTTGTTTCGTTAAATCGTGTTGCTTTTTAATACAAATAGAAAAAATTACTACTTAAAAACTTTGATCATGATGTACCCAGAAAACATGTCGAAAAAATAATTTAGATGTAATGTAACTGAAAGAGACTGGAGCAGTGATGAGCGGAAAAGTTCAATTTGACTGTTTAGATAAATCGTAAGATATTGAAAACTTTGCATTAATTCTATTTAAGACAAGGTACATTAAAACTATCGATAGATAATCATAAATATTCTATTAATATGGAGGATAGATTGATATTTGTCAATGATTGTAACTAGTTTAGCAAAACGTAAGTTTACTTCTTTTAGACTGAATCAAGTACAATTTATTTCATGAAATTTTAAAATTATTTTGTGGTTGTATATTCTAATTGTAAATTATGGTTAAATTTAAACATCACACTTGGTTGAAGGATGCTGTGACTAAAGTTAAAATTTAATCACGAAGCCTAGCTCATTTGATTACATCACTATTTTAATGGAATTTGCAAATTAAATAATGATAGTATGAAAATTGATAATTGCTCAAATCAAATTAATATGTATATATATAATGGTGAGTCAAATAAAAAAGATCTAAGAAAATTGAAAACAATCCTTTTATATTTACAACCTTTTGATACCTTATTTACCTTTTAATATTTACAACTACGGTTTTCAGCTTCATCCATCTTTCGAACAATTTATAAAACAATATTTATAGAAAATCAAATATAAAATAGAAGATCGTCACCCAGTTGTCAGTCTCCGTTGAAAATGAATGATGAAAATAAGTCACATCGCAAAAATTCCGAATAAATACCATTTAAACTGTTATATATTATAGATTTACTCATTTTGTATATACAGAACGATTCAAAGAAGGTTGGACAACTTTTTACAGATGGTATGGTACTTCACACTACAGTAAACAATTTTTGTACAGGAAATCTAGGGTCATAATTATGTAGTGTTGCCAGGTGTCCCGCGTAAATCCGGGCTCTAAATGCTCTGGACACCAGTATTTTAAAGTAATTTTCTTTGCCTTGTCTAATAGCAGAATTATCTGCGTTTAAAAATGGCAAAATAAACTGCAAGAAATTAATGGTGTCCAGAGCATTTGGAGCCCTGATTTACATGGGACACATTGCAACATTAGTCACAATCCATTTACTCAGTCCAAAATACAGGGTGTCTCACTCGAATCCGAATTTTTGCGTAAACATATTTTAACAAAATTTGAAATAGACTGACTTTTTTCGTGTGAACGTGAGAATATTACGAGAAATTGTATAGAAGAGGCTAGCAATCTTTTCCAAATAGCACTGAACTAGATTCTTCATGTTTCTGAATTTAATTGACAGTTCATACGATTTCAATTACCAAAATGCTGTAAATTTCTATCACTTTTCATGATATCATTACATTTCGCACAAAACAACGTAATTATGTTTAAAAAATTTTTCAAATAGCTTTACTTAGCGTGCAAATATATTTTCTCTACGTTTACGTATAATACACATTAATAACACATAAGACAAAAAATATTGATACCACTCGTCAAAGATGGATAATCGTTAAGTGTAAGTCCTAATTTTATGCGAGCTACTTATATTTAATATTACGGTACCAGGATTACCCTGATCAAGAAATACTGAAATATTAAATGAACCACCATGAATAAACTGAATATGAATTTCAAATGTAAGCTAATTAGATGAATTTTTGAAAGAGAAAGCTTATTTCGGTCTGCTTTCTACGATAACCTTTGAATGTACTAAAAATAACTTTAGCTGATGAATAAACATACATTTTGAATCGTTTTGATAATAACAAGTTATAATTGGATGTTTTATCCATAAGAAAGAATGATAATTAAGATGATATTATTCTAATAAAGAATGGCAAAAACAATTAAAATAAGATCCAAAATCAAATAATATGCTCTTTTTAAGTTGTTAATAAAAACTAGCAGACGCAACAAAATAGTTTAATTTGCACTTAAAAAACATGATTTTTAAAGATTTTTCGTGCTTGTTAATATTGTACTTTAAAATAGCATTTACTCACCTTTTACTTCTTTAGTGGTATCACATATAGTAAAATATCTTGTTACCACAAAATATAAACTTTAAAAGACGATCGTATCTACTCTGTTATCTGCAACAAAATAAACTCCACCCGCAAAATTTTCAGCTTTTTAAAAAGCAGGAAAACGGCAGAAAATGTTATTTAGTCACGTTATTGTCGCTCTTAATGATAGACTCCAGTCATTACATGACATAATAAATAATATAATAAGGAAAGTTACATGTCTGTAATGTACTTCAGCGGGGTTTCTAACCTTTAGTTTCATTAAGTAAAAAATGGAAAACACCTTATTCATTATAAGTATCTTCTGAAACTGTTACCTTGTGTAGTTTTACGTTGAAGATTTGATACAATAGAGTTTAAAAGTATTGAATGGCTTTGGTATTATTTTCAGAAATTAGAAATAATTAAACATTTTCTCTTCTGAAGCCAGGACGATCCGGTCTTTGAGTTAGAGAAAGTATGTGTTTTTCACAGCAACTTAATGTGAAATCCCGATTTTAAAAATCTTCCATCTAAGGAGCCTCTCGCTAAGTTTGTATTTTCATTTGGCTGTTTTGCCTTAGTGGATAAGAATACTGATTATAATATGGTAAAAATATTTAGAATTGAATATATATTATATATATATATATAAACACATAAATGATGAAAATATTTAGGTATGGGATGTGACAAAATAATCATTCAATGTGTCAATCTTGACAAATAAAGTTGTTTCATTGATGAAAAACTACAGAAGTAATTTTGGTACTTTTGCGTTAGATGAACACTAGTCGCAGATTTGCACCAAAGCGCCAAATGTGGTTAACTGTTTATTTATCAACAAGTCTAGTAATTAAATTATAAATTGTTACTTATAAATATTTTTTCTTGCAAGTTTTCTTTTTTCGAAGGTTTTATATATATATATATATATATATATATATATATATATAATATTATTGGGCATATAGTGTGTATATATATATATATATGTATATATACACTTATATGGCCATTAATCACCGGACACTTTCAGTTTTAGATATTTTGTTGAATATTTAAAAATATACCTGTCGGATTCTCCTGGAGCTTCAGGATTATAAAGACTAGGTTTGGCCTCATATTTATCAATGTCGATTTGATAAGGAGGACAATTAGTGGATCAACCAAAAACCAAAGAAAAATAATAATATGTAGGATTCCCCTGTAAAATAAGTACAGAATCATCTATCACTACAGCATACAAATATGTGGATATTGAGCAATATGTGTATTCATCTGTGTAAGAATAGCACATAAATTCATGGAGATATAGAGTTTTTTTTTTAAAGTTAAACATTTCTTGCATGTGTTTTGCTTATATCATGCAGTGTTTTCAATCGAATTTAACGCCAGTTTCAGAAAATTTGACAAAATGTAGTATAAACAATATAGTGCAATTGGAATATAACTATATTAAACATTTGAGGAAATATGAGCTGTTGTATGAAATATTGTTATCTGCGCATGCGCGAGTGATAAATTTTTTTTTTTCTTTTTATGATTTATTAGTCAACTCTATGGAGCAACTCATGTAAAAAAGCAAGTCAAATATCATTAAAATTCTGAAAGATATCGGCGGATAGAGTAAGCTGATTTGTATTTGCTCTCTAAAAGCAATTGAATGATAAAGGATTTTTCACAAAATGCCATTTCTTATTAACTGACTTTCAGCAAAGGAGTTAGTATGTAATGAATGTCAACGAATAGATTTGGAATAAATGCTTCGATTTTGATAATTCCTTTTATTCTTGGAACAAGCTCGTTCTGGCGATTTTCCAAGAAAAACTAAAACATCAATAAAAATGAAAATTTAAAAAAAAAATTTTAAATGACAATTTATGGAAATTTCTTTATCATTCAGCTGCTTTTAGGGAGCAACTAAAAATCACCTCACTCTATTGTCCATATATTTCTGATTTTCACGATTTTTGACTAGTTTTATTACTTGAGTTGCTCTAATGAGTTGACTATTAAATCATGAAAAAAAATATTTTTTATCGTTATGCATGCGCATATAAAAATAGTTCATCCACAGTTCATATTTCATAAAATATTTAATATATTTATATTCCAATTGCACTATGTTTTTTCAACTACATTTTGCCAAATTTTCTGAAACTGACGTTAAATTCGATTGAAAACCCTGCATGATATAAACAAAAAACATGAAAGAATTTCCCGAAATTTTTAAAACAATTAGGGGAGACCGGGGCACATTTTCCATAGGGGCAAATTTTCCAGCTCGTTTTAATTTTTAAATGAGCCGCTAGGTGACGCTAGCGAGCGAACTGGATGAAGTGGCAACATCTTACGCACCATCAACAAAAGTTATAGCTTAATAGCTGCTGTCACGTCGTCAGAAGAGCTGGTTTTTTTTCATTTTTTCAATGGTGAGTAACATTTTAGGTCTTTATTAAAACGTAAAAAAACTTACTAGCATGAAACTTACTGTTTTGACATTGCATGCACTAAAAAGGGGGTTTTTTCTTCAGATAACTATACATTTGTTTCGCAAATAACTTACACCGCTATTTGTCCATGTAGTGTAAAAGTTCAAATATGGCGACGGGGCAGGTTTTCCAACAACATAGGGAGCATGTTTTCCAACAGGGTCAATCCATTTCAAGTGCTCCAGAAAATCCTTTATTCGTTGCTTGACCATTTTTAAAAAATCTGAAATTTTTTGTACAACAGCCCTAACATGATGGAAGTTCAAAATGGCTATTTTAATTTTATTAATTTTTGTTTGTGCATGGCGGCCATCTTTGTTTCATCGTCTGCAGCAATTTTCTCACAAGAAGGATTTACGGAACTGTAAATAATTCATCGTTTATTTCTACAATTCAAGTGCAGATTAAAGCAATTTGTACAGAATACATTGGGCTAAAAATTTGGTAATAGAGTAGTTTCAGAAACTAACTGCTTATTGATGAAATTTAAGCATAAAAGTTTAGTTTTTTCCAAAATTTGTCCGTTTACAAAGGAAATTTTTCTAACAAGGGAAATTGTGAACATGACATAACTTTTTTTACAAATAGACCGAAAGTACTTGTACTCACACGCCTAGTTCCAGATCTGGGACTTGCTTTCTCTTCACTAAAAAAAATCCCAATTTTTTCAAAAATATCAAAAATCGCACTTTTGAGACTTTGATATCTCTGGTGGGGCACGAGATAAAAATCTGAAGTTCTGGTTTCTGAGAGCATTGTATGGTAGTGTAATACACAAGAAATTTCAGGATAGAGATTTGAATACAAGCTGAGATAAGGCAAGGGTAACATGTCAAAACAATGCTGCTAAACTATTATTTTGTTGGAACAAGTCAAAACAATACTGCCAAACTATCGTTTTGTTGTAGTCATAGCTAAGTATTTATCTCAGAGTGTCATTTAAATTTATTTTTTTTTTATTATCTTTAAATAATAGTAACAGAAAATAAAGCATTTTTCAAAGCTTACCAATTAATTTAAAAAAAAATTATGCCTAAGGCCTACATTTTGTATGGTTTCAGTAATTTTTGTTGTAATTTTAGTAAAAGAAACCTCAGCACTTTTACATAAAGAGGAAAAAAAATTTTATACAAGACCTGAGACGAAAACAGAATAGGTAAAGAGAAAAGCTGTTAATGTTGGCATACTTGTTGAGACATGATCAAACGTGTCAAAACACATTCCTGCTTGTCGGTTTAAAAACCGCAATTTTAATGCTGCTTGTCAGTCCCTGAAACTTGTTCCTACCATGAGTATGTTCCTGTAAATGAAACATTATACGATGTTACCATGCATCAGCCTCAAGTAATTTTCAGAAAATAAAGATATCCAAAGCCCTTTCAAAATTTATACTGCAGAAAAATGACATTTTTGCGTAAGAAATAAGCTAGGAATTATTAATGAAGTGAGACTTGCTAATAGTGATTTCAATGTTCATTTCTATGAGCCAGCAGGGCCAAGATCTTCAATCAAGTTATCAAGAGATGACAAGACTTGGTTCCTACAAATAAAATTTTGAGAAAGATCAAAATTGTGGTTTTTAAACCAACAAGCAAGAATGTGTTTTGACACATTTGATCATGTCTCAACTATTATGACAACATTAACAGCTTTTCCCTTTTGATCTTTCTCAAAATTTTATTTTTAGGAACCATGTCTTGTCATCTCTTCATAACTTGATTGAAGATTGTGAAGCCCTTGCTTGACTTAAAGCCCTGCTGGCTCATAGAAATAAACTTTGAAATCACTTTGTGCAAGTCTAACTTCATTAATAATTCCTTGCTTACTTCTTACGCAAAAATGTCATTTTTCTGCCGTATAAATTTTGAAAGGGCTTTGGATATCTTTACTTTCTGAAAATTACTTGAGTCTGATACATGGTAACATTTTATAATGTTTCATTTACAGGAACATACTTATGGTAGGAACAAGTTTCAGGGATTGGCAAGCAGCATTAAAATTGGGGTTTTTAAACCGACAAGCAGGAATGTGTTTTGACACGTTTGATCATGTCTCAACATGTATGCCAACATTAACAGCTTTTCTCTTTCCCTATTCTATTTATGTCTCAGGTCTTGTATAACATTATTTTTTTTCTTTATGTAAAAGTGCTAAGATTTCTTTTAGTTACTAAAATTACAACAAAAATTACGGAAACCATACAAAATGTAGGCCTTAGGCATAATTATTTTTTTTTAATTAATTGCTAAGCTTTGCAAAAGGCTTTATTTTCTGATACTATTATTTAAAGATAATCAAAAAAATTAATTTAAATGACACTCTGAGATAAATACTTAGCTGTGACTACAACAAAACAATAGTTTGGCAGCATTGTTTTGACATGTTCCAACAAAACAATAGTTTGGCAGCATAGTTTTGACATGTTCCCCTTGCCATATCTCAGCTTCTAGTCAAATCTCTATCCTGCAATTTCTTGTGCATTACACTACCATACAATACTCTCAGAAACCAGAACTTCAAATTTTTATCTTGTGCCCTACCAGAGATATCAAAGCCTCAAAAGTGCGATTTTTGACATTTTTGAAAAATTTGCGATTTTTTTTAGCGATGAAAAAGCAAGTCCCAGATCTGGAACTTGGCGTGTAAGAACAAGTACTTTCGGCCTGTTTGTAACAAAAAATTATGTCATGTTCACAGTTTTCCTTGCTAGAAAAATTTCCTCTTGTAAACGGACAAATTTTGGAAAAAAACTGAAACTTTATGCTTAAATTTCACCAATAAGCAGTTAGTTTCTGAAACTACTCTATTACCACATTTTTAGCCCAATATATTCTGTACAAATTGATTAATCCGCACTTGAATTGGTGAAATAAACGATGAATTATTTACAATTCCGTAAACCCTTCATGTGAGAAAATTGCTGCAGACGATGAAAGAAATATGGCCGCCACGCACAAACAAAAATTAATAAAATTAAAATAATAGTCATTTTGAACTTCCATCATATTAGTGCTGTTGTACAATAAATTTCAGATTTTTCAAACATTGTTGAGCAACCAGTGCTGGACCACTTGAAATGGATTGACCCAACATGTTTCTCGTTTGAAAACGTCCCCCCCTCCTAAATCGGCTAGTCTTATTGCATCAAAAATGTATTTATTGAGTAGTAAAATGAGCCAAATAACCATATATTACTACGAACCCGTTTGATCATTTAGTCATTTCAGTAAAACTATCAATATTAAAACAAGGTAAATTCAAAAATATAATAAAATGTCAATTTAAAAAAAGGGTTCATTTAATGAATCAATTTTATGTTAATTATGCCTTTATAGCTATAAGCTACAACACTGAGATCGCAGTGTGTATGGACCCCTCAAAAAGCAAATTAACCGTGCTTAGAGCTGCTCCACTGGCGTTAATCCACAGTCAATATTATGGCCGGTTTTAAACGTTAAAGAATTTTCCCACTGAATAATGAAATATTTACAGACTGCTTTTATGCGATCCTACTTTTCTAACAGGCCAGCTCCTGCCGCACCAACAATCCTGAAATGATTTCAGACTTTCCTGAATAATCAATTGCCCCCCCCCCCCAAAAAAAAAAAACATCAAACAAACAAACAAACACCGAAAGCATCTAAACCTTCTACAACAACGCAGGCTAGCACTTCCAAAGAAGCTGTTCCTTAACCCCTTAACGGTCACCTAATATTTGGAAAAACTATAAAAAAGTACTTATTTTTTTATTACAGAAATTGAATAATTATAAGGTTTCTATGTAAAATATGCAATTAGTTTCTTTTTAAGGCGAAAAAAAAGATGTAATAGAACGATTTCACATTTGTGGAAAAGCCATCTTGCGAGAATTCTGTGTTTTAATGTTTGTTTTACACCATACAAATTAATCCGAATAAGACCTTTATTTTTCACATCTTAGATCTTTATTTGTCATCATGAAACAATTTTTTACAAATAATATAATATACATTAAATTTTGATTATTAATAATTTTTTTGAGTGTGATATATTCGAAACATGGAATACAAAGTACAACATCGCAATCAGCGCCAAAAACAAAACATATACGCTAATGTTCAAAGACTTCACACCGAAATGCCAGTTAAATTTTTCTGGTTTCAGAAGTTTTTTCCAGCAATAAATCTCCAGCCCGGAAATATGACGGGCACGAGAAATAACGAACGACACCTCAGCCACTGCCCCCTCCATAATGCCATTTCGCTGAGCAGACGACAATGTGCTGACGTCATCGACCGGAGGCGAACATTTTTTTACCTCTAGCCTCACTGCCCCCTCCACAATGCCATTTCGCTGAGCAGACGACAATGTGCTGACGTCATCGACCGGAGGCGAACATTTTTTGACCTCTAGCCTCACTGCCCCCTCCACAGGAGAAGGAGGCAGTGCCTCAGCCCATGATATTGACGGGAGCGAGAATTAAGGGGTTAAGTTCTACTCAAAATTTCCCTATTGCTTATGAAAAAGGCATTCCTTCTACATCCAAACAAACTTTGCCTACACCAGAAGAAGTTAGGACTTTTGCGAAGGCTGCACTAAGGAGGCAAACACGGCGTGAAAAGAAAAATAGGAAGATTCTCCTGTTAAAAATCAGCTGAAAATGGAAAAAAAAAGATTCATCTAAAAAAAAAGGGAAACTGCAAAAGGAATCAGATAAAAGGGGCGAGAAAAAACAAAATCCAATCCCGGCCAGGGAGCTGTTTGGACCTTCGTCTTGAAATGTAAAATGGATTAAAACTGGTTTTTTATGTTACTGTTATGTTACTATGCATTTAGTTCACAATAAAAAATACTTAAAATTAACAAGCAAGATTTATTACCCATGTTTTACCATTTAAAGTATAGTTGAAAACTTGCTCCGCATATGGGGCACATGTTCCAACGTAACATGATTAGACTTCACGCTTTTTTGTGAAAAAAAGTATATTTAGTTTTTTGAAAAATAATCGTGCCAGTTTGAACATAAAGGTCTAGGGAATACAATGATATTCTGTAGATATCAAAATAGTTAAAAATAAAAAATACAAAAATAAAATTATAAAAAGTTGGAAAACTTGCCCCGGTCTCCCCTACTGTATCTGCATGAATATAAGTACTGTACTTACACAAATGAATACTTATATATTACAATATTCACATATTTGAATACTGTAGCGATAGATTATTTCGTGAATTTTATTTTACAGGGTTATCCTAAATATTATTAGTCTTCTTTAATTTTTTTTTGGCCCCTAATTGACCTCCTTATCAAATTGACGTTGATAAATATGAGGTCAAAAATATTCTTTGTAATCCTGAAATTCCATAAAAATCCGACAAGTATATTTTTAAATATTGCACAAAATGTCTAAAATTGAAAGTGTCTGGTAATTAATAGCCATATAGTGTATATTTCAGTATGGCTTAGATAATTTAGCAAATGTTAGTATACTTTTCACATTTTTTGCGAATGTCTTTATTGGCCTTCGTTCCAACATTTGTACTTGGCTCGAAGTACGCTGTAAAAAAAGACATTTTTTTCTGAATTAATCAAAGTGTAATCAAACCACGAACGAAAGTATACAATAACCTATTCAGAGTTACCCACGATTCCAAAAAGCGCTCTTTATCTCTAGAAAGGACTTATTTTTGTGAAACGTTTCTGAATAGCTTTTGTAGTGTATTAATCTATTTTCTCAACACGGAATATAGGTTTTTCGGATGCTATATATTCTCAAGTAAATATTTTCATGTTCAAGAAATATGTTTTATAGACCAATGTGATTAATTAACAGCATTAAAATGAACATTAAAATTACTATTATTTTTTTACTCTTACGTGTATAAATTCAATTACACAGCTGAAAATCTTTAATTGAGATTCATAAAAATTCATATTCCGGTTTGAGAAAACTGATTAATACACTATAAAATTACTCGGAAACATTTCCGAAAATCGGTGACTGCAAAAGAAATTTTGTTTTTATAAATCCTTCTTAAAATCTCAAATATTTATTGGTTTCTGGGTTTTCTAAAGATAAAGAGTCCTTTTCCGAATCATCGGTAACTCAAAAGATGTTATTGTAGGTTTTCTTTCGTAGTTATATTATACTTTCGTTGATTAAGAAACATTTGTCTCTTTTTACAGTGTAGTGTTTGTCCAACGGCAAGCGTACCGTAATTTTTATAGTCATTTTCCAACTGACAAAAGTCGAGAATCTAATACATGACATTCATTTTAGAAGTTGTCTCAAAGTTAGCGATGAGTTCAGTTAATTTTAATTTTCTGGTATAGTTGATATCATGAAGATAATTTTCAAATGAACAATCAGCAAATTTCCCTATCTTTTACACATATTGCTCCTATGCTGACTTTATAAAAGTAGTTTAATTGCTATATAAGTTGTGAATAACTTTAAATTACTCAATTTTATTCCATACATAAAGCAGTAGTAGAGGTAGAGGACCACTATCTTTCAAATATATAACTTATACTTATCAAGTGCTGCTTTTTTATTTATTTTTTTAATTTTGGTAACCGTTTCTGCCACTTTTGAGATTAGAGGTACTAACTTAAGGGGTCAGATACCCTTTGAACTAACAAAATACATGAAAAAGTGATATCTATAAGAATTGCAGTCATTCTATAATTCACTTTTAATTATAAAATTTAAAATACATATTAAGAAAGATTCATTTTGTCAGTTAAAAATCTCAAAAAAATATATACACATATATAAAGTCTTTTAATTTATTTGTATAAATACAGTCGGACCTCTATTTAACGAACTTCTATTTTGCAAATTTCTCTATTTTGTGAACTTTTCCTTGGAACCAAGAACATTTTGCGAATTTCTTCGTAAAATAACCTCCAAATAGCGAAATGCATTCTCTATTTAACGAACTTTTTCTTGTGATCCAAATTTTTTTTTCCTCCCCATTTCTGAAAATATTTCTGAACATTTCAAACTTATTCTTTCTTTAAGCACATTTTATTATGTTCAATGGCCTTGAACTGGTTTTACCATGAACCTTCTTTGTCAGCAGTGAGAATTCGGTAAGTACGGAGAACGAAGACGATAATCCCTTAGAGTAACTTAAAAAAAAAATGTGGATACATATGAGAAAAAAAGAAGAAATTAACCATGATGTGCTGATTGATGATTGTATTTCACTTATTTCTGAAATTGAGACCTCGGAAACACTATCCGAATTGCATATTTTCGACAGTGTGAAAAATAAAAACAATACAGCAATGAATTGCGATGAAGACGAATATGATGATGATGGAAATGATCATGGTGCAGGAATTCCCGGAAAAATGTTTTGTTTTCCTTGCAGATTTCAAAGATTTAAACACATAGAAAAAATGAATTAATGATGGATATTGGTGGGTAAAATAAATAAAACAAATCGAAATAATTTATTAAAAAAAATGTGATTAATTACTTTTAGTAAAAATATTTAGTGTTTATGAATTTAATATATGTTTTATGTAGTTTAAAGAATTTTAAAAGATGAATATCTATTTAACGAATTTTCCATATAACGAACTTTTTTCCGGGATTTAGCGACTTCGTTAAATAGAGGTTCGACTGTAATACAATTTTTACTAAAGAGATATTCTTGCATTCATTGCGCGCATGATTTTTTACATTTGAATGGCTAAAACAAACCAAGATTTTTTTTTATGAATACAGATATAATGTGCTTTCAAAATGACCTACAATGAAAAAAATAAAACTTGTAAATCTCGAGAATTTTTTTTAAAGAAACTTGAAATATCGAGGTATTTTTTATACAAAAGAATTGTAAAAATCTGATTTGAGAAACATAATAATAGGTCATTTTGTGCCTCTGTACGTTTAATACATTTCGTGAAATTCTAGGCAACCATTTTTTAGAAATCGTGAGCGCAGTGATCAAAATCACCATTTTGAGAAAATTGACTTTAAAGATTAAATCACTCCTTGATCATATAGGAAAAGCTCAGAGTGTCTTAGACATAACTTAATGCAAATTTTTGAATGGGATTTGTTTTTAAATGTTCCTACGGAACCATATTTAATTATAAGCTATTTAAAAAATTGAATTTTAGACACTTTAAAGAAATACCTGACACCTTAAGTAATGAAAATGTATCTGATGGGTATCTGAAATGTGTGTACTATGTATCTCACATGTCCTTATGCATAAAATAAGGAGTAGAACTAAAAATGCTGGTAGATGATTTTCTTGTTCTGTTGTGAATATAATTTGAACGTTTGGAAATTTAAAAATACTCATTATTTATTGTCAATGATGTAGTGAGTATTGAAATATACAAAAGTTCTAAAGTTCTATCATGTGTCAGAATTTAATAATCTAGGTTGGTTTTGCCGCAGGTACATTTTAATAATGGAGTGCTATCTTGTTCTAATAATGGAGATGCTATCTTGTTCTAAAGTGCAAGTTTAAGTATAGAATTTTTTAAGTATAGTATCGCATTTATTTGAAATAAAATTATTTTAAGCTTTATAAGCCGGAATTATTAGCTTTTTCATACTTACAGCCACTGTTTGTGAAACAGATTTTAATTCCTCTGATGATTCATGCTATTCAAAACTTTATAATATTTAAATCGCACTCTGTTTAAAATGGTACCATTATAACATTCGTATATATTTTATTAGCTGTAAATAAAATACAGGTTATTTAAAATAAATTTTTATATAAAAAATTTATTATGCTGAAAATATTTTTTAACCTATAAGATTATCCATAGATCAGTTTTGTCTATATTACAGTAAGAGCGGCACCTTCAGGGAAGATGTTTTTCAACGCTTTTGGGACAAGCGTTACACATACGTGTCATATAGGGTGTGTACGAATCATATTTTTTAATACTATTATTTCTTATTAGAATAATTTTTGTCTTATCCAACAGCAGAATTTCTGTGATTAAATAAAGCGAATATTTCGTGGTTAAAGCAAAGTGACTTAATTTCAGTTTTTGTGAAACCCTAAAACTCTTGTACAGGCAATACGTTCTCACTGAACTAGTTCTGAGCTAAAACGACTTATTTTGGTTAAAACGATTCCAAGCTCATTATTGTATGCATTTCACATTAACCACAGCTGCCATTAGCTTATATAAACTTCATAACAATTATTTTACAAACACTTAGGCCACAGTGGTGTTGTCTTTAAAACAATATGCATACCTAGGCGTATGGGAAAACAAACCTTTAATTATTATGGCATTAACAATAATTTGATTTACATATGTCAAAAGCTTCATTAGCAAAAGCATCGTAATCTTGCACGCATGATCTTTTCCTTATTACCTAGAAGAATGCATCCATATTAGTATATTCTCATGTACGCAAGTTGCCCTTCTAATTTTTTAACGAATTTTATTACAATCTTCATTTAGCATTTCGAATTATTATTTTAATGGTTGTGATTTTACTAGGCATTGGTCATTTTTGGCAATATTGCGATAAAAGGAGCGCATTTACGAAAGTTTAATTTAAAGGCAAAGGGGGTCATTTTTTTTTTTAATGAAACCCTGATAATCTTGTACAATCAACCCGTTCTTACTGAACTAATTCTGAACTCTGTTAAAATGAATTCATGCTCCTTATTTCGTGGCTGCCCCACAAATCATTGAGCTAAATGAACCTACGATAGCTCATGGATCAGGCATGTCCCAGGAGTATATAAACATGTGGCCCACGAGCCATGTCTGGCACGTCGCACAGTGGGGTATTTTACAAATCTGGGCGGCCAAAATTATTTTTTTCTTTTAAACTAATTTAAACGTTTAAAGCAGTAAATAAATGCACTTTTTGAAATAAATATTGTTTAATAACTTGAAAATCATGGATGTTTTGAAACTTCGTATTGATATTTATTGATCAAAATTAGTATTATAAAATAAATGATATTTATGATAAGCAGTATTATAAAATAAATGATAATATGATAAATAGTATCATAAAATAAATTATAATTATGATAAATAGTATTATAAAATAAATGATAATTATGATAAATAGTATTATAAAATAAATGATAATCATGATAAATAGTATTATAAAATAAATGATAATCATGATTAAAAAAATGGAATAATATATTGAATAAATTATAAAAACAGATTATTAATGATAAGAACAATTAGTTTGTAAATCACCAAGGTGGGATCTTTTAATCAGATGATAATTCAGAATCGTAATCTGTTTCTTCATAATCAGAATCCTCTGGATCACGAGCTTCAGAAGATTCCATAGGCAGTAACATTTCTAGAGTTTCTTTATGGAACAATTTTGATTTTTTTCTTATCGTGGGTCTTATTCCAGTTAAAACTGGATCTGAACTCAAAAGCAATCTGTTGAGAACATCACGGTTACAAGAAATTCTTGAAAATTTATGCGATAGATTTTGGCGAAATAATCGAAAATGTTTGTTCCGTGCTTCGGCTACTTCTTCAGACAATTGTTCTACTGGTAAAGCTTTCTCTATCACAATGCGTCCATAGATTAATATTTTATGCATTGTAGGTGACATTGGATACCATTTATATAACTGGACGTAGAGCTCTGCTGTTTTTTCTGTATATTCTTAAATTTATCAAGGTGAATTTTGTGGCCACTGGATATGGTTTCAAGAATAACTTTAAATCGATATATTAAATTTTCATCAATGCCGGTAATTTCCGCTGCTAGAGATGGGTCAATAAAGAATCTTCTGTGTAAAGTATGTGTAAGTACTTCCACATCAGTCGAGCTCCTCAAACTTTCAGGCTTTCTCCGCTTTGACCTGTCACTTGATTCAGTGAAAGCTTTTGCTGGCCTTCCTGGTCGATTTATTTTTCTTGAAATTTCTACTGTACCTTCAAGCCATTCTTTATTATTTTTCACAAATTTATCTAACATATAATGGGCTTCGATCCATTTGCTCTTGAACTGTGATTTAAATTGGGAGAAATTGTGCTTGAGGTTTTTAATTTCATCATCATCAAAATTATCGCCATTAAGAAGGTAATTTTCAAGGAAATTTAATCTATGATTAATGTTTGGCAAATTCTGCTGTTGCATAATGTTTAAAAATTCCTTTCGAGTCATTACTCTGACATTCAAAGGCCCTAAATAAAAATAAATACAAAATATGAACAAAAAAGAATGCATAATAATTATATGCAATTTAGATAGATAACATCATTTTATCCCTTATTTTTAAAAAAATCTCACAATCTTTCGCTAACTTTTAACAAAAACATATGAAAATTGCCTCGACTTATTTTTTAGATAAACAAATGTTAATAACGAGCAATAAATTATTTCAATTATCTGAAAAGAGCTTAAAAAGAGATAAAAGGGAATGAATACATTACTTTAAAGCAGTTTTTTTTTAAAATTATATAAATTTAATTTCAATCAGAATAACTGAAAAATAAACAAATCTGATCACTTTCTATTGAATCATAACAATTTTTTTCATATTAAAATTTATATGATAAATATCAGTTAAAAATCAATATATAGTAATTTTGTATGCTTACTCAGAATTTTGGAAGAGCATATTTATATCGCCTTCATTTTAAAAAGGGGACGAAGGTGGAACTACTTTAAACGAAAACACAAATAGAAGGGTGTATATTTATTGGTACAACAAGTAACTTTGCTTGGAAATGTTTGGAAATATAACTAAACACTTCGTGAATTGGGAAACAAGGGAAAAAATAATAGAAAAATATGCGTTATTTTAAATTAATTTTGTAAATACTAAAACTATTTCTTTCTCAATTCAAAGTTAAAAAAAATAATGATACATACCTTCCTCGTCACTATCCATAACGATTAGATTTTAAATACTTCCAAAACTAAAGTTATTCAAATTCAAAAATAGAAAGTCACAATAAAGAACGATTTGACACTCATGCTCTTAACGCAACACTCCAGTTTCAACTGATAACAGGAGGTCATCGTTCACTTAAAGGAGATAAAAATCGCATCACGTGATTCCCCAATGATTCAGTTTCAACTTATATCCATCCATTCGATCCTGCGTTGTACTTTATGAAATCGACTTTTGGCCGCCCAGATTTGTAAAATACCCCACTGTGCGTCGATAACTTATCTGTGGCCCGCATGTCTGATTCAGTTGCCTGAAACGCATGTAGGAGATACATTTTGAGCGAAAATGTACACCGATCTTAGAGGTGGTAAATATCCGAGAGAATTATAGATATGCAGAGAGATCTAACTTATGTTTTTAATTTCAGCTTCGAGACGTTGTGGCTATAAAAACACTCAGTAGGAGTGCTACAACAGGGTTCCCACATTTTCAGAGAAAATACCAGTATTTTCTTATAGAAGAATTCAACTTACGTAATCTTACGTACGATTGCCTAAGACGAATTTTTCTCTAAGTAAATACTGGTACCTTTCTGACCTAAAATCGGGGAAAATTCCTCATCTGTTGGAAAAGTGTACAAAGCGTTGGGTCTTGAATCTGAAAATTTAAATATAGTAAAACTTTATTGTAATTTTCTTTGAATTATTAAGTGTTTTATGTTGAAAATGATGCTTTATTTTACTGCTCTCAATTTTATATCACATTACAAAATAATATGCTGTATTTTTTAAATACAAACATATGTGTGGAAGAATTATTGAAATACGGAGTTAAATTAATTGATATTTAAAATTTCAGAGCAAAAATGGTCTTTTCAGGTGCACGTATTTCGAGTTCAGGGAAATTTTTTTTATAGAGATTTTTATTAAGATTATTTTACAAAATAAATGGATATATAACAACTGTTTTTCACAAGGTCACATTGCTTTACGCTTCTGATGAATTGCATTTAATTTGTCGTTACATTATCATAAATGCATTTTTATTCCCCATGCAGTAAAATGTGAAAACGCATATATACAAATATATTTCTTGGGCCATAGAAAATAAATCCGTAAGCATACGGGTGGTATACTAAAAAGGTCAAATAAAATTTTAATGAGTAGCTTTGAAATTGACACAAATCCTCATCTCCTTTTCGAACACGAAAAACACTGAAAATATCACCAGGGCTAATTCACGTGGGCCATACTTTGAACACGTCGATTTTAGTTTTGAGTAGGGATGTAGTGGAGGGTATACGGGGGTATACACCGTATACCCTCTGGATTTTTTTAAGGAACAACGTATACCCTCTGTTTCTCAAGAAAGCTATAGTATATATACATTAAGGTATACCCCCTGCCTGGAACGCATATCCTCTGTGTTTTTTTACCACTACACCACTGGTTTTGAGCCCTTGAATTATTTTCATTATTTCTGTTAGTGAACATGTCATTGTTAATGAAACCTGTGTGATCTTTCTTCCTCTTATATCATTGTTACTTATATATTTGTTTTCGCACACTCCTTAGGATTTATGAAAAATTGTGTTAAAGGTCTTTACTACATTCATGTTTTAAACGCAATCAGTGTTGTCTCAAAAACATTGTGTTTACACAATCTCAGATAAAAACAAACCCCTGAATAAATATTACATTAGTAATATTTTTATTTACATCTGTCAGAAGCGCCAGTTGCACAAATACCGTAATTTTCCGTACTATGATCATTTCCCTATTATCTGAAAAACGATAATCATGTTGTAATTTAAATACACAAATAAGCCCTCTTTTTTTTTTTTTTTTTTTTTTTTTTTTTTTTTTTTTTTTTTTTTTTTTTTTTGCAAATTTTAATGTTGTTTGCTTTTGGAATTTTTTTAATTATTATTTTCATAAGAGAGTAGCATATTTAGATGCCAGTATTATGAATAGTAAGAATGTGAAAGCTAATTTTGCCTTATTTTAATTGCTTTTAATAATGCAATTATCCGAATTGTTAATAGGAGAAAGCTACCGTACACAGAGTAGCACCCGCGTGGCGGAATGCTTCTGATAGAAAACTTTAAAAGTAATCAACTAACTCATTATCATTCTCATAAAAAGAAGCAAAAATCCGAGAAATCAGCCAGTAGCAATTAATATCAAACAGGAAAAGAAATTACTACATTTCTGTTTCAAGATAATGCCGCGTATTTTCGTAAATATTCTATAAAAAATATTCATCCTTAATTGTTTTATAAGTTTCTTATTAACAATGAGTCTATAATTACCCATATAACCATATTTTAATCGTATATATCTTTAAATAAGACAGAAATCTGAAATATTGCTGTAGTTGACTAAAAATTTTATATTTTCGCATAAGTTTTATCTTTTTCCCCTAACTTACTAATTAGTATCGGTGATTAATATATGTGTATATAAGCGTATTTCTGATACATTTTTTTTAACTTATTTCCATGACAATGTAGTAAAACACTTTTCACTTACAATTTCTAACACTTTCGTACTTTATTTCTATAGGATATTAATAATGTACAGTCTTGGGGGAAAAAAAGTAAACACCCCTACTAACTGCTCAAAAAATTATCGTATAAGAAAGTTACAGGTACCGAACGATTGGAAATAAAGTCTACTTTTAAGTGATGTATATAAACTTTGCTTAGGGAGTCTATATAAATATTAAAACTAACCCAAATATCATTTTTATCAATAGCAATACTCAATTTTAACGTGATATTTCAAATCTTCCGTTCAAACTATGCCTAGACACCAAATTTCAAGTCATTGGAATGATAAGTTTTTGGAATTATAACCATTCAAAAATTGGTGCTTCTATTGTTAAATTACATTTTCATATTTTTATTAATATCTCCTGAAATTATTCTCCTAAATGTACTAATTGTTTTATAGCAATAATACTAAAATACCCAAACGTAAATACGTTGAATTTGCAATTTTTATAATTTTATGATATGAATTATGAATTATGAAATTAATATTCGAAAAAATTATGAATTGCAACCTGCAATTTTTTGATGGATTTAAATTTATTAAGTCCTGCTTTGTGGAAATCCAAAATTTCACATTTTTCTTGCAAGTAGTTTTCAAATTATGCTTAAAAGATGATAGAAGTGACTAGATACTTTGAAATTCCTTATGCTATCCTGTAATCTAGCCGTCTTCAATGACTGATTGAGCGGCACTTAATCAGCCTTGATCAAGAAGGGGGCTCTCTCTGTCAACAATCGAGTACCGAACTTCAATTTGGATACAGCCCTTAAAATACACTCGTTTTAAAAAAACTAATTTCTCGTAAACTTATCGTACGAAGTGAATAAAAATTAGTTTTTGGGCTAATTGAAGGGTGTAGGGTTCATTTATGCTGTCGGAATTGTGTATTGCTATTGGAAAAAACAAAGTTGTGGTTCATTTTAATATGTAGATGGCTCCCTAAGCAAATTTTATTACCAATAGTGTGGTACCAGTAATCTTCTTCTACGGTAATTTTTTTGCAGAGTTAGTAAGGGGTGTTTACTTTTTTTCCACGAATGTACATTGTACACGTGCTTTGTAGCACCTTCAATGTTATTTTTATAAATACATAATAAAACACTTTTGTTTCCAAAACTAGTTATTATATTTATTCAAAAAAATTACATTTAATAATTAATTAATAATCATTTTATCGTCGTAATTGTTTAAATTTAATTTAAACTACTATTTAACAACTTATATTTTGTGTTAGTTGCTAAAATCTTCATAAGCCTAAGTAATTATTGTTTTTCAGTAAACAAAAACTATTTTGCTTAAGAAACAGGAAAATCAAAGACTATAGAAATTAACGTTATGCATACGCCTAATATGTCCGTGGCTATGTTAATGAAATCCGAAAAGGAAACAAAAAACTTGATTTAAAAAAAAAAAAATCAGAAAATTTAAAAACTAAACTAAACAGGTGATGAACAAGAAATGAAAAAGAAATCTGAAGATCCATTTTAAAAGTCTTTATATAAAAATTTTAAACATACAACATTACTGAGAATGCTGTGGGGCATCAATTGCAGTGAATTTTTCTTTTTTTTTTTTCGTTTCTTTTTGCCTCCTGTTGAAGAGGGAAAAGGTAAATCAACAGCTTTTCATTTTTTTTTGTTTCTATATGTACACATTTTATTGAAAACAATCACCTATTTCTCAGAATGTTTGTTATTCAAGGCAGGACCTGTATCCATCTAAGGGAGTTCAAATTTTCTGTAATGTCCCGTAAAATATCCATAAAAATGTTACTATATTTTTCTTTTAATATGGGCACTTCTACTTTGATGTAATAAACTTCCGTTTAATTTATGAGTGTCTTATTTCATATACTGCTATTTTGTTAATTTAAAGTAACCAGAAATTCAAGTTCATCTGATATTTTGAATGAAGTTTAACAGGTTTGTACAATAAATCAATTCCTCCCAAGCTTTGATCTAATGAATTTTTGTTTTTAAATGTTGAATGGTTTAAGTCACTTACTATTTCACTAATATTTCCCTTTTCCAAGATTAAATAAAAGACAAGTTTCCCAGATTAGTGAGCAGTAAGAAATATAAACTTACAACAAAAGCAAAATTTTAAGAACACCATGGAATTTCCTTTACATTCAATGCCATTATGACGTGAATATGCTTAAAATACTAATTTACAGTTGGCCCAAAATCTATTTTAGTCGTTAGCATGCTTCTCCTTAGTCTAAAGATGCTGAGTTTAAGCCATTTTTACGTAACATAGTCAGTAGCGCGAAATCAACCAATTTACTGGGCCACAAAAATCGTAAAGTGCCGTGGGTACAAAAATATCTTTGTCAAGTCCTGTTGTATTGCATTTTGTGCTTGACTCTCTCTTAACATGTAATCTACAATGGCCTTTTGGGAAAATATATACATAATTCCCAACTCACATTCACCTTATAGCTTGTTTGTACTTTTAATTCTACTTCCGAGTGAGAAAAAAATATTAAATGTTAGCTTTAATTAGAAATGAATTATTTTCAAATATGTTTCTTTTCTGCTATAAATATCACGCAGCCGGACTCATCGCTATTACGGCTATCTTCATGTGATGAGTTAAATGAACATCAGAGGGAAAATAAAATAAATACACTGTCGCAACACTGCAGAAATTTTTCATAAAAACTCGGCTATTATTTCGAATTCACAAAAATCCATTCTTATACAGGTTTAAAATAACTATTCATTCCGAACATAATAAAATGTATTTATTTATTCTGCATGTAAAATTATTTATATGCATATTCTTCAACATTTGGTATAAGTTTTAACATAAAAACTATTTTATATTATTTTTTATGAAAATAAACAGTCAGAGAATTTCGTACTAAATGCATAGTAAAGATAATAGTTCATTTTATTTCTAACCATTCAGTTTACTTTTCTATAAATTTCAATTACAATAGACCTATTCGCAGTTATATAGGTGCTCTTCCAATGCTGAAACAATAAATAAAATGGAAATAGAATATTAAAATTTTTTGGAAGTTAATCATGCCTGTCGAGTTCTCCATATCTTGAGTAACACAATTTCTGAATAAAATATTAGCTTTATTTAATTATAGAAATTCTGCCAATAAATAAAGCGTCTATTTTTTTCCGAAATAGTGGTACTCTAAATACGGGAGACACAGCACTATGCAAACTATGATTTCTATGAAAACGCAAACGTGTACCTACTACTTTTAGTGTGTAAAAAATTTTTAAATAACAATTTTTTGCTTTCTTTTCAATATTATAAAGTTCATGTATCTTAACAAACATTTATTTCATTACCCTTTAAGTAGTAGTTTTATAAATCTTCATATAAGTTTAATCAGAATTCCCAGATCACTTAACTCACAGGGTCAATCCATTTCAAGTGGTCCAGCACTGGTTGCTCGACCATTTTTCTGAAATTTTTTGTACAACAACCCTAACATGATAGAAGTTCAAAATGACTATTATTTTAATTTTATTAATTTTTTTATGCATGGTGGCCATCTTTGTTTCATCGTATGCAGCAATTTTCTCACATGAAGGGTTTACGGAATTGTAAATAATTCATTGTTTATTTCACCAATTTAAGTGCGGATTATGGCAATTTGTACAGAATACATTGGGCTAAAAATGTGGTAATAGAGTAGTTTCCAAAACTAACTGCTTATTGGTGAAATTTAAACATAAAGTTTCAGTTTTTTCCCCAAAATTTGTCCGTTTAGAAGAGGAAATTTTTCTATCAAGATCTGGGACTTGCTTTCACTTTGCTAAAAAAAATCCCAAATTTTTCAAAAATGTCAAAAATCCCACTTTTGAGGCTTTGATATCTGTGGTGGGGTACGAGACAAAAATCTGAAGTTCTGGTTTCTGAGAGTATTGTATGGTAGTGTAAAGCACAAGAAATTTCAGGATAGAGATTTGACTACAAGCTGAGATATGGCAAGGGTAACATGTCAAAACAATGCTGCTAAACTATTGTTTTGTTGGAACATGTCAAAACAATGCTGCCAAACTATTATTTCGTTGTAGTCACAGCTAAGTATTTATCTCAGAGTGTCATTTAAATTTTTTTTTTTTTTATTATCTTTAAATAATAGTAACAGAAAATAAAGCCTTTTGCAAAGTTTAGCAATTAATTAAAAAAAATAATTATGCCTAAGGCCTACATTTTGTATGGTTTCAGTAATTTTTGTTGTAATTTTAGTAACTAAAAGAAACCTCAGCACTTTTACATAAAGAGAAAAAATAATTTTATACAAGACCTGAGACAAAAACAGAATAGGGAAAGAGAAAAGCTGTTAATGTTGGCATACTTGTTGAGACATGATCAAACGTGTCAAAACACATTCCTGCTTGTCGGTTTAAAAACCACAATGTTAATGCTGCTTGCCAGTCCCTGAAACTTGTTCCTACCATGAGTATGTTCCTGTAAATGAAACATTATACGATGTTACCATGCATCAGCCTCAAGTAATTTTCAGAAAGTAAAGATATCCAAAGCCCTTTCAAAATTTATACTGCAGAAAAATGACATTTTTGCGTAAGAAGTAAGCTAGAAATTATTAATGAAGTGAGACTTGCTAATAGTGATTTCAAAGTTCATTTCTATGAGCCAGCATGGCCAAGATCTTCAATCAAGTTATCAAGAGTTGACAAGAGTTGGCTCCTTCAAATAAAATTTTGAGAAAGATCAAAATTGTGGTTTTTAAACCAGCAAGCAAGAATGTGTTTCGACACATTTGATCATGTCTCAACTATTATGACAACATTAACAGCTTTTCCCTTTTGATCTTTCTCAAAATTTTATTTGTAGGAACCAAGTCTTGCCATCTCTTGATAACTTGAATGAAGATTGTGAAGCCCTTGCTTGACTTAAAGCCCTGCTGTTTGATCATGTCTCAACAAGAATGCCAACATTAACAGCTTTTCTCTTTCTCTTTCCCTATTCTGTTTTTGTCTCAGGTCTTGTATAAAATTATTTTTTTTCTTTATGTAAAAGTGCTAAGGTTTCTTTTAGTTACTAAAATTACAACAAAAATTACTGAAACCATACAAAATGTAGGCCTTAGGCATAGTTATTTTTTTTAATTAATTGCTAAGCTTTGCAAAAGGCTTTATTTTCTGTTTCTATTATTTAAAGATAATCAAAAAAATAAATTTAAATGGCACTCTGAGATAAATACTTAGCTGTGACTACAACAAAATAATAGTTCGGCAGCATTGTTTTGACATGTTCCAACAAAACAATACTTTGGCAGCATTGTTTTGACATGTTCCCCCTGCCATATCTCAGCTTGTAGTCAAATCTCTATCCTGAAATTTCTCGTGCATTACACTACCATACAATACTCTCAGAAACCAGAACTTCAGATTTTTATCTCGTGCCTTACCAGAGATATCAAAGCCTCAAAAGTGCGATTTTTGACATTTTTGAAAAATTTGGGATTTTTTTTTAGCGAAGAGAAAGCAAGTCCCAGATCTGGAACTCGGCGTGTGAGTACAAGTACTTTTGGCCTATTTGTAAAAAAAATTATGTCATATTGACAGTTTTCCTTGATAGAAAAATTTCCTCTTGTAAACCGAGAAATTTTGGAAAAAACTGAAACTTTATGCTTACATTTCACCAATAAGAAGTTAGTTTCGGAAACTACTCTATTGCCAGATTTTTAGTCCAATGTATTCTGTAGAAATTGCTTTAATGCGCACTTGAATTGGAGAAATAAACGATGAATTATTTACAATTTCGTAAGCCCTTCTTGTGAGAAAATTGCTGCAAACGATGAACAAAGATGGCCGCCATGCACAAACAAAAATTAATAAAATTAAAATAATAGTCATTTTGAACTTCTATCATGTTAGGTTTGTTGTACAAAAAATTTCAGATTTTTTAAAAATGGTCGAGCAACGAATAAATTATTTTCTGGACCACTTGAAATGGATTGACCCCACAGTATTTTAAAATGCAGTGTACATTGTGCAGCCAAATATAATATGATACATTTAAAAATACTGTTCTTCATTGTTGGCTGGTTATATTGTTTTAATTTTTGCACTTCTAACTGTAAAAATTTTGAAATAAATAAGTAAATCCAAATATCATTGAATTGTTCTTTATTACTCGTAAAAACTACATACACTAAATGTGTCGTCTAGTTGCAAAATCGGCCAACTCCTCAAAAATGGAAAATGGGTTTTTTCAGTTCTAAGTAAAGGTTTCTACCATCTGGAAATGATAAACCATGCCAAAACCGGTCAATCCCTGTGTTGTATGAGTTTGAAAATTACGATGTGGTACAAAACCGGCCAAATCCTTCAACCGGTGAGTTTCAAAACCGGCCATCTCCATATCCGCCAGATGACGCTTCTGCTCGACCCTACAATAACCTCTCACTTGTTGATTAGATTAACGTTATCTTGTTTTCTCTCGCCTGTGACTGCTCTTCCTTGGTCCATACAAATTGTCTAATAATTTAGCTTCGCGTTTTCTCCGACTGTGGAAAAGTTTGTGAAGAAGTGTCTACTAATCAACCAAGGAAGCGGCAAAGTGGACCTACGACGTGGAAAAGGAGAAAAGTCAAAATTCAAAGGTAATGTACACCTTTTGATAACCAGAGGCGGTTTATCATTTTTTGACGCCCAAGGCCGAAATGCTTTTTCTCGCCCTCCCCCCCTCCCCCCCCCCCCTCCCACTTCATAAATCTGTAAGTGAATTTTCTCTGAAAATTTAAAAAAATTGTAAATCTATTTAATTAATAATAATACATTTAAATTTTGTTTTATAAATTTTAGTATTTTGAGGATTGTAGATTGGGAATGAACGGGTTTAGTTCACTTAAAATCTAGGAAAATTTTGTGTTGGTGTATCGAAAAGTAGAAAAATTGCTTTAAATGTAATTGTTACAAATTCGTTTTTTATTTAACACTTTTCGTTAAAATTTTAAATTGTCCTTATTTCATTAAATTTAAATACATTAAAGTTCTTAATTTTGCAAATCCTACCGAACGTACGCCCCTTGGCCATGGCTTAACTTGGCATTTTGGTTAATCCACCCTGGTGATAATATAATACATAATTAATTGATAACATAATAGCATCATATTTAGCATATTTTGATTAATTAATCATCATGATGCAATAATATATTATTAATCTAATAACTTGTCTACGTTGATTCAGCATTCTTTTATCCCTCCAGATTGTGTTTTAGCTCAAATTGAAAGGAGATTGAAGAAAATAGAGTCCCTCGTTCAGCCCACAAAGTATGAAGAAATTTTATCTAAACATGGAACAATTTTCAAGCCGGGAAGAGATTACACCGACCATGATTGGAAGAAGACCAGCAATTTCTTCTCCAAACAACCTGCACAGTGGCATTTTAAATTTGCTCCTACGAAAAGAAAATTTCAAAACAAAATATAAAAATAAGGTGTTGGTGCAAGGAGAGGTCTTCTACAAATCCAAGGTAGAAGTCAGAAAGCCTGTTGTCAAGAGTAAGAGAACTATTATGAACAGCAAGCTTGAGGAAGTGGCTCCGGGTACCGTGGTGAAGCCTGTGTAAAAGTCGTTTTACGTTAATAACTTTCCTAAAGTTCTTTTTGTTAAAAAACATTTAGTTGAACAAAATATTTTTGTGTATTTGCTACCTCTAAAAACCCAATATCGGATTAAATTTAGAAAAAATTAATTTCTGGTTTGTTGCAAAACCGTCCAACTCCAAAGTAAGTTGCAAAGACGGCCAAATCCAAAACAAAGACTTAAATAACCCCCTCCCTTCATGTGCCCCTGCCGCCGTATTTCGTATTTTCAAATATACTGCCCTAATGACTATAAAACTGAAGAGTTTGGGTTTCAAACTTTATTTGGCTAAATGTGGTAGAAAATCAGTTTTCCCCCAAAAATTTTATTTTTTGGAGATGGCCGGTTTTGCAACTAGACGACACAAATATACAATATACTAATACGAAAACTAATCCAGCATTTTTCAAGCTTGAGAATTATTAAATCTGCGATCGTACTAAATGTAGTAAAATGTAGCTGAATATTGTTTTGAACGTTAGCATAGTTTTAGATAGCATAGCTAAAAAACATTAAACAATTAATCTGCATTTTCACTCGACCGAATTTCGAAAAATGTGTCAAGGTAAAGGGTAAAAAAGATCATGGTGATAAACCTTGCAAAATCTATTTGCAATTAAAACAAATATAAAATTAAAGATTTCTTTCCTTTGATTCCAGAAAAATTCTAAAGAATGTTTACCAAAGCCATTAATAATCGTTAAGCAATCATTCTTTACATTGAGATATTGGCCAAAGAATTGCTCCTAAATTTCGGGGTTGAAGTTCATTTAAAGAAATAGCATATTTTAAATAGAATGTTAAACAAATTTGCTTCATAATGTTCAACAAGGTGATTGGTTTAATTTTTTTACACTACATTATTATTATTTTTTTATTCTCCTGCTTTTTTAATTAGAAATCTTCATAAGTTTAGAATTCTAATTATACAAATTTTATGCAAAGCAATTACTTTGATTTTGAAATAAGAAATAAATAGTAGCACAAGAAACTGTAACTTAGAGTCGAAGCAGTCATAATATATAATTTTATATTATTTCGTGATTTTATTTTTTGCTTTAATTTCAAAGACTTTTTCCCGGTTGCATATTGTAAAATTGTAAACTGTGATTTTCATATTAAACTACTATGAACTTAATATCTTAAAAGAGCTTATATGTAAAAATAAATAAAACTAGTTAATAAATATTTTATGTCTTCATTTTTATAGTTCTATTATAATTCTGTATATATCTTTCAAAAGTATTACTTAATATTCTTTTTTTTTTTTTTCAAAATTTTGTAAAAAGTTTGGAAAAAGGTGAAGGGATAAAATATTATTAAATTAGAACAGTATACACGCGAAAATATTCTTTGATAAGTGATTATCGTAAGATTTGTAATGAAACATGCATGAGATTAGACACTTATTAAATAAAAGATTTTTCTGATGCCTGTCCAAAAATTGTGCAGAGTTTTCGTTTATTTTTTTTGCTTTTATTAATGTCAAATACAGCATTTCTATAACTTTATACTGTGAAGTGAAATAAATTTACGTTAGTGCAGCACTTTTCATATCCATGGATAGAAATACATAAGTGAAACTGTACATACGTTTTTACAAAAGTATGTTTTATTCATCTTGTTTAATGAAAAGTAAATATTAATTAAAAAGCTTTCCACGTGTCAAACAAGAATTCTTTCAGCGATCTTCATGTAAATGTAATTTAACATTCTAATTTTGGTTGTTTTAAGGATTCAGTCTAATACAATATGTGTTAACGTTTTTCATGAAATGTTTAATTTTTAACATTTTTCAACGTAGGGCTGTTGGCTTCGTTTAGACTGCCAGCTGCCCAACCGTCTCTGTGACTGTTTCGAAAATATACTTGGATTGCCTCGAAATTAATATTGTACGTTATACTGGTTTACAATGGCATGTTTCTTAAAGAAAATGAAGTGTGTAAGTATTTATAGTTCGTTTACAGGGACACTCAAAAGAATTCGGATACGTTGTGCTCTGTAGGTGATATTCTTTGGAGTACGTTTTAATGATGTTACATTACTCCAACCATTACAAAATTCATATACATTATTGCCATCCATCATAACATCATACAGAAAATTATGTGCAAAGCATTAAACTTTAATTAGATAACCGTGTATAAGTAGTGATTATTTTAAGTGCATTTTATTGAGGCTGTACTATTTCTAGCATGATGAAATTGATATAATAATCGATTAATAACTCTCAATAATATTGAGTGATATAATAACGATATGAATGACATCGTTATTGAGGGGCACGATGGTAATCTTCTGTATAAAAATAAGGCATGTAACATTTAACAGTCTTCCACAGTGTCTAGAAAAATAATCCAGATACAGTTGTGGGAAAAGGCCCACAATAACAAATCGAAAAAGGATCGTATAAAAATATTACTGGTACCCACAGATTGGTAGTAACTTCTAATGCTGCACAGAAATTAGGATTTGGAGGCCACATATATATAAAATTTGAAGGAATGTTGTTTTTCAAATAATAACAACCCCTTTTAACACCATATTTGAGTTCCTTGAATCAAAGCAGCCCGAAAAAAGCATAGTTTATATACATTTTCTTAAATATTTATAGAGTTAGAATAGGTCAAATTTTGAGGATGCTAATGTTAAATGCACGTGACTAACATTAATTTATATCTTCCCAAAAAAATCATCCGACTCAAATGTGCCTGTTTTACAAGAGACAGTCTGAGATACAATGAATAGATCTTGTGTCTGAATTACAATGAATAGACCCAAACATGTTCCAGGCATTTGTTTATTTAAAAACATATTTTTAATTATGAAATTTATTAAAAAATCATATTTAAAGAATTATAAATTATTACCAACATTAATTTTTGCATAAAATGAACTACAATCATCAAACACATGGGTTTGTAAGTTTACAGCTCACTTCAATCATTAGTTTTAGCAATAGAGATAAAATTTACTTTTCGACCGCCTAAAGGGGTCGCCTCCTGTTATCGTTGGCATACACATAAAAGAAAAAGTCCTTCCGGCCAGTGCCGGGAGGAACAGGTAGCTTTCATATTCCTTATTTTAAAAAAGCCAACTTATATTATTTAAACACACGAAGCTCAATTTAGTGGAAACCGTTCGCGAAATTAGTCAGCTTTATCAAAGCTGCTTTTCTTTAAAGTAACTTACATTTGGCTGCCAAATTCGGCGATTTCTTAAAGTGCCTGCCATTTTAAGACAACATGGTGGATGAGGCTAACCAGTGAAATTGGTCGAGACCTTAGTAATTCCTGTGCACATGCTCACTCACATCGGAAATCGGTTGATATATACGAGTGCTGTCGCAGGCAAAAAATCAGATTTTTCAAAATGTCACGCACATTAGAAATTGAAACTGCTATATATGAGCCATTTTTTAAGATAAAGACAAATAAAAAATGCTCCTGAATCCTTATATCAAGGTCAAATACTTAAGAAAGAAACCTTTTCCAATTTCTAATTTTTTTGCAACTCACTTTAAATATATATATTTTTTAATTTAATGGCCGCCATTTTGAAACAAGATGGCTGATGAATCTGGCCAGCGAACTTGGTCGAGATATTGATGTGTACTATCCACATGCTTTCTTACATCGAAATAGGCGAATACGTGTGGTATCGCGTGACAAATACAAGATCGTTTCAAAGTGTTAGCCATGATAGAAATTCAAAGTGCTATAATTCAACAATTTTTTAAGATATAAACAAAAGAACAAATTTTCAGAAAAAAAACTGCTCCGGAATCTTTGTATCAAGGCCAAACACATAAAAAAAATCTTTTTCAATTTCCAATTTTTTAATACCTCATTTTAAATTTTAAATTTAATTTTTTTTAAATGGCAACTCTTTTAAAACAAGATGGCGAATGAAGCTGGCCAACGAACTCGGTCGAGACATTGGTATGTACTATGTACAGACCAAGTTACATCCAAATCGGTTCATAAATACGCTTGTTATCGCGTGACAAAATTCAGGACGTTTCAAAATGTCAGCCACGCTAGAAATTCAAAATGCTATAACTCAGCCATTTTTTAAGATATAGACGAAACAAAAACTGCTCCGGAATCTTTTAATCAAGGTCAAACACATAAGAAAAAAATATTTTTTTCAATTTTCAATTTTTTGGTATCACATTTCAAATTTTTCTTAAAAATTTAAATGGCCGCCATTTTTAAACAAAATGGCGGATGACGCTGGCCAACGAACTCGGTCGAGACATTGGTATGTACTATGTATAAACGGAGTTACATCCAAATCGGTTCATAAATACGCATTTTATCGCTTGACAAAATTCAGGACGTTTCAAAATGTCAGCCATGCTAGAAATTCAAAATGCTATAACTCAGCCATTTTTTAAGATATAGACGAAACAAAAACTGCTCCAGAATCTTTGTATAAAGGTCAAATACATAAGAGAAAAGTATTTTTTCCATTTTTAATTTTTTGGTACAACATTTCAAGATTTAATTTTTTTTAATTTTAAATGGCCGCCATTTTGAAACAAAATGGCGGATGAAGCTGGCCAACGAACTCGGTCGAGACATTGGTATGTACTACGTACAAACCGAATTTCATCGAAATCGGTTCATAAATCCGAGAGTTACAGTGTGACAAAGGACAGATATATATATATATATATATATATATATGGTTATGTTTAATTATTGGTTATATATATATATATATAACCATTAATTAAACATAACCTACCACCATCAAAAACCGTAATATTATGAATTAAAGCTGTAAGTATAAAAAAAATTCAATTAATTTATTATAAGAATTATTATGGAAGAAAAAGAAAAAAGTGGACACCGACAAATAATGGAAATGCGTATATATTGAATTACGTTGTCAAGGGCACAGAATTCAATGATATAAGCAATGTGGTTGTTTTCTGTGAGAAAAATAAGCTAAAGCTAAAAATTATTTTCCCCTGTGCCCAAACAACCATTAAAATCAAGAGAATTGATTAAAAATGAAAACAGAATAGAAACAAATAATATGAAATGGAAGAATCAATAAAAACTATTTAAATATTTATAGGATATAAAATAGAAATAATAAACACCATACCGATTAATATTTCAGTATTTTACAAATATCCACGCGCACATGGCTACCAAAATATCACAAAGATTAAGGTGAATAAAACAGTTAAGAAATCACAGTAATTGATACCAAAGGACGCAGTTAATACATTTTGAAATAAATTTTGAAATACCATGTTAAATGCATTTAATATAATATAAAATAAAATAAATAGATAGTAATTACATTATTTAAAATGCACTATTAAATTAATTAATAACTGTTTAACAATATCGTCAAAATTTAGCTAAAAATTCCCCCCCCCCCTGGTGTAGTAAATTATAACTGAAATGGAACTAGAAAAATTAAAATTTAGAACTTATCCTCAAAAGACAAATTTTTGGTGCTGCCATCTAGTATTACTTTTATTATTCAAATGTCACAAGATAAACATTTGTAAGCATTTGAATGTAAAAAAAATTTTTTAACAGCAAAACCAAACATATCCTTATATATAGATAATTATAAACCTAATATAAACCACACTATGTATTAAAAAAAAAACATTGTTAATGAAATTTAAAAAGCATACAAAATATTCTATTAGCTAACTTATTTAAACAAAACTAAGAATTTAAATAATTCTAGAACATTGATAATATATAGCATATAGCTATATGCTATAAAACAAAATAAATTCAGTAATAATTAATATAAATAATTATTAAAATTATTATTATTATTATTTTAAATCTATTATATATAAGCTAATTATAAAATGAACAGGAAATAAAAAACATATGGAAGTATATATTACCCACTTGAATTCCCATTACCAAAAAAGCACAAATTTAGAGTGTGGATTATTTTCATACATCCATAAAAATCCAAAAATTATGAATGTGGGACATTCAAAAACATTAAACCGATAATAAAATGAAAATAGATAAATATTAAAAAGAATAGAGGAATAATAATAAAAATAATTACCCAATTTTAATACATACAGTATAACTTTATTTATATTAAATATACTTATATGTATATTAATCACTATTAAAATGGCATACTATTAGTAATTAATATGATAATGTCCTTAGTAAATTAAAATTTAATAACAAATGATTGTAAATAAGATTAATCAATAATTAAGCTAATTATAATATTAATGAAATTCTCCAATTACATATAAAATATCAAATCAACACCCATATAAAATACGTATCAAAAATATAGTAATAATACAAAAGCCCCCTATTTTTTTTAATTACCCATTGCGTATTATCCCGACAACACCACCCTCCTCCATACTCTAACATCTACCCACCCAACCAACCTATAATAATTTTTTTATATTATTTTACAATTTTTAATTTTTTATAGAAATTTTTTTATTTTATAATTTTTTTGTGCAATTTTGTTTACGCATGTGTTAATTTGTTTTAAAAGATCATGTAAGAAAAGTACTAATTGTATATTAATGAATATATGAATTTTTTTGGAAAACCATGATTTAATGCATCATAAATTAGTTTTTTAATATTATTGTTAATTAGAGGAGAAGAACATAAACATTTTATTCTATATAAATGATTAAGTACTATATTTCGAAATACAGAATGATGTAGACAAGATTTAAAATTTGTAAATGTATTAACTTTGAATTTAAATTCTTTACGTTTGTCATATAAATCTGTGATTGTTTTGTTGTCTTTTATTGTAATTTTAAGATCTAAGAAGTTAATTGTATTGTTAGATAACAGGTTTTCCGTTAATTCCAAATTAGTGGGATAATCTACTGGAAATCGAGTAATTGCAGATTGATCAGTATCAATTAAAATTATGTCATCAATATAACGATATAAATGTAGATTATTATTAGTAAAATTACGTTCATAATGATATAAATGTAAGTCTGAGAGTAAACTGGAAGTACAACCGCCTTGTGGTATACCGACATGCTGTAGATATAAAGTATTATCTTGCAATATATAATTATTATCGATAATGAAGTTAGTTAAAGATTTAAAATATGCAATATCTATATTAGATGGTAATTCCAGTTTTTTATAATACTTTTTAAATAATGCATTTATAATTTTATGTAAATCTAATAGGTCTATATTATTAAAAAGATCTTTGAAGTTATATGTCGTTATATTATAAACACAATGAAGATTTTTTAAAATATTGACAAGTTGATAGCTATTTTTTATACAATGTGTATTATCATTGTTTGTAGTAAGTACATATAATTGATTAAGAATTTTTAAGAGAAGTTTATTGGCTTTATTATTATAAGTATTGCAACCAATAGTTACAGTCCTAAATTTAATTGGAGTTTTATGAAATTTGGGAATAAGAACTAAATATGGATAATTAAAGTTAGTAGATAAAATATTTAATAGTTTATAATAACTTCGAATTTTACGATTATTTACAATTACATTTTCATTAGTTTTTTTAAATGACTTATTAGAAGAAATACAATTTGTAAAAAGTTGGTGATAATATGATTTACATATAATAGCATAATTGTTAGGAGATTTGTCTACATATGTAATAACGTAGTTTTTTTGTAATTTAGTAATTTGTTGGAAAAAATGCTTTGTATTAATAGAAACCAAATCAGCAATATTATTTTTTAAAGCCATAGTTAATTTTTCAATTACTAATATTTTCCGTTGATTAAAATATTCAATAGGCTTATTATAAGAGATAGAAATTTTATAAATAAAAATATCAATATCATATGTAAACTGTTTAATAATAGATTTAACATTAAATTTAGATGGAAGTCTATATTTAGTACCATAACCCATTAGTTGTTTCAATTTAAAATCATTAACAATATCAAGATTTCCAGTGATTATATGTCCATGATCATTGTTTATGTATATTTTTAGAGTGGGGTCATTGCAGTTACACGGAAAATTATTTGCAGCAGATGCATTTTTTGAAAATGTATTGTAGTTAAAAATCTTTCTACCAATTGTATTCGGATATTTAAAGGTTTTTGATATATGAAGATTATTAATAGGAAAAAAACAATTTTTATCATTAATTATAGAATTGATATTAATTTTATTAAATATGTGATTTGAAAAAGTAATTATCATTTGAGTATTCATGTTTTGAATTTTACGTTTTTTTTTGTAAATTAATATTTAAAAGATTAACCCTAGTCATAATTAGGTCAAAATAAATATCAGAGAAATGTTTAGAGAAAGATTTACTTAGAAATACATTTAAATGTTGTACAATCTGTTTCTTTTTAATAACAAAGATGTTTATATATCAATTTTGAACGGAGGGTGGATTCGGGGTCTGGGGGTCATGATCGGTGAAAATATACCAAAATTTTTTGAAATCGCTTTCCTCCGAACGGCTGCAATAGGTAGCTTTTTGTAATGAAAGCTACCTAAAATCTTAAACAGTCACCGGAAACATTCTATTGGTTTTACTTTCTTATAAAGTGGTGTATATTTAAAATTTCTAAATATGTTTTTCGGTAACTTATGGAATTTTCCCTTTGCTTCCTTGCATGATTTTAACTTTATTTTTTGTAATTTGTAGCTAAACCCTTAAAATGTTTCCTTATACAACCCTATGAAGATTTAAGAAAAATAAATAAGCTATGCCTACTTTTGTGCTCCTTTGATCCAAGGAACGGAAATATTGTGCCAAAAGCGAGTGTCACCAGATGAAAAATCAAAGTTTTTACAATTTTTTAACTTGATGACGCCCCCAAACTTTTAATTCAGCTACAGAATTTTATAGTTGACGTTATTCCTACTCGACTGGTACTATAGCTGCAACAAACCCGCAGATTTTGAAAGACGGGAATAAATGTGGAACTTGGGGGATATTGGTAATTTTGGAGGAGTTTTGAAAAAAAATCAGTTCCTTTTCAGTTTAAAATTTTTATTTTAAAGAAATATCAGGGAAGAATGCTCCAAAAGGATAGAATTTACATTATGAATTGACAAAACTTATGATTTTACATTCTAAGTTTTTATAATTTATTCAAATTCATTAACTTCACAAAAATGGCGGCTATAAATTGATGAGGATTTGAATATTTGTTTAAAACTTAATACTTTTTTTTCCTATTGACGCGCATATCAAATTCAGACATACTCCATATTAATTTTCTAACGAGTTGCATTGTATATTTGCGTTGATTTCTTTTAATTTTGTTCATTTTCTTTTTTATTTACACTCGTTTATTCGAAGAACAGAGGTGAAGTTAACATTCATTTCAGGGAAGATTAATCTCTTATCTGCCTCTCACTTTTTACCTGTCGCGATTAAAATATCAAATTACTTATGATATTTTAATTTCTCTTACTTAATATATTTTAAGCTTAAGCATGTATGTATTTCCTTAGTTTTTATGTAAACCGTGCTATTTTTTTTATATTTTTATGTTATTAGTTTTGTTTACATTGACAAAAATTGAAATGATTAAAAATAATTGAAAATAATAAATTAAAAAATTTCCATGCGCAAAACTTTCTGAAAACGGCCGCAATTTTTTTTTTTTAATTTCCTTCCCAAAAAATCCAGTTTATTCCCGGGAATAAACCCGGTTATTTCCATCCTTTGCAACTCTAACTGATACCTATAACATTTCTATAGAACGGCCCAATTAGTGTGGAATTATCCTCTTTTTTTGCGTATTACACTCTAAAAAAAAACTCTAAATTTATTAGCGTTTGCCGTTCAATTTTCACGAGCAACAGCCTTATTTGATGAAAAACGGTCGGATCCATTAAATAAGCGGGCTTATCCCTTAGATACATAGCAAATTAAGGACAATCCACATATTTTTACAGTTCTAGCCCATCTGTTAACAAAAATACGGATTGGTAATTAGATATGGATTTTTTTTTTTTTTTTTTTTTTTTTTTTTTTTTTTTTTTTTTTTTTTACGGAGTATGACTGAAATCTCTGCTGCCGGCCTCTGCCCGTAATTTTACAGGGATATTTTTGTGTGTGCAGCGTTATGACTGATAATTGCTGGAATCACGTTTTCAGTTACATTATGCGTTTTCAAATTTAACTACATTTTAGAGCAATAAGTTGTGTGTATCATTTTATATATCATATGCAGAGCTGCTGAAAAATTTTTGGATACATTGGTTCATGTTGCTGAAAGTGTGTTTTCAACTGCGTTATAAGTTTTTCAGTTGAACTATATTTTATTATACTGTGGGAGATGTATGTAATATAAATATAAAGTCGTATACAGAGCTGCAAAAAATAATTTCGATACATTATTGTCTGTAGTCTATAAATGCATAAATTGGATCACAATGTCCTCTAAATTGTTTATACAGATATATCATTTAACTATAGGAAAAGATGTTTCGTAACAACAATCTAATAATTGTGGGAAGTATGGCGTTTGTTTTCTCTTCTTTTTTTATATAATATATTTTCTGTTCTCAGTCCATTATTAAAATACTTACAATGATTTTTTAATCATGGGTGTTTAATCATCAATGTTATAAAAAGCTTTCAAGATGTTAAACCAGATTTCCAAAGACTTTTAAGGAAATATAAATAATTTGCCATTATAGTTCATCCGATAGTTTTAGTTGACTTTTCAGTATTGTCTAATAGAGTATGTATTTGGATAAAACTAGCGTTCATTAATACTATGTTACAAAACAGAAAAAAATATCAAATCCGAAAAACAGTGAGTTTTCATCTTTTCAATGAAACTCCATTGCTAAAAACTATATCGTTTTCGAAACACTGCACTATAAAATGTGATTACGAGTATCAAGCAGGACGGTCGTTCTGCCAAGCCAAGCTGAAAAAAAAATGCTAACCTCGCCAAACAAACAAACGCCAAGAATAAAACGCAAGACACCGTAACTGCTTATTATACTGAAGACAGCTTCTCCATGTTAAATCGACCAAACATGCCAGCGTAAAATTTCCCATATCAAAAGAACCAATCATCGCAGAAAAATAAAACCAAAACCAGAAGGACCTAATAGAAAAGATCTTCAATTTGAGACCAAATGCATCTTCATAAATTAATTATAAACACAGATATAGATTTTTTAAAATAACGTCGAGATACTGAAAATGACAAATTTATTTTCTTCGTCACACCTTATGCTTCAATTGAGGTAGAGACTTAAATAATGGACATAAAAAAGTAAGGATTGCATTTTTGGACAGATATTTACTCAAGCTACGTGCTTTTATAAAATTCAGCTTTAAAAACACAAATTTTCTATTCTTAATTAGCGAAAAACTGTTAATTAATTCTAAAGTTTATAAATTATGCTAAACAGCGATAAACCCGCCAAACGAATTTAGAAGTCTTATACTATTCTTTTATATTATCTTTTTGCATTGATTTCATCGAAGAAAACTATGGTTGAGATCCAGATAGATTTTTCGCTGTTAGCGAAATGAGTTTGACCAATCAGAAGCCAGAATGTTTGAGAGTTTTTGCTGTTTCTGGATCCCGGCCTATGTCATAAAAGTTTTGAGTCATTTTCTTAGTGCCATGGATGAAGTGCAATGTTTACAGAAATCTAGGCTGGGATCCAGATAGATTTTTCGCTGTTAGCGAAACGAGATTTACCAATCAATAGCCTTCATTGCTGCAAACAGCCAAAAGTTCGCAAAAATGCAAGCTTCTGATTGATGAATCTCGTTTCGCTAACAGCGAAAAATCTATCTAGATTGCGGCCAATTATGTTCAACACAATTTTGCATTTCCACATCCAGGAAGGGTATTGATGTCATAACAACAGTGCATATTCAAAACTATTTAAGGCATTGATTCTCAAATCCCTTGCTATACATTTCAATATTAATGAAGTTGTTGTTTCAATAGTTTTAGTACTTTTCTCTATTGCTCACTCCAAAACACAAATATCGAAATTTAACCAACAGCGCTCAGAAACTGTAGCGCCTAGAATATATAGTGTTGAAATCGGCTAACCCTGTAATACTTAAAAAAGCGCTAAAATATTGTATCCCTTAAATGTGCAATGATACTGCTGCAATATGCAGATCGAAGCGACATCTGCAGGATATTTTCTACAACTGCAAGAAATTGCTAGTCTATACAATGTAATAATAGTAATACGAAAATCCCGCAGATGTCGCTGCGATCGACACATGAAATTTTAGCAGTATCGTCGCACATTTTAGGGATACAAATTTTTAGAACTGTTTGGATAGCATATTTCCACACTAGGTATTCTAGGCGCTGTATCAGAAACAACACCATAACAGAGAGCCACACACACAAGAGTTGTGATATATGCACAGGAGGCATGCTCATTTCAAGTTTTTGTCGAAAGTACGGCAATCCGCTTTCTTGAATGGAGGATATTCAATCTGCGTTATGATCACATGGTCAAGGCAAGAACGTCTAGCTTAAAGAAGGGAAGGCTCCGTCTACGTAATGTAAATCCCCGCTAGCCAATGAAACAGTTCATGGGAGAAAGCAGTAGTACACTGTTAAAAATATCGTGAAAAATTACCTCTGTTTTTAAAGGCTATCTGTATTCTGACCAATGAGAACGCTTCATAGGCGTTTATGTAGCGTTCTCATTGGTCAGAAAATAGAGAACCTTTAAGAACAGAGGTAATTTTTCACGATATTTTTAACAGTGTAGTTTCCTGATACCCTTCTTATCAGTTAGAAATTCTTTGGGTAAATGGAGGATATTCCAAATATGGGTTCGAGGCTGAAAAAAGTCACGTGATACCGGTAATTTACACATGGAAATTCTAACTGATAAGAAGGGAAGATGCTACTGCTTTGCCTGATGAACTGTTTCATTGGCTAGCGGAGATTTACATTACACGTCTACGGAGCCTCACCTTCTTTACGCTACATGTTTTTACCTTGATCACGTGATCAAAACGCAGATGGAATATCCTCCATTACCGGTACCGCGTGACTTTTTCAGCCTCGAACCCATATTTGGTATATCCTCCATTAAGAGGTGATACGCGCATGGACGATCTCTATTACACTAGGGAAATAATTCAACATGCATTAGCCTGACGATAATGGCATACTCACAAAGAACTTTAACGATTTGTTTTTATCACTTTTATCAATAAACATTTATTGGCCGTATGTCGCTACTTCGTTATAGAGACACACTTGTTCCGAATTAGATCCCGGCCTTAATGTATCAAAATACGGAGTTTGCTTTCTGTACTATTCCTGAGCTCAGTTATAGCGGCTAGAAATATAGGCCGGGATCCAGGTACATTTTTGCAAACAGTGAAAAGTTAGCAAAAATTCTGGCTTCTGATTGGTCAATCTCGTTAAGATAACAGAGAAAAATCTACCTAGATCACGCTCATAGTGTGGAAACCAGCTATCCCAATAATGCTTTAAAAAGTGCTAAAAATTGAATCCCATAAATATTGAAAAATACTGAATGACAAATGTCGATAGGAGCAACATTTTCTAGATCTTCTCTAAGCGAAACGTTTTCTTTTGAAATAGTTACGTTGGAATTACCATATGTCGCTGTAATCGACATTCGTCGTTCAGCCTCGTTTATTTTGGGATACACTTATGGGATACAATTTTTTAGCACCTTTTTAATAAGCCGATTTTTAAACTATATCTTCTAGAAACTATAGCTCCGTTATAGCGTCTAGATTATATGTTGTAGAAATCGACTATCCCAGCAATACTTAAAAAAGCGCGGAAGTATTGAATCCCTTAAATGTACAACGATGTCGAATTCCAAACAGTCATTTGCATCGACATCTGCATGATATTTTTTAAAGAAGAAAGAGACATGCGTAATGCACCGCTACAGCGTCTAGAATACGTAATGTGGAAATTTGCTATCCAAGAACCGCTAAGAAGTGTATCCCTTAAATGTGCACTGACGCTGAAATCCAGGGAGATGATCGCAGCGACATCTGCGATATATTTTCAAATTTCAAAGTAAACATGGTATTATTACAGCTGGTTTGACGTCAAGCACACAGGTCAGATGTATGTTAATAAAACGTAAAAAAAAAAAAAAAAAAAAAAAAAATGTTACAGCGTCTAGACCAAATTGTCTTGGAGTTTTGGGAAATATCCTGCAGATATCACTGTGATCGACTGATTGGATTTCCACACTATATATTCTAGACGCTGTAGCACCGCTGTAGTCTGTCTTTTTCGTTTGCCTCGAAGTAGATATAGATGACGTCATTTGAAGCTGTTCCTAAAGTGTGGCCAGCTCATCACGTCACACGGTGTTGATTATCTGCACGCGGCAATGGACACAAATAAAAATTGGCGCACCGCGTTGTACTAATCATCGTGTAAAGATGATCCAACTCCGTGTGACTTTTAAACGTCATGAAATGGCCTATTATGTCACTGGTCACGCTAACACACTCCCCCTTGCGTCCGCCATATATAGCGGCATCTTGCACTAGAGACTGCTAAATGGGCTGCTATCGGTCAAAATCAAGAGAGAAAAGGGCAGAAGGGGGGAAAGAACTCGTTTTTTTATGTAGTTTTTCACACTTGAAGATTGACATGTATGCTCCTCTCCTTTCATAGCTTCATGATGGTGAAATAAACCAACGCCCCCTAGATATTTGAGAAAGTCTTGACACGCGTCACGAAAACATCAGACAAAGCAGGCAAAGCAAAGGAACAAAATCATTCATTGGCTCGTGGATATGAACGAGCCAATGAATGATTTTTCTTCTTTGTTTTGCCTGCTTTGTGTGATATTTTCCTGACGCGTGTCAAGGATTTCTCGAATATTTAAAGGGCGTTGAATAGGCCGGGATCAAGATACATTTTACGCTATTAGCGAGATGAGATTGATCAATCAGAAGCCTGGATTTTTGAAAACTTTTTTATGTTTGCAGTAAACACCGAAAAGCCTGCAAGGATGGAGGCTACTGATTGGTCAATCTAATTTTACTAACAGAGAAAAAATTATCTGGATCCCGGTCATTAACTTTGGTTGGTTGAGACGATTTTGAATAAAATCAAATCAGAAAGCCAATGTTTTTTAACTTTTCTGGTTAGTTTAATCGAAATCTTCCACGTCTATTACTGAAAACTGAGTTACTGTACTTTGGACAAAAACTTGAATATGAGTACACGACTTGTACATATGTCACCACTCTTACATATAAATGTAGTCTGTTATGAGCATAATTATAAGCGCAGCTGGTTAAATTTGAGTATCTGGGTATTAGAGAAAGCAATTGTGGCCCACCGTGGCTGAGTGGATGAGACACCACGCCGCTAATCGCTTGAGAGCGTAGGTGGGGGCGGGTTCAAATCCCGCCGTGATCCCCTCGTGATCTGATATATATGTGTTCAATAAAACAAACAAACAAATAAACAAACAAGCAATACTGAAAGGTACAGTTGCCATGGAAACAAGGACTTCTTTAATTCGTATAGAAAATGAATGAATAGTTGTAAATGACTTAAGTTTAAAATGTAGGCAAATGCTCTGAAAATATCAATGGCTCCCATCTAGTATTTTACAAAAGTAATTTAATATATTCACATGATGTATAAGTTGATGCAACTCTTAGCTAATGAAAATTCTGCAACAAGACTTATATAGGTAGATCTTTTCAATGATTAATTCAGAATTCTTAGAACAAAACGAAGTTCTTAAGCGCTTTTCCTCCCCCTCCCCTCCCCCTCAAAAAAGAAATACGATAGAAAGATATAAGTATTTGGATAACTTCAGTATTTCTGTGATCTTTTGTCAGAGTTTAGAAAAGGTGTCTGGGTATTAAAAAAAACATAAAACAAATTTGACGAACGATAAGACTATAGATTTCAGGCAATTTTTAACTGGGAAAAATTTAATTCTAATGTTTATGCGGCTTTAATAATAGACTATTAAAGATAATCAATTTACGGGAATTTTTATACGAAATTATATTCTCACATTTATGCAAATAGGTAAGGATAAACAGACTTGAATAAAATTACATATTTATACTTTTTTCTCTATAACACGATCTAAATGAAGATGTACAGTTTATATCTTTAAATTTTTAGATTTTTTTTAATCAAAAATGTTTCCTCATCATGTCTAGAATTGCTAGATTTACTTCTTTAGACAGATCTTCGATTCTTTAGATGCCTGCGGGGCTTCATTCTCGGATTATCCGTAGGTATTTGTAAAGGTAAATTTATTTTGCAAAACCGTCAGCAAAAAAAAGTTAGAACAAACAATTAACTGACAGACTAATTGTAAATATATATTTTATTTTGACTATTTGATTTTTACTAAATTTTCATCCTTCATAGAAAATTTTAAGGAGATATAAATTGAGAAAGACTGATACTTTGAAAGAAGAAATTGACTTTCCTTACTTTTAAATTATTAATTACTCTAAAAAATGAATGATAGGTAAACAAAATGTATACTATTGTGTTTGTTCCCTGCTGATAAAGGCTATACAAGGACTAATTTTAGCGAGTAGAATTATTTCAATTATATATAATCTGTTTAAAAAAAAGGACTGATATCTACTAAAAAACAACTTTTCAAAAGTAAAAAAAAAAGCCAAGCAAAAAAAAAAAAAAAAGAAAAGAAAAAGGGGGAAAGTTGTGGCTAAAAAATAGTGTGATATCAATTTTCCAGGCTTATATTATGGTACTTATTTAACATTTTTTATTAAAAATTTACCATACGTAAGTAGAGTACCTAAGTATGCGTTGATAGAAAGCCTTTTCTCCTGTACTAAATACATCATAACGTGTTTCGGAAAATTAATTTTTTTTTTAATTATGCATGATGGGCTTGGCGGCCATCTTTCCATATTTTACACAAATTTCTAAGCAGACAAGCTCGTAATATGTTTGCATTATTAAGAATTTTGAACTTCTAGTTTTGTCTACAGACAGATAAATTAAGATTGTCTTTTATTTTGAAAAAAAAAAAAACAAATTGATTTTTACTGCTTTAACTAATTAATTAACCCCCTCCGAAAAAAAAAGAATCATAAGATGAAACCTGAAGTTACTTCAAATTTATTTTAAGACACAAATTTCTAGGCACTCATTTCCATAAATTAAAAGCATAAAATGTTTGCTTTAGCAACAATTTCGAATTTCCGATCTTAACAATGTACTTGTGTGCTTATGGAATATTTGTGTAAAATATGGAAAGATCGCCGCCAAGCCCATCATGCATAATTAAAAAAAAATTAATTTTCAGAAACACGTTATGATGTATTTAGTAAAGGAGATAAGGCTTTCTATCAACGCATACTTAGGTACTCGACTTACGTATGGTAAATTTTTAATTAAAAATGTTAAATAAGTACCATAATATAAGCTTGGAAAATTGATATCACACTATTTTTTAGCCACAACTTTCCCCCTTTTTCTTTTCTTTTTTTTTTTTTTTTTTTTTTTTTTTTTTTTTTGCTTGGCTTTTTTTTTTTTTTACTTTTGAAAAGTTGTTTTTTAGTAGATAGATTATACAGGGTGTCACAAAAATGACTGGTGAATTTGAAAAATGAAATAAATGAAGACTGAAAGCGATAAAAATGCACCTTTTGCTAGGAAACCAGTAAATTTTCAATCACACTGAATTCCCAGTTTATTTACGAAGTTCGCCAACAGATGCTTGCTCCTAAGTTGAAAACTAAAAAAGAAAAATTTTATGATCATGTTGCAAAAAAGTCTGGGAATACCAAATAATGATATTTTCAATATATCCATTATTTGCATTAACAGTATGGTGCAATTCGAGAAACAAATTCCGTAACGTTATACACAGAATGGTCTCAGATGCAGCAGAGATGTGCTTTTGCGATTCGGTAGCCATTTGCGCATTTTGCCGGATATTCCGTCTTTCAGGTACCTCCTCCCACAGAAAAAAATCACAAGGCGTCAAACCTGGAAAATAAGGAGGCCAATTCAGGCCACTTCCAGTACGCTTGCAATAATAATGGGAAATGACACGAGCATCGAAATCTTCGTTGAGGAAAAGAAAGCCTTCAGCCATTCGATGTGGACATTCACCGTCTTGCATGAATCAGGGAGTTTCTTCATGGCCCTCCAAGGCATTTTCTACAGCCACAAATTTGCGCGGAATACCCAGATAGTGTTTAATCGTTTGGCGTCGAAATAATAGCCCAATGAGTCCTTTGAAAAAAGTGGCAGCCCAAACAAAGGACTTTTAGGGGATGCATGGATGACGGTACGCTAACATCTGTGTTTCCATTTCAAAAAGCGCCAGTTCTGCTTATTGACAAAGATCGTCCAGGAAGAAAATATGCTTCATCGGAGAATCAAATGTTTCCCACGTCGATTTCGCCAGCATCCAGCTGCTGCATCATAGCGTTCGCAAACGTCTCGCTTGCATTAATGGTAGAAGCACTAAGGTTTGAATCCTGCATATGAAGAGGTGGATACATTTGAGACATAGTGATATGGTGTGTGGACATGCGCTGTAGTCCAGTCTTGGCTGCAACACGGTGAAAGAAAACCTGGGGAGCTGTTAGATCGACTGAAAAACTTTAACATTCGCCTCTCTAACTCCCCCAACTTTTCCAGCGTGATCATCATTAATGTTCCCATCCCGTTAAAAATTTTCAATCAGAACCTTTATTATATCCCTTTTTGGTCCATTAAACTTTCTCTGAAAACTGCGCTTTGTTTCAAGAATATTGTGCTCAATGTAATGAAATTCCAAAACAAGAAATTCCCACTGTTCTAACGAATAAACCATTCCTGTACAGCAACTTGTAATCTCTGAGAAGTGCACGCTAGCAGCAGGACGATTAAGTACAGAATAGAAATCTAATGGAATGCGTTTCCTTACGGTTCTCGCAGATCTCCTGCAGCGCAATCTGTTAGCAAACTTCGTAACTTGAAACTCTGTATGACTGAAATTTAAAGATTTTCCCAAATAGAATGCAGCAAACAATGCATTTCTATCGCCTTCCATTTTCTTTATTCCATTTTACAAATGCACACATCATTTTTGAGACACCCTGTAATATGATGGTGTTACTTTTCCATTCCAGTTATTTTATAATGTAGCTTATTCACTTTTACAATTTTTATATTTCACTTGCATATTAAAATCATACATATACGATGTTTATACACCAGGTGCTTTATACACAGTGTATAGGAATGGTTAAAATTTTACACGAATTGTTAGGAAAAAATTACAGTTTTGCTTTATTTTTAACAACATGATAGTCAGTCTTAACATTACAATATCAAAGTAAACTTTTAGCATGTAAAGGCTGTCTGTTTCAATATTGAATTCGTATCCCAATCGTAAGCCCAGGGCGGCGACACTCATAGTATGGCATGTGAAATGTACCCGGTCCTTCGCCTATAGGGACCCCTATATGCTAAAAGACTTTTTTATCTTTTGAAAAAAATAATTAGGCTGTCAAAAGGTTTGTACCAGGGCCCGAGACTAGACCCGATTATAGGCGATTCCTAACGTGACGTAACACCCTCCTTTGTCTTAAAAAACTTTAGGAACCCAAAACTGTTTCTTTCACCCAAACCTCTTAAAGGAAAAGTTAGGCCCTGCGTACCCCCTTTTCATGAAGAAATAATAATAAATTAAATTAAATTAAAAATATATCACAAATTTCTTTTGTATAAAACCTAAGAAGGGATCAGAAAACACCAAAAAAACTACTGTTTAAATTTTAACAGGTACATCGTCTGTCATATTTGCATTTTATTCTTCTAGCTGAGATAACAAAATTCTCCATCTAAGCCAGAATTCAGTTATAGACAGGTTACGTTTTCATATGATTTAACATAGTTTCTAACTGTCTATTAATAAACCAAAGTTTTTAAAAATAAGAAGAAAAAGTTGTATTATCTTTGCAAACTTCGATACAATCCTTCCTATATGAGAAATGTATAAATAGCTTTTTTTCGAAATGATTTATTCATAAATCAGTGCCATTATGTTGAAAATGATTTTTCAATAACGCATTTATCGAGAATAATTATTCATGGAAACCGCATTCCTGAAAGCATTGTAAGTGAAAGAGGAAAACCGTTATCTCATCTCTGAAATTCTCAAATGATGCGTTACTGGAGATGAAAAATTTCCAGAACTGACGGAAAATGAAGCAACCTTCATAACAATTTTGACTTCAAGAATACATCATAAAAATTTCGAGTTACTTTGAACAATTTGAACATTTTAATCCACATTTTTGACAAGAAAAGGATTCATTAACAAGTAAAAATGAAACAATACTCAGTTTAGAAATATTTTGATAATTTTCATGAAATACCATTACTTGCAGCAATTGTAAAAATGCTGTTTCTTTATTATCCAATACTATTATATAAATGCTTTGACCATGCAGTCTGTTTCAGTTCTCTGAAACAATAGGAAGATAATTAGATAAATTTAAGTATTGTTACTTATTTTTTTATATTTTATCCTCATCCTACAGGCAAATGATTCTATGTTTCTTTAGGTACCAACCTTTCTCTCGAGATTTTTATACTGAAAAGAAAATGTATAATACCGAATTTCGGACACCACTTTTTCATAAAAAAATATTTCCTTTATTTAATGGCTGAATTCCTGTGAATAAATAAAGCTAATGTTTTTATTCAGAAAACTGGTGTCCAAAATTCGGAAGATATGGCAGCTATGAAAAGCCGACAATGACCATGATGTACATATGAATATGGGATGTTCGGGATAAATTTGACGGTTACCAGTGAAACACGAAATATCCGAATTAGAAAAAGAAAATTTAATGGAAAAATGGATAGCTTATATAGATTTTGAATATTTTTATTAATTAAAAACAATAAAAATTATACTCACCAGTAGCTTTTATTTACAAGATTTGAAAAAAAAAATGATTATACAGTTATGATATATTTGCATATTATCGTAAAAGTAAAAACAGGAAGTTGCATTTTATTAGACATCCGTCAATTTTGTCCATAATTCCTCTAAAAAGAGTTGCTGAGATCCTGATCAATCATAAGTAAACTGCTATCATTTTACAGTTTTATACATATGCACATAAAATTAATAAAACTTGTAATGACTATAAAAATAAACTAACTATATGTAGGCTAAATTTAGGGCTATTAATTTATGTGTTGAAAAAGCTTGTACAATAAATTGTAATTTCTTTTTTACAATTTATTTTAAATATATTAACTGAATACATGTAACCGTATATTAACTGAACATATATTAGCTGATATATTAACGACACATATTAACTGAAAAGAAGTATTTCAGCTAATATGTTTGAATTATATATTTAAAAGAAAAAAAAAACCTATTTTTTAGCAATATTTAACCCTTTCATTTACGACTTTTTTTTCCCAAATCGGTCTTTGAATAATCAAAATTAAAATTTTATTAAAATTGCGGCAAAAATTGATTTATGCCATAAATAAGACCTGTATGTAAGACATCACTCAAAATAAAATTTAATCGAAAGCCTTTTCTAAGACATTGTTTTTTACCATTTAAGTTAAGAGCATCATATGAGGCTTAGTGGATCGAGAGCGTTAAATATATTTGCCATGCTTTATATATTCACATAAAGTTATAAAGAAAAAAATTTATATAAAATTCAATAACTCTTAGAATTAGTAAAAATAACAGGTATGAAATATCACATGCAAAATATTGAACATATTTCAATATAGTTTTGTCTGTACGCCTAGAAAAATGGATTGGCATTGTGTTATCAATTAATATTGAGGTATCTAAATATTACATTAGTATTAACCAAATAAATTTTATTTTAAAAATATTAAAATAATTCATTTAGATATTGCTTTGTTGCGTAAAATGTACCACTGAACGAATTTTGTTTTCAAAACATACTTAGCTTTGTCACATTTTGTTCCAAGCTAACATGCTTGGAACAAAATATACATGCCTATACATGCATAAGGTACTGATACAGAAAAAGATAGGGGTTATAACTCTTCTAAAGCACTTAAAAGCTGACAAGATACATAAAAAACGGCTTCCATTAAAATGAATACATATGTAAAATACAATATAAAGAAAAGCATAAACAGGAAAAAAATTAGCAATAGGAAAACATTTGCAGTTGTTTCAAGCCTTCCGAATGGAACCCTTTCTTCAGTGAAAAAATAATCAAAAAGAGTGGGGAACAGTAGCAGCAAAGTATAAGTGTGGCCCATGGAGCTATAAATATTAAAAGGAGACGACATATCAATCTAGTCCCGTGAAGAGTGTTGAAGCTGAAAGACGGTTCTTTCCCCCCACCCCAAGGTCCGCCATACAGGGCCGAAACTAAGGGGAGGGGCAGAGGGGGCATGTGCCTCGGGCGCCAGAACGAAGGGGCTCCGAATGAAAGATTATAACTTTGGAATGGATCATTTTCTTCTGATGGACTGATGGCTTCCATTATTATGAAACAGCCATTATAAATGAAGTGTTAGGTGAAGATGAAAGAGCAGCCGTAAAAGTTAGAACTCTGATTTTCTGATTAGAATGGGGAAAAAATGGCCATAATGGCCATTTTTTTACTGCTCTTTCATCATCACCTAACGTTTCATTTATAATGGCTGTTTCATAATAATGGAAGCCATCAGTAGAAAAGAACTCGGTTAAAGCGGAAACTCGGTTAAGTGGAACTCGGATAATTGGGACTCTACTGTATATTTCTTTTTAAAGATTGTCTTTAGACTATTTTTGGTGATGTTCAGAGGGGGGGGGGGCATGAACCCGTGACCTCCCTCTTGGATCCGCCATTGTAGATTACGTAGTTCAGTATTACATATTTTATGATTTTATATTTTAAATTTTAAAATAAGTCGGCTATTAGAAAATTAGTAAAATTCTCTTTGTAAATATACTTTTCGGAAGAGGGGGGCGCCAAAATCGATGTTTGTCCCGGGTGCAAAAAAAAAAGCTAGTTTCGGCCCTGCCACCATATTAGACTTTTCCGTAGTTGATTTGCGCAGCGAGAAGAACTGGTTCACTGCGAAACTCACTGCTGCCAAATATGGCGAAAGCCATATCTATGGGTAGGAACAGTTTCAAGTGACGTCATTTATGTCGTCTCCTTTAGTCTTCATTCCTCCATGGTGTGGTCCTACTACTGCTGTTTCTCACTTTTTTATGTTGCCCTCAAGATTTAAGATGGGTCTTCTTTCATGAAGCGTCGAAAAATCTGGATGCTAAATTTAATTACGCTGTCCATAGTCAGGTATTTTATAAACAAAGTACTTTATAAACTTTTTAAACAATGAAATTATTCCCTTTATGAATAATAATAGGAACACAGACAGGATATTTACGTGAGAGAAGTTTTAAATTATTGCTACTCATAAAATGATCAAATCCGTTGTTTTATATGCTCATAATATAAAGCATTGCAGATACTTTGTATATAAAGAATGAAATAATGAAAAGCACAAGCAGTCAAAATTAATTTACCATTTAACTGTTTCAATACTTCATTAAAGGGCCTTTTTTTCAATCTTCAGACAAAAATAAAACAGAAATAGAAACAGCATTAATAATAATAACGCACACATACTTTGCTGCAGTTTTCCCCATTTTTTCATTTCTTTCGAATGAAAGAAAGGACTTCTATTATGAAACTTTGAAAAGGTTATATTCAAGTTTTATTGTCTGCCAATGCTTCTCTTTTGATTTGTTTCTGGATTTGTTGTTCCGTTTAGGAATTAAACGAACATGGGTTTGGTGGCCTGTCCGAGATACGCCCCCTCCGGTCTTGAATCACACAAAACTGGCATTATTGCTTTTTTTTTTTTTTTTTTTTTTTTTTTTTTTTTTTTACGAAAATATTTTTAAACGAACCTAAGGGTCTCTACGTCTTCGGCAGCGTACACAAATCCTTATTTTTCATCTTTAAAAAAGCGAACTTCTCTTAGCTCAAAGGCACGCGGAGATCATTCAAATTTTCAGAATCATCGTTCAAGTTGCTACTGCAAGAAATTTGATATTCGTCCAATTTGGATTGAATGACGGTAATAGCAAAATATTTCGGACAGTAATAATTTCAGTTTAGAATAAAAAATGTCAAAAAGTCGCCACGAAACACGGCAAAAACGTTAAATATAGGATAAAAGTTTTTGAAAAATTCAAAATCGCAGAGAGTAATGGTTATTATAATGGGATAAAACAGTAATAGGTCATTTCCTCATATTAATGTGAAAAAATCACCGCGAAACGCAAAAAACGCAAAATTGCATAAAAAATTCGGAAAAAATCAAAAAACGCTGAGGACAGAAATTTACCGTATTGGATTAAAAGATTGAAAAAGGTTTATTTTTACGAATACGAAAAATCTCTACGAAGCACATAAAAAAATTCTCGAAAACTTCAAAAATCACTTTACGGATTCTGAATAAAATTTATTGAAAAGAGGGTAAAATGTACTACATTGTGTTAAAACATTAAAATCGGATTCCTTTTACTAACCTGAAGAAATCGCTACAAAACGCAAAAACACTCCAAAAATTGCATAAAAAGTTAAATTAAAAAAATTCGAGTAAACCGGCGAGTACATTCGAAAAACCGGCTTCAAGGTGTACAATTTCCTTACAGGTACCTTTTTGCCAGTCTCTGCGCAGCGTCTCTTTAAAAAACTGCACACACACAAACTTCTGTATTTGTTAGAATAAACATTTCATTTTTTTTCTTTTCAGACTGATAAGCTTCGTAGAAAACTTGATTTTTGCTACCTTTCTAAATTAATTTAATAACTGGGTTTAAGACTTGGGACAATTAAAGATATATCATTCTACGTTCGCAAATATTCTTTCTCAATAAATTAATTTTAAAAGTCTGCTTTTTGAATACCATGATAAAAGTGAAAAAACTTACAATGATTGAGAAGTGGGATGGAGAAATACTTTTAACTGGCTACTAGGAATTTTTATTGGCTACCAGATATTTTCCAATGGAGGATATTCCAAATATGGGTTCGAGGCTGAAAAAAGTCACGTGATACCGGTAATTTACCCAAGGAACTTCTAACTGATAAGAAGGGAAGATACTACTGCTTTGCCTCATGAACTGTTTCATTGGCTAGTGGGGATTTACATTACACGTCTACGGAGCCTTCCCTTCTTTACGCTAGAAGTTTTTACCTTGACCACGTGATGAAAACGGAGATGGAATATTCTCCATTTGTAGATCCCTGGGCTGGGATCCAGATAGATTTTGCGCTGTCAGCGAAACGAGATTGACCAATCAGAAGCCTGTATTTTTGCGAACTTTTCCCTGTTTTAAGTAAGCAAATATTCTGATTGGTCAATCTCGTTTCGCTAATAGCGTAAAATCTATCTGGATCCCGGCCATGAACTTGGAGGATAGAAACCATAGACATAAATGTTCAGTTACAGCGTCTAGAATACCTAGTGTGGAAATATGCTATCCAAACAACGCTAACAATTTGTATCCCTTAAATGTGCGACGATACTTCTAAAATTCCAAGTGTCGATTGCAGCGACATCTGCGAGATTTTTGTATTGCATTGTATAGACTATCAATATCTTGCAGTTGTAGAAAATATCCTGCAGATGTCGCTGCGATCTATATATTTCAGCAGCATCGTTGTACACTTAAGGAATACAATATTTTAGCACTTTTTTAAATATTACAGGGATAGCCAATTTCGACACCATATATTCTAGGGGCTATAGTCCAGTTCATGACATTTAAAATTTCACACGGAGTGGATCATCTTTACATGACGATTGATACAAAGCTGCACACCCATCGTTTTGTGCCAATCGCCATGTAAAGATGATCCACTCCGTGTGACGTTTTAAAAGTCATGAACTGGCCTTGTATGTCGTTCGTCGCGCTTGTATGTATTTGGTCGTGATAGAATAGGGTACGTTGTTAAAATATCATGTTAAAATATCATACCTTGAAAAACAGTACCTCTGTTTTTCAAGGTTATCTATTTTCTGACCAATGAGAACGCTTCATAGGTGTTTATGTAGTGCTCTCATTGGTCAGAAAATAGAGAACCTTTAAAAACAGGAATAATTTTTCACGATATTTTTAACAGTGTAGGGCTCCTATTATTATACCTGTAGGTGGCTGAATCGTCAAGCTGTTTGTTGTCGCATCGTTTGTTTCCCACTTAGAACAATGAGCGATTGTTGTCCACGTGGCCAATTATTCTTCTCCTACCGGCAATTAAATGGCGGCGTGAGTCAACCCGGATTATAGGAGCCTTAGAATAGGGTGTCTCGTCTATTATGACGTCACTTGAAGCCCTCCTACCGACACTGAATATCAGGCCCAGGCGCTGACGCAAAAATGGCGGCTGTCGTAGGCGTATTTTTTTTCAACGTTTGTAGGGTCCCTTGAATTTCAATACAAAATATCTAAAAGTTTTCTCCCCTTGAAATCAAACTTCCAGCACTTATCGCTCATAGCCAAAATATTTTGTGCGTCCCTGAAAACGAATGATAAATGTTATGCATGACTATTTCTGCAGTACACATCTCCTAGTGCCCCTCAATAATTTTTATAAATTTCATTATGTTTGAAATAGTGTAACATCATTAAAATACGCTGCGAACAATTCTTCCCCGTATACCATTATGTAACCTAATTATTTTGTGTGACCCTGTAAATGAGTGATAAATGCTTTTCAGTCCATATTCTACAGAAAACATCTCTTACACTGTTAAAAATCTGAAGCTTTTGCTGCATAGTCACTCCACCGCTTTTATAGAATATCTCCATTTTGACCAATGAGAATGCTCCATAATATAGTCAAGTAATCGTTTTCTATAAAAGCGGTGGAGTGACCTTGCGTCAAAAGCTACAGATTTTTAACATTGTAGTGTACCTAAAAAATGCATGTCAATTCCATTAAGTTGAAATAGTGTAGCATCATTAAATTAAACCGCAAACGTTTTGCCCCGTAGACCATAATGTAACGGGATTCTTTTGAGTGCCTCTGTAAACTAAGTATGGATGCTACATACTCCATTTTCAATAGAGATCCCCATATCATAATAAATCTCAATAACGTGCATATCAATTACAAAGCAATGTGGGCATACTTATGAGACTTAGAGCACGCACAGGCTGCACACAGACAAACCAAAGTTATAAACACTTTTAAGGGGGTCCGGGGATTAAAAATTCTAAAAAAAATGCAATTTTTTTATTGCCTTTAAAAATACTGAGTTTTTAGCGTTAAATACCGCAAACCGCATGCTTTTATCTTCATTAGATCTAGAGATATAACACCTTTTACCTTGAGAAGCGATGCATCTGAGAATTTTAGCTCCATTTATCTCAGAATGAATTTTTTCACGATTTGGCAGTTTTAAAAGAATATATCTAAAGCTCCTTGTAAGATATATGTATAAAATTTTTAACAGAGATTTTATGCTATATTTCCAACAAATTGTCCTCACGATTTTTAATTTTGAGTGATAATCGTGAAAATATGCAAAACTCACTCATAAAAACTTCATTTTTTTTTACTTAAATTTTTTTATAAAATTCCTAATCAGTATTTAAAGAAATCCTGACGACAAATTAAAATGACATATTTTCTATACACAAAAGTGTAAAAATTTTGTAAATCGAGTAAGTACTTCCAGAGTTATATCAAAAATTAAATATGTTTAAAATTTTACAATTTAAATTTTTTTTAAATCTTTAAAAATTTTAAGATTTCTTTTTACATGCAATATTCTTATTATGTATTGAAAGATATTTCAGAAAAAGAAATTCATAACAAAATCTCTATAAATAAAAAAAAATAGAATTTTGAGCCCCGGACCCCCTTAAATTATGTTGGGAAATGTTAAAGAGATGCACCCCCTTAAAAATTAATATCTAAAAATCATTTCACCGATGAGAAATAAACTTATAGAATCATTCTCTAAATGCTTGGATTTTAAAAATCGCTTTATTTAACAGTTTTGCTTATTAGTTGTAATTTTACATTAACCAGTAATTACGGGCTTAAATTTAAAAGCCATATAAAGATTATATCATAATGTAATATGTCCTTTTACAGTTGTAATCGAATTCACCTGTTCCTGAATAAACAAACATCTTTTTATTCACAAAACTTTTCACTTACTAGAATGGCAACTTTTCTTCCTCAAAATTAGTTGAACGTAAAGCCAAAATGCACAACGAGGTTTTAAATAAGGGTGAACGATATTATGCGGTTCTTTTAAAAGGGTTGTAGTTTAATTAAGTTATTTTAGAAGTTGCCGCAATCGTTACTGGTAAGTGAATTTTTTCACTGTTATGCTAATGTAAATAAATGACTCCAAATCTTTGTCGTTTTCATGAACTTAAAAATGTTTTTAAATAATTCTTCAGCTAATAAAATTTGTACATTTTATGATTTTAATGGTCTTAATGCCTTTTGATTTAGATCTTGTTACTCGTAACCTTTAAAATTAGCAGTTTGACTTCGATAATAAAAATGTTCTAATAACTATAAATTGCCCAGAGAATTATTTAAAAAGTTATTTAACGAAATGTGTATAAGCTGTTTTAAATTTTAACGTTAAATTCTTAATAAGCTGAAATGAGTTAATTTGTATTAACTTCATATCTTTGCTTTTTCTAAAAGTAAATGTTCGACTTTTTATTCGGTTAATTTCATTTTTCTCTGCAAGTTGCGAAATATTTGGTATTTCCGAAGTTTCAATATGAAAAATAGTGCGAAATCAAAGAATCCCATGTCATCAAGTTTTGAATAAGTGACATTCCATCCTCGAATGATCAGAACGGGTGACAAACTGTTACATTTCCCGAACTCTTGTTGAAGTCTAACTTTATCACAAACCAGGAAATAAGTTATTAAGGTTTGTTTTGAAGAGTTTTTTAATCTTTACGAGCCAAAAATACAAACCTCTGAATGTTCCCTTCAGTAATAATCGAGGTTTTTCAGATATTTCAGTAATTTTATTAGAATTTTGTCGGTAATGAAAGATCTAATTTTTCAGGTACAAATTCTAATTCTTCTAATTTATGGGAAAGGATACGGAGAATAAGAGAGGTTACCAGTTCTGCTAAGGGTGATCTTGAACATAATAAACCGCGAGTTATTTTACTATTGAAAAAATGTCGACGCGTAGCTTCAATTTTCACCAAAAACACCTTGTGAATGTTAAATCAAGCACTTGATTTTGATTGCAAAAATTTGTTACATTAGTCTAACTAAAGCAACTAATTTATAATTGGTCAAGTGCTTTCTACTTTTTCTATTTATGATCCAGCACTTGAAGAATCTTTATTTACTCTATAGTCAGACATAGGGAAAATAACTGACAGATAAAGCTATTATGTTAAGGCTCTAATGGGGCCGCTTCATTGAAACTCCGCGATTTCGAAATCCTATGTTAACCTAAGAGAAATTAAAAGCGGAATTACTAATATAATCAAAATACGGTTTTTAACATTAAAAAGTAGACATCAGGTGTCAATGGTGAATTTGTCTCCTTAAATTTTAAGTGTTTATAAAATCCTTTATAAACTTTGAAATTTTCACTTGTTGAAATTTTTACCATCTTTTTAAAAGTACTTAAAGGGACAATTTTTAAAAACGCACATAATCGGCATCTGACGTCTACTTTTTGGTTGCTTTATTTAGATAATTGTATCAGCTAAAGAGTGATCGCGCTTTTAATTTTTCCCCATAGGTTAACATGGGATTTCGCGATCTGGGAGTTTAGTGAAGCGGCCCCTTAATTGCTTAAAGCAGAAAATGTCTCTAGAACTATTCAAATACACTAAATGATTTCATACTTAAAAAGGATTTCTATTGACATGTATTTTATTAAGAATATTCTGTTGAAAGAATTTCATTTTACTTGAATTGTTAATGTACGACCATATTCAACAATCATTGCATTTTGTCAAGCTGCTTGATGGCGCAAACTGAAACCCAATCCAGTAGCCATGAATCCTCTGAAGGTGCTAAAAATGTAAAAACTGGATCAGAAAAAGAGAACCGGTTGAACCAAAGTTTTACAAAGTACCCAAAGATAGCTGATGTTTTCATTGAAAAGACTGTGCTAGTTACTGGAGCCACTGGATTTCTTGGGAAGGTAAGACTTCGAACTAATATAGCAAATTGAATGTTTTAAAAGTTGGCTTTCTGATTTCCGTTTAATACCTATATTAAAATGTTTAATGCTCTGTATGTTAAGCATAATCTTAAGAGTTTTGACTTATACCGGAATTAATGCGAAATATTTGTCGCACGAGTGTTTCATATGCTGTCAGATTGTACTTTGTCAATGAAACAAAATTGACAGATCGATCTTATAACCACTAAATCCTTTTTAGAAAGTAAAGCTAAAACCTAACTTGAATCGAACGATTCTAATGTTTTGAAAATCTTTGGTTTCATTATGCTTCCGCAATAATTCAACTGACAATTGTTTTGAAAGTTTCTTTCAAAGCGTCAAAGTGCAGCTTTGTGTTGATCGTTAATGCATTTTAAGTGTAGTAGGATTATGGTAATCGAGAACTTCTAAGTATGGTTATTTGACTACTAGGTGTTTAAGAACTTTTTTCGGGGGGAGGAGGAGGAGTCTAATTTATACATCTGATTGTTTTACTATCTGTTAAATTTTCAACATTTGAAAGCAATTGTTTAGAAAATCTTATGCGGCTTAACTTCAGCTATGAAATCTGAATTGTTTTCATTTAGTATATCTTCCCTTTTTCAACGTGTATATAAAATGCCAGTTCGGAAACTTGAACAAAAGCCGGCTGCATTTGGGTACAGGGATGTATTCACATGACGTTCAAATGCAGCGAAATCTGTTGAGCGAAAATTCTTGATGCAGCACGTCAATTAGGCGTATAATAAGTTGCGCTAGAGTCAGCGATGCTATTTTTTTTGTTATTCGAAGGGTTTCAGATAGCGGTAAAGCGCAGGACATCTGGAGAAAGGAATGTAATTTTTGTATATTTATGTACTTGCATCTCACTTAGATTGTTTATTGCACGAGCCCCTGACCTCTCGCGGATAGTAGCTTTAGAACACCAAAGAGATAAGGTGCTCTGGAGGGGGGGGGGAGGACCAAAAATGTAAGCAGGCAAGTATAGTCCTTTTTCATTACAAACTCATGCAATATAAACTTCATAATAAGCAATGACTTTATTAATTACATATAAAAATACCATCGTCCTCATTCTGCATAAACGTTGCCATTTAAAGGGGGCAGGTTTCCATTAGTTTACAAAAAGTCAAGTGCACTAAACTTGTAAATTCTTTTCTGTAAACAGCTTGTCTCATTTTAACACAAACCTCTCATTTACAAACTTAAATGCGGATGTAAATTTGTGAGACTTACAAAAACAATTTTAGACGCTAAGGTAAATGACAAACTAATCAATATATGTAGACTTTAGAACTTCCGTATTCTGTGTCGGGTATATGAGGGTAATGACACGCGCTATCCATAAATTTTGATTTTGAATGAACATTGGTCTAAATTTGTTTAGATGGCTGAATATAATGTTAAATTAGAACCTCTCAGTATCATCATCAGCCTAGATTCTATCAAATTATAATTTCGCAAGAAATTTAGATTTTTTTTAACACTGCTCTGCGTGTCTTTGCCCTATTAATTGGGGTGTAAGAACCCGCAGGGAAGGGGTAAAGCCTCGTTTTGCTTAACCGACCAACTGAAAGTTTACAGAAATGACATAGGTAGAGTAGGGGGAGGGGTCAAAGATACACTGGCTAATTTAATAGGAAGAAACATTTCTACAATCATTACCGCTAGGTGGTAGTTTGGTCTCAAGTGTAGTAGTTCTGGGTTCAAACCTTGTGAAAAAAGTAGCACTCCGTGCCAAGAAAATGAGGTAAGTTTAAATTTTCGAATTTTGAAAAATTTCACTTTATTGTTTAGCTGACAATACTTCGAATTTTTACTAATCCAAAAATTCAGTGGAGAACGGAAGCTCTAGCTTCTAAATGCCATATTGTTTACCTCGATCGCATTTGTTTGAACTTGTAGGTAGCGGGTTAAGTAAAATACTGCAGAATAAGGTAAGAGTACGCAGCCGTCTTGGGGCAAAGATACGCACAAGTTTAAGATGCGGGGCTTTTCCCTATGTTTCAGCTAGGTGCAAAGCTTTCCACAATTACGTTTTGGGAAGTTTTATTTTTTAGAAGTTAGTATTGTATAAAATATAATAGCTACTTAATATAAGCTGGTTAACTACCTTTTACTTTTTCTAGTTTTTTTTAATATAAAACGTAGGTATCTACCTACCTACTTTTAAAAATCAATATTCTTGTTTCGCAAAAAGATTTTAATTCTAAGCCTGTTAACGGGTTTCCTGTTAATGGGCCTGTTAACTTCTTAACTCCTGTTAACGGTCTCACAGACCGCTGCTATGTTCAGTTTTCATTGCTTAACTTATAATTTTTAGTTTAACTATTGATGTTAGTTTAATTTTGATTCGTTCGGAAACTTAGTAGTATCGCTAAAGACTTCTAAATGATAATTTTTATTATAGGCCTTTACATAAAGTTTACTGCAGAAGCAGTACCTTATGAGTCAACCCTTTTATTCCTTCTAAGATCAAGGGTTCTTTGAGACCGCTCACCGTATTTATGCAGCAATTTTTGTCACAGTAATTAGAGGTTAACTGCTATTTGCGATCTCACAGACCGCTATTTTTTTCATGGTTTAACCCTTAACCGGAAACTCACATCTGTGAGATGGTTGCGTCTACATATCTGCCCTTAATATTTTCTCTCTCCGACATTCAAAACTTATTTTTATGCTGTTATATTAAGATTGGTCCTGTTAATGCATTACTATTAAAGATTAAATGTTTAAGTTCACTATTTGGTAAATTTTTAAGTGTTCTGTTTGAGCACGGGATTTTCACGTTTCCTGTTAAGGGTTAACTTACAATTTTCAGTTTAGCTATAAATATTAATGAAATTTACTAATGTTTTTGCATAACTCATTCTTTTTATTGGAAATGGTGCGAAACCCACAGTAATGGAACAAAAATACGCACTGCGTATCTTTGCCCCACAACTGCGTGCTTTTACCCCAATCGACGGGGCAAAGATACGCAATGTTTTTTTTTTTAATTGAAATTTCTCAGAGAATTATAATTTGACAAAATATCGGTTGATGGTGTCACTTGCCTAAGGTTGTAATCTAACATTTTAATCACTCGTTACATAAATTTAGACCAATGTGTGCGTTAAAAATCATTGTATGGAAAGTTCGTATCTTTACCCCCCCCCCCCCCCCCCCCCCACAGACTCTAAACTACACGCCATTTAGAAGCTAGTTTCCGTTCATTGAAATCTTTGATTTGTAGACATTTGCA